>LR738715.1:874631860-874651351 GCA_902687465.1 Secale cereale | reverse complement strand
CCCCCCCCCCCCGGGCCGCACCGGGGGGCGCCTGGGCCCCCCGAGCCCCGTCTGGTGCCCCCCTTCGGCATATATTTAGAGCGTCCTTCGAAACCCTCGGGACGGGAACTCTTTTTCGTGATCTCATCTCTGTTTCGCCGCCGCCGCCGCTTCCAAGATCGGGAGCACCAGGAGAACTTTTCCCGGCACCCTGTCGGAGGGGAGGATCGCCATCGGGAGCCTCTCCACCACCATGGACGCCTCCCGGATGAGTTGTGAGTAGTCTCCCTTGGACCATGAGTCCATGACCAGTAGCTATGTGATGTTCTCCTCCCGTTCTTGTGCTTCACTAATCAGTCCTCGTGAGCTGCCCTACATGATCGAGGCACATATGTAATCCTTATGATGTTGCTCTGATGAGTTTGCTGGGATCCGATGGATTATGAGATTATGTTCAGATTGTTCTTGAGTAATATATTTGATCTACCTCTTTTATATTTATGTTCATAAGTAATTCTTGCATGTTCTCCGTTGTTATTTATTGCTTTGGCCAAGTAATATGTAGTGACTCCAAGAGGGAACGTTATGCTCGATTGTGGGTTCATGCCCCTCGATGACTAGCTTGAGTGACAGAAACATGAGTCTAGGGGATGTGCTGTTGCCACAAGGGGGAAAACAACGGTGCTTGTGCCCGCGGGTGCAAGGATTGTTTGCTTTACACAAAGTTCTTTTAATGCAGTTGTCTGTTGCTTTGAGTTTACACTATGGGTGGGACTCGCAACTTAATACCAGCGAGATGTTCTGGATAGATATCTCAAGGTGGATGATTAGTAGTAGATATTGATGGATTTTGGTCTACTTACTTTGGCGTACCGCCCATGCTTTGAACCTCAACCTTTCTTGCAATGTAGTCAGCATTGGTTTGTGTTCGTGGTCCTGTCAATTGCCCAGCTGTAATTCGTTTACCTCACATAGATGTTTTATCGTCTTTTGGGAGAGAGACATCAATAGTGAACATCATGAGACTCCGGTCCATATTACCATCATTGATCACATCCGCTATTTACTTTTCGCTTTTACTTACTATTGCATACATTATCTATCACTATTATCATTTGCGTTTAATCCTTTGTGAACTACAAGGCCGGAGGGATTGACAACCTCTCTGTACTCGTTGGGAGCAAAGTTATTTGTATCTGTGTGCAGGTCCACGTTGATTGCTAATCCGGCGCCGTTAGCAGTTGACACCTACTTGTTGAACCTAGGAGTCTCTGGGGATTCGATCCTTGGCATCTTTGCTAAGGGAAAAACTTCCACAACACTGCATCTTACACCTTCCACTTGGGGTAACCAACGAGGGGTTAGAGGCCCATCAAGGAGTTTTTCTGGCGCCGTTGCCGGGGACTCCACTCTTCAGGATAGGGGAGTTGCATGCTATCTTTTACCTTTGCTTTTTAGTCTTGTTAGTTTACCTTTCAGTTTTTGCTTTAGTATCCTTTATCGAAAATCACAAAAATAGTTATATTGCTTGCTTGCTACTATGGGTTCCACCGAGAACACCAAGTTGTGTGACTTCACTAGTCACAACAACGATGACTTTATCAGCACACCTATCACTACACCTGCCACTTCAGCACCTTCATATGAAATTAAACCTGCTTTACTGAACTTAGTCATGAAAGATCAATTCTCCGGTGCTAGAGATGATGCTGCTTTACACTTAAACAACTTTGTTGAACTTTGTGATATGCAAAAGTACCAAGAAATAGATGGTAATATTGTTAAGCGTAAGCTTTTTCCTTTCTCCTTGAGAGGAGGAGCTAAAATATGGTTTCAGTCTTTGCCTAGAAATAGCATAGATTCATGGGACAAGTGCAAAGATGCTTTTATCGGAAAATACTGTCCACCTGCTAAAATTATCCAACTTAGAAGTAACATAATGAATTTTAAACAATTGGATAATGAACACGTTGCCCAAGCCTGGGAATGTATGAAGTCTCATATCAAGAACTGCCCTACTCATGGTTTGACTACTTGGATGGTTATCCAAACTTTTTATGCAGGCTTGAACTTTACCTCGCGGAACTTGTTAGATTCGGCCGCGGGAGGAACTTTTATGTCAACTACACTTGGTGCTGCCACAAAGCTTCTCGATGAGATGATGACCAACTATTCCCAATGGCACACCGAACACGCTCCAACAGGTAGGAAGGTAAACTCTGTCGAGGAGATTTCCTCCTTAAATGAAAAAGTTGACTTAATCATGTCTCTACTTTCGAAGCAATCTACTGTTGATCCTCGTGATGTTCCTTTAAATTCTTTGATTGCTCAAGAACAAGTAGATGTGAACTTTATCTCTAGAAACAATTTTAACAACAATGCTTATAGGAGTAACTTTGGTAGCAATCCTAGACCGTTCCCCTCTAACTCTTATGGGAACAACAATGCTTATCCTATCACCAAGAACTCCACTACTGAACTAGAGATTATGCTTAAAGATTTCATCACTACCCAAAAAGCCTTTAATAAGAGTGTAGAAGAAAAACTACATAAACTAGATGATCTTTCTTTTAAGGTAGACCATTTAGCCAATGAGGTAAAATTGCTAAAAAATAAAACTTCTCCTCTTGAGGAGAGGGAAGTCACTCCTATAAATGCTATTCAAGTGCGAATTAATGAAAATATTAGGATGATGGCTAAACTTAAAGAGAGATGGGCTAGAGAAAGGGAGGAAGAAGATAGAATTAAGAGCCTTCCTACCCACCACATTGTTGCTACTATCCAAGTTGTTGAGGATATCCAAACTCTTAGCACCCAATGTACTCCGTGTCCCAATGGACCTATTAATGGTGATGCTATGACTATAGAAACTACCAAACATGTGAACCTAAAGGACACCACTACCACTTTACTTGATGCTAGTGACCTTGATTTTGATAATTGCACTCTTACCGAAGTTATTGATTTCCTTCACAAGATGTCTAGAGATCCCCGCACTAGCACGCTTAACCTTGCCTTCACAGAGCATATCACTAATGCTCTCATCAAAACTAGGGAGGAGAAACTTAGAGTAGAAGCCTCCATACCTAGAAAGCTAGAAGATGGTTGGGATCCTATGATAAAATTAAATTGAATGACTTCTCTTGCTATGCATTATGTGATGTTGGAGCTAGTACCTCTGTTATGCCCAAAAGACTATATGATATGCTTAAATTGAAACCTTATGATTCTTGTTCTTTTGGTGTTCGTCTCGTTGATTCTTCCATAAAGAAACCTTTGGGGAGGATTGACGATATTCTTATCGTTGTTAATGATAATTATGTTCCCGTTGATTTTACTATTATGGATATTGAATGTGATCCTTCATGTCCAATTATTTTGGGACGTCCCTTTTTACGCACCGTTGGTGCTATCATTGACATGAAGGAGGGTAATATAAAATTTCAGTTTCCTCTCAAGAAAGGGATGGAACACTTCCCTCGAAAGAAGATCAAGTTACCTTTTGAGTCCGTTGTACGGGCTAGCTATTCTTTTACTCTTGATAAAACTTGATCTATATGCATTATGCCTAGCTTAAAGGCATAAAAGAAAGCGCTTTTGGGAGGCAGCCCACATGAATAAATTTTTATATTTTGCTTTTGTTGTGTCTTGATGTTGTTTACTACAGTAGCATCATCATTGTATCTTTGCTTTTCATATTTGTGCCAAGTATAGCCTCTGATTGCTAGAAAGTTCAAAAGTTGTGAGGTGCTGTCCAGGAAACAGATTCTGTCCTTGGATAGAGAAATTCGTATAAAATCACCAGATCATCTTTTTGGTCTGAATTGTTTCGACAGCGTTCTCTATATAATTGTCTTTCGTGCTTCTGTTCTGAGTTTTTTGATTTGAGTTGCAGAAGTGCCCCGAACAAATCAATTACTACCTGCTGTTCTGTTTTTCACAGATTCTGTCCTGTTTTGCCTTTCCTTCATTTTGCAAATCAAGAGCTTGCTTTTTCTTTGCAAAAACCTTTTGGCAATCTTGAGAAACAGTAGAACTTCAAGAATATCTTTATTTCCAGCAAGGTGCAATTATTTTATTAAGGGTACTAACTTCGCTAATCAGATTATGATGAGTTATGTATGAAGGGAGTTTTCAAGTGTGCGAGGGAAGATGATAAAAAGATTCAGGAGTGTCAAGCGCTCAAGCTTGGGGATGCCCCCATGCACCCCCAATAAATATTCAAGGAGACTCAAGCGTCTAAGCTTGGGGATGCCCCCGTGCATCCCCTTCTCCATCAACATTATCAGTTCGTCTTTCGTTTCGCTATATTTTTATCACTTCATGTGTTATGTGCTATGCTTGGAGCGTCTTGCTTTTAGTTTTCTTTTTAGTTTTTCATAACGAGTCGGAACCCAGCTTTCTTTATGTGGGAGAGAAACACGCTCCACTTCTACCTAGAACATAACTTAGAATTTTCATGTCTATCTTTGTTGTGTGTGTTCTTTGTCTTTTAATAGCTACTATCATGCTCTGCTCTTAGTATTCATGCTTATCTTTTCAAAGAGCTTTTGTTTAGTTGGTTGCTTGAACTCTCTTTAATTATCATGCTTATCTTATTAAGAGAGTTTGCTTCCGTTGCATTGGTTAATATGTCTATGATAAAGATGCTACGTGCATAATGGCGCTTAGTAGTTCAGGTTTTCTTATGGTTAGTCTCAAATAGCTGGGGGATTCCCAATGTGTTATTGGAGTACCAACATGATTTGTTTGCCAATGATGTGGTATGGTTTAGTAATATCTTCCTTCGAGAATTTATTTTGATTGACTTGGCGTATGCTCACGCATATTTAAGACTGTAAAGAAAGTCTGTCAAGCCTTGATGATCTTTTATTTCTGAGTAGCGATATAACTACCATGCCTGATTCAATGTTGCTTTGTCGCTCTGCATGAGTATGACCGTCATTGCTCTCTTAGTTGGTCGCTCCCAGTCTTTTGCTAACCTCCACCTGTACTAAGCAGACTAACTTTGCAATACATAGCTCATGGGAAGGTAGCTTAAAAACTATTGTGGTAAAGAATATGTTGCCTATGTATCTTATTTCTTATAAGTTGCTTGCTGAGCGGTAACCATGTTTCTGGGGACGCCATCAACTGTCACACTTTTGTTGAATATCATGTGAGTTGCTATGCATGTTCGTCTTGTCTGAAGTAAGGGTGATTTGCCATGGGTTGAATGAGTATGCATATTGTTAGAGAAGAACATTGGGCCGCCAACCAAAGCCATGTATCATGGTGGAAGTTTTAGCTTGGACATTAATCCTCAATCTCTTATGAGAATATGCTTATGCATTAAAGAGGAGTCCATCATCCATTTTCTATGTTGTCCCGGTATGGATGTCCTCAAGTTGAGATCTATCAAAAACGAGAAATCAAATGCGATTTATCTCCTTGGACCTTTGTACAGGTGGCATAGAGGTACCCCTTTGTGACACTTGGTTGAAACATATGTAATGCAATGATAACCCATGGAAATCCGAGCTAATTAGGACAAGGTGCGAGCACTATTGGTATTCGATGCATGAGGCTTGCAACTTATAGGATGTCTTATGCATGACACATATGAAGTACTACTACCGTTGACAAAATTGCTTCTATGTTTTTAAAATAAAAGGCTCTAGCACATAACCATTCTTTTACTTTTATGTTGAGTCTCCACCTTCTTTTTTCAAGCACCAACTACTGAGAGCATGATTGTCATTCTGAGTGTAATGTGCATTGTCCCAAAGTAGCATTGTCTTTTGCATGACTGTGATATCGTTTATTTTGAAATCATTGTATCTAGTCATCACTTAAACCTTGAAGGTGCCCCTGCATTTATGTTTTGCTTCACTAAAGGGGGCAAGCTAGATATCACTTTATCATATTTGCACATCATGTTCATTACAAATCTTCTTGATGCTTCAATGTCATGTTGTAAAACTTTCAGTCATTTGTGATTTTCTCATAAGGCAACTTAATTACTATAGAATCATTGTCTCAGTAAGCTTTTGTCATATGACTATGAATAAGTCCTATATGGTTAATAGCATGTCACCACAGAAATTATTCTTGTTATCATTTACCTACTCGAGGACGAGCAGGAATTAAGCTTGGGGATGTTGATACGTCCAAAACGTATCTATAATTTCTGCTTGCTCCATGCCACTTTTGGGTGATATTGCTATGATATTCATACACTTCCATACACTTTTGATCATATTTGGACTAACCCACTAATCCAGTGCACCCCGGTGCCAGTTTCTGTTTTCGGCTGTTTTTGTATTTCAGGTTTTCACGTTACGAGAACTGCCAGGAAAAATCCAGAAAAATTATATAAAAAATCAGCGTTCCAGAACCTACTTTGCGCCCGAAGGACAGCCGGGGGGCCACCAGGGCTCCAGGCGCCCTGGCGGCGCGCCCCCCCTGGGCCGCGCCGGGGGGGCGCCTGGGCCCCCCGAGCCCCGTCTGGTGCCCCCCTTCGGCATATATTTAGAGCGTCCTTCGAAACCCTCGGGACGGGAACTCTTTTTCACGATCTCATCTCTATTCCGCCGCCGCCGCCGCTTCCAAGATCGGGAGCACCAGGAGAACTCTTCCCGGCACCCTGCCGGAGGGGAGGATCACCATCGGGAGCCTCTCCACCACCATGGACGCCTCCCGGATGAGTTGTGAGTAGTCTCCCTTGGACCATGAGTCCATGACCAGTAGCTATGTGATGTTCTCCTCCCGTTCTTGTGCTTCACTAATCAGTCCTCGTGAGCTGCCCTACATGATCGAGGCACATATGTAATCCTTATGCTGTTGCTATGATGAGTTTGCTGGGATCCGATGGATTATGAGATTATGTTCAGATTGTTCTTGAGTAATATATTTGATCTACCTCTTTTATATTTATGTTCATAAGTAATTCTTGCATGTTCTCCGTTGTTATTTATTGCTTTGGCCAAGTAATACGTAGTGACTCCAAGAGGGAACGTTATGCTCGATTGTGGGTTCATGCCCCTCAATGACTAGCTTGAGTGACAGAAACATGAGTCTAGGGGATGTGCTGTTGCCACAAGGGGGAAAACAACGGTGCTTGTGCCCGCGGGTGCAAGGATTGTTTACTTTACGCAAAGTTCTTTTAATGCAGTTGTATGTTGCTTTGAGTTTACACTATGGGTGGGACTCGCAACTTAATACCAGCGAGATGTTTTGGATAGATATCTCAAGGTGGATGATTAGTAGTAGATATTGATGGATTTCGGTCTACTTACTTTGGCGTACCGCCCATGCTTTGAACCTCAACATTTCTTGCAATGTAGTCAGCATTGGTTTGCGTTTGTGGTCCTGTCAATTGCCCAGCTGTAATTCATTTACCTCACATAGCTGTTTTATCGTCTTTTGGGAGAGAGACATCACTAGTGAACATCATGAGACTCCGGTCCATATTACCATCATTGATCACATCCGCTATTTACTTTTCGCTTTTACTTACTATTGCAAACATTATCTATCACTACTATCATTTGCGTTTAATCCTTTGTGAACTACAAGGCCGGAGGGATTGACAACCTCTCTGTACTCGTTGGGAGCAAAGTTATTTGTATCTGTGTGCAGGTCCAAGGTGACTGCTAATCAGGCGCCGTTAGCAGTTGACACCTACTTGTTGAACCTAGGAGTCTCTGGGGATTCGATCCTTGGCATCTTTGCTAAGGGAAAAACTTCCACAACACTGCATCTTACACCTTCCACTTGGGGTAACCAACGAGGGGTTAGAGGCCCATCAGATGCGCCAGCGACGAGCCTGCCGGACCAGCCGGCTGCCCCGCAGAGCAGCCCCCAGCGCAGCCCGCAGCGTGAGTCTTCTTGTTTACTTCTTCGCTTGTCGGGCGCGCGCGGGCTTCTCATCCTTGTTAATCGTCTTGTTTGTTTGCTGATTTGTGCAGAAGTGGAGCCGCAGCCTCAGGAGCGCCAAGAAACCGCTCCCGACGAGCCGCACGCCCCGACCTCTCCGCCAAGGAGGAGCTCCCCGGCGAGGGAGAATACTCCGCCAAGGGCGGGTACTCCGCCAAGGGCGAGTACCCCGCCAAGGGCGAGCACCCCGCCAAGGGAAGGCGCCAGCGGCCCTCCGCCGGCGGGGACTACTACCACGCCGCCAAGGGAGGACCCCCCCGGCGAGGGACCCCGTCGAAGAAGAGGCCCGCGCAGGTAACCCTTGTGCTTTTCTTCTTTTGATTTCTTCTTTTTGGATATTTGCTTGACAACGATTTTCTTCTTTCTTCTTTTTTGCCTTATCTTCAGGCTCGTCCGCTCCAGAGCCTATGGAGACGGAGGCCACCACCGAGGAGCCCGCGCGCGGCAACGCTGGTGATGCCGTGGCTACCGAAGAGGCGATCGGCACCGAGGAGCCCGCCGTCGAAGAGGCAACCAGGGACGCCGACGCGGCGGCTGAGGAGGGGACCGGCGGTCGCACTGACGGCCCTGAGGCCGCAGGAGCGTTTGACGCTGCGCCGACCGCCGACCCTGCCGCTGCCGCGGCTGGAACCGGTGCCTACTTGGAGGCTGGGAACGGGGTCTTCATCCAGATCCCGTGGGCTTCTACGTCAAGGGCGCCCGCGGAGGGGGAGGTCTTCGACGGGGAAGTCCTCGCCTCCGCGGTGCTGAAGTTTGTCGACGCGCCCGGCAGCAGCAACGAGCCCGAGGAGGAGCAGCTTCTGCGCCGGCTTCTGGCATTGTATCGTGCCAGGCAGGCCAAGCTGGAGTCCCGAGAGGCTCTGGCTGCCAAGGCAGGCGTCGATTTGGAGAAGCGCGCCGATGAGCTCCGCGCCGCCAACCAGGCGGCCCTCCGGTCCTTGTCGGAGGAGCGGGAGGAGCTCGCCGAGGCACACCAAGCGTTCATCCTCGAGAAGGCTGAAGCGGAGGAGCAGCAACGACTCGCCGCCGAGGAGCTTGTTGGGGAACGTAGCATAATTCAAAAAAATTCTACGTCTTCACCAAGATCCAACTATGGAGACATCTAGCAACGAGCAAATAAGAGTGCATCTACATACCGTTATGTAGATCGCGTGCGGAAGCTTTCGAAGAAGCGTGGATGAAGTAGTCGTACTCTTCGCGTTCTTCGTCACCGATGATCTAGCGCCGAACGGACAGCACCTCCGCGTTCAACACACGTACGGTGCAGCAACGTCACCTCCTTCTTGATCCAGCAAGGGGGGAGGAGAAGTCGTCAGAGATCCCGCAGCACGACGGCGTGATGACGGATGCAGTGGAGATCGCAGCAGGGCTTCGCCGGGCGCCCTGCGTGGGAGTATGGAGGCGTCACGGGAGGGGGAGAGGCGCCAGGGCTTGGGTGCGGCTGCCCTCACCCTCCCCACATATATATAGGGGCCAGGGGGGTGCGCCTGGGCCCCCTGCAGATCCAATCTGCAAGGGGGCGGCGGCCAGGGGGGTTCCTTGCCCCCCAAGGCAAGTGGAGCCCCCCTCCCCCTTAGGGTTTTAACCCTAGGCGCATGGGGAGGTGGGCCCCCTAGTGGTGCACCAGCCCTGAGGGCTGGACACTTCCCCTTGCGGCCTAGGGGCCCCACCGGGATGGATGGCCCCACCCGGTGGACCCCCGGGGCCCCTCCGGTGGTCCCGGGACGCTCCCGGTGACCCCCGGAGATCACCCGATGGCCGAAACTGGACTTCCTATATATCAATCTTTACCTCCGAACCATTTCGGAACTCCTCGTGACGTCCGGGATCTCATCCGGGACTCCGAACAACTTTCGGGTTTCCACGGGCATTTATCTCTACGACCCTAGCGTTACCGAACCTTAAGTGTGTAGACCCTACGGGTTCGGGAGACACGTAGACATGACCGAGACAACTCTCCGGTCAATAACCAACAGCGGGATCTGGATACCCATGTTGGTTCCCACGTGTTCCTCGATGATCTTCATCGGATGAACCACCGTGTCAAGGATTCACTCAATCCCGTATGTTATTCCCTTTGTCCATCGGTACGGTACTTGCTCGAGATTCGATCGTCGGTATTCCCAATACCTTGTTCAATCTCGTCATGGCAAGTCTCTTTACTCGATCCGTAATCCATCATCCTGCGACTAACTACTTAGTCACATTGAGCTCATTATGATGATGTCTTACCGAGTGGGCCCAGAGGTACCTCTCCGACATACGGAGTGACAACATCCCAGTCTCGGTTCGTACCAACTCAACAGACACTTTCGGAGATACCCGATGCGTACCTTTATAGCCACCCAGTTACGTTGTGACGGTTGGCACACCCAAAGTACTCCTACGGTATCCGGGAGTTGTACAACCTCATGGTCTAAGGAATAAATACTTGACACCGAAAAGCTTATGCATTACGAACTCTACGATCTCGTGTTATGCTCAAGTTTGGGTCTTGTCCATCACATCATTCTCCTAATGATGTGATCCCGTTATCACTGACATCTCATGTCCATGGTCAGGAAACCGTGACCATCTGTTGATCAACGAGCTGGTAGCTAGAGGCCTACCAGGGACTCATTGTGGTCTGTGTATTCACACATGTATCGCGGTTTCCGTACAATACAATTCAAGCATGAATAACAAACAATTATCATGAACAAGGAGATATAATAATAATACTTTTATTATTGCCTCTAGGGCATATCTCCAACAGTCTCCCACTTGCACTAGAGTCAATAATCTAGTTACATTGTGATGAATCGAACACCCATAGAGTTCTGGTGTTGATCATGTTTTGCCCGTGAAAGAGGTTTAGTCAACGGGTCTGCGACATTCAGATCCGTATGCACTTTACAAATATCTATGTCTTCATCCTGAACATAATTCCGGATGGAGTTGAAACGGCGCTTGATGTGCTTGGTCTTCTTGTGAAACCTGGGCTCCTTGGTAATAGCAATAGCACCAGTGTTGTCACAGAAGAGAGTCATCGGGCTTGACGCGCTTGGAATGACTCCTAGGTCGGTGATGAACTCCTTCATCCAGACTCCTTCCTGTGCTGCTTCAGAAGTAGCTATGTACTCCGCTTCACATGTAGATTCTGCCACCACGCTTTGCTTGCAACTGCACCAGCTGACTGTCCCTCCATTCAAAATATACACGTATCCGGTTTGTGACTTAGAGTCATCTAGATCTGTGTCGAAGCTAGCATCGACGTAACCCTTTACGACGAGCTCTTCGTCATCTCCATAAACGAAAAACATATCCTTAGTCCTTTTCAGGTACTTCAGGATGTTCTTGACCGCTGTCCAGTGTTCCGTACCGGGATCACTTTGGTACCTCCCTACCAAACTTATGGCAAGGTTCACATCAGGTCTGGTACACAGCATGTCATACATGATAGAACCTATGGCCGAGGCATAGGGAATGACACTCATCTTTTCTCTACCTTCTGCCGTGGTCGGCGACTGAGCTTTGCTCAATCTCATACCTTGCAAAACAGGCAAGAATCCTTTCTTTGACTAATCTATATTGAACTTCTTCAATATTTTGTCAAGGTATGTACTTTGTGAAAAACCAATGAGGCGTCTCGATCTATCTCTATAGATTTTGATGCCTAATATGTAAGCAGCTTCTCCAAGGTCCTTCATTGAAAAACTTTTATTCAAGTAGGCCTTTACATTTTCCAAGAATTCTATATCATTTCCCATCAGCAATATGTCATCCACATATAATATGAGAAATGCCACAGAGCTCCCACTCACTTTCTTGTAAATACAGGCTTCTCCATAAGTCTGTATAAATCCAAACGCTTTGATCACCTCATCAAAGCGAATATTCCAACTCCGAGATGCTTGCACCAGCCCGTAAATCGAGCGCTGGAGCTTGCATACCTTGTTAGCGTTCTCTGGATCGACAAAACCTTCCGGTTGCATCATATACAACTCTTCCTTGAGGAAGCCATTAAGGAATGATGTTTTGACGTCCATTTGCCATATCTCATAATCATAGAATGCGGCAATAGCTAACATGATTCTGACTGACTTCAGCATCGCTACGGGAGAGAAATTATCGTCGTAGTCAATCCCTTGAACTTGTCGATAACCCTTAGCGACAAGCCGAGCCTTATAGATGGTCACATTACCATCCGCGTCTGTCTTCTTCTTAAATATCCATTTGTTTTCTATGGCGTGCCTATCATCAGGCAAGTCCACCAAAGTCCATACTTTGTTTTCATACATGGATTCTATCTCGGATTTCATGGCTCCAAGCCATTTATTGGAATCTGGGCCCGCCATCGCTTCTTCATAGTTCGAAGGTTCACCGTTGTCTAACAACATGATTTCCAGTACAGGGTTGCCGTACCACTCTGGTGCGGAACGTACCCTTGTGGACCTTCGAAGTTCAGTAGTAACTTGATCAGTTTCTTCATGATCATTATCATTATCTTCCTCCCTTGTCGGTGCAGGCACCTCAGGAACATTTTCCTGCGCTGCGCTACTTTCCGGTACAGGAGGGGTGACTGTCACATCATCAAGTTCTACTTTCCTCCCACTCACTTCTTTCGAGAGAAACTCTTTCTCCAGAAAGCATCCATTCTTGGCAACAAAGACTTTGCCTTCGGATCTGTGGTAGAAGGTGTACCCAATCATTTCCTTTGGGTATCCTATGAAGACGCATTTTTCCGATTTGGGTTCGAGCTTTTCAGGTTGAAGTTTCTTGACATAAGCATCGCAACCCCAAACTTTTAGAAACGACAGCTTCGGTTTCTTGCCAAACCAAAGTTCATACGGAGTCGTCTCAACGGATTTCGACGGAGCCCTATTTAAAGTGAATGCGGCAGTCTCTAAAGCATAACCCCAAAAAGATAACGGTAAATCGGTGAGGGACATCATAGATCGCACCATGTCCAACAGAGTACGATTTCGACGTTCGGACACACCGTTACGTTGAGGTGTTCCGGGCGGTGTCAATTGTGAAACAATTCCACAGCTCCTAAGGTGTCTGCCAAATTCATAACTTAAATATTCACCCCCACGATCCGATCGCAAGAACTTTATTTTTCTGTCACGTTGGTTCTCAACCTCATTCTGAAATTCCTTGAACTTTTCAAAGGTCTCAGACTTGTGTTTCATCAAATAGATATACCCGTATCTACTCAAGTCATCCGTGAGGGTGAGAACATAACGGTAGCCTCCGCGAGCCTCGACACTCATTGGACCGCACACATCGGTATGTATGATTTCCAACAAGTTGGTTGCTCGCTCCATTGTTCCGGAGAACGGAGCCTTGGTCATTTTGCCCAATAGGCATGGTTCGCACGTGTCAAATGATTCATAATCAAGAGACTCTAGAAGTCCATCCGAATGGAGCTTCTTCATACGTTTGACACCAATATGACCAAGGCGGCAATGCCACAAGTATGTGGGACTATCATTATCAACTTTACATCTTTTGGCATCTACACTATGAATATGTGTATTACTACGTTCTAGATCCATCAAAAATAAACCATTGACCAGCGGGGCATGACCATAAAACATATCTCTCAAATAAATAGAACAACCATTATTCTCTGATTTGAAAGAGTAGCCATCTCGCATAAGACGAGATCCAGAAACAATGTTCATGCTCAAAGCTGGTACTAAATAACAATTATTGAGGTTTAAAACTAATCCCGAGGGTAGATGTAGAGGTAGCGTGCCGACGGCGATCACATCGACCTTGGAACCATTCCCGACGCGCATCGTCACCTCATCCTTCGCCAGTCTCCGTTTATTCCGCAGCTCCTGTTTTGAGTTACAAATGTGAGCAACTGCACCGGTATCGAATACCCAGGAGCTACTACGAGTGCTGGTAAGGTACACATCAATAACATGTATATCATATATACCTTTGACGTTGCCGGCCTTCTTGTCTGCTAAATATTTGGGGCAATTCCGCTTCCAGTGACCCGTTCCCTTGCAATAAAAGCACTCTGTCTCAAGCTTGGGTCCATACTTTGGCTTCTTCCCGGCAACAGGCTTGCCAGGCGCGGCAACTCCCTTGCCGTCCTTCTTGAAGTTCTTCTTACCCTTGCCTTTCTTGAACTTAGTGGTTTTATTGACCATCAACACTTGATGTCCACCTCCGCTGATTTCAGCATCGAATACACCTCGGGAATGGACTTCTCCATCCCCTGCATATTGAAGTTCAACACGAAGCTCTTGAAGCTTGGTGGGAGCGAATGGAGGATTCTATCAACGATCGCTTCTTCTGGGAGATTCATTCCCAGCTGAGACAAGCGATTGTGCAATCCTGAAATCTTGAGGATGTGCTCACTGACAGAACTGTTCTCCTCCATCTTACAGCTGTAGAATGCGTCGGAGACATCATATCTCTCGACTCGGGCATGAGCTTGGAAAACTATTTTCAGCTCTTTGAACATCTCATATGCTCCGTGGTGCTCAAAACGTTTTTGGAGCCCCGACTCTAAGCTGTAAAGCATGCCGCACTGAACCAGGGAGTAATCATCACAACGTGACTGCCAAGCGTTCATAACGTCTTGGTTTGCTGGGAGAACGGGTGCATCACCTAGCGGTGCTTCAAGGACATAGGTTCTCTTGGCAGCTATGAGGATAATCCTCAGGTTACGGACCCAATCCGTATAGTTGCTACCATCGTCTTTCAGCTTGGTTTTCTCTAGGAACGCGTTGAAGTTGAGGGAAACTGGAGCGTGGGCCATTTGATCTACAAGAGATATTGTAAAGAATTTAGACTAAGTTCATGATAATTAAGTTCATCTTAATCAAATTTTAATGAACTCCCACTCAGAATGACATCTCTCTAGTCATCTAAGTGATACACGATCCGAATCGAGTAGTCCGTGTCCGATCATCACGTGAGACGGACTAGTCATCAACGGTGAACATCTTCATGTTGATCGTATCTTCTATACGACTCGTGTTCGACCTTTCGGTCTTCCGTGTTCCGAGGCCATGTCTGTACATGCTAGGCTCGTCAAGTGAACCCTAAGTGTATCGCGTGTGTAAATCTGTCTTACACCCGTTGTATGCGAACGTTAGAACCTATCACACCCGATCATCACGTTGTGCTTCGGAGCAACGAACTTTAGCAACGGTGCACAGTTAGGGGAAACACAATACTTGAAATTTTAGTGAGAGATCATCTTATTTACTACCGTCGTTCTTAGTAAACAAGATGCATAAACATGATAAACATCACATGCAATCAATTAAAGTGACATGATATGGCCAATATCATCTTGCTCCTTGGATCTCCATCTTCGGGGCACCATGATCATCTTGTCACCGGCTCGACACCATGATCTTCATCATCATGATCTCCATCATCGTGTCTTGAAGAAGTCGTCACGCCAACTATTACTTCTACTACTATAGCTAACGTTTAGCAATGAAGTAAAGTAATTACATGGCGTTATTCAGTGACACGCAGGTCATACAATAATTAAGACAACTCCTATGGCTCCTGCCGGTTGTCAAGTTCATCGACATGCAAGTCATGATTCCCTATTACAAAAACATGATCAATCTCATACATCACATATATCATTCATCACATCTTCGTTCTTGGCCATACCACGTCACATAGCACATGCTGCAAAAACAAGTTAGACGTCCTCTAATTGTTGTTGCAAGTTTTACGTGGCTTCTATAGGATATCTAGCAAGAACGTTTCTTACCTACGCCAAAACCACAACGTGATTTGTCAACTTCTATTTACCCTTCATAACGACCCTTTTCATCGAATCCGATCCGACTAAAGTAGGAGAGACAGACACCCGCCAGCCACCTTATGCATCTAGTGCATGTCTGTCGGTGGAACCAGTCTCACGTAAGCGTACGTGTAAAGTCGGTCCGGGCCGCTTCATCCCACAATACCGCCGAATCAAGATTGACTAGTAACGGTAAGAAAGTTGAACAAGATCATACGCCCACAACTGCTTTGTGTTCTACTCGTGCAAGATGCTACGCATAAAACCTAGGCTCAGATGCCACTGTTGGGGAACGTAGCATAATTCAAAAAAATTCTACGTCTTCACCAAGATCCAACTATGGAGACATCTAGCAACGAGCAAATAAGAGTGCATCTACATACCGTTATGTAGATCGCGTGCGGAAGCTTTCAAAGAAGCGTGGATGAAGTAGTCGTACTATTCGCGTTCTTCGTCACCGATGATCTAGCGCCGAACGGACGGCACCTCCGCGTTCAACACACGTACGGTGCAGCAATGTCACCTCCTTCTTGATCCAGCAAGGGGGGAGGAGAAGTCGTCAGAGATCCGGCAGCACGACGGCGTGATGACGGATGCAGTGGAGATCGCAGCAGGGCTTCGCCGGGCGCCCTGCGTGGGAGTATGGAGGTGTGACGGGAGGGGGAGAGGCGCCAGGGCTTGGGTGCGGCTGCCCTCTCCCTCCCCACATATATATAGGGGCCAGGGGGTGCGCCTGGGCCCCCTGCAGATCCAATCTGCAAGGGGCGGCGGCCAGGGGGGGTTCCTTGCCCCCCAAGGCAAGTGGAGCCCCCCTCCCCCTTACAGCCTGTTTGGTTGGGGGTAATTAGAGCTAGGGAATGGGAATTTAAGAGGTACGAGACTTCAAATCTATTGTTTGGTTGGAGGGATTAGGAATTCATAAGGGAATAGTCATGGGACTTGAGGCTTCAACTCCCACCATTTTATTAACAGGGGAGTGGGTGGGAGTTGGGAGGGAATTGTATCAGTGAGTCAATCTTAACCGTTCATCATAACTTATGTTAAATTCCTTTGTCTAGTCCCTCGTCAATTCCCATGAATCAAACAAGGGAATACAATTTGTCCTCAATTCTCACACATAATTCCTATCATGCGCCAAACAGGGGAATGGGAATAAAATGACTCATCCCATGTTTAATCTCAATACAACTCCCTACTCTAAACTCTCATTCCCCTTCCCAAATATTGCCAAACACGCTGTTAGGGTTTTAACCCTAGGCGCATGGGGAGGTGGGCCCCCTAGTGGTGCGCCAGCCCTGAGGGCTGGACACTTCCCCTTGCGGCCTAGGGGCCCCACCCGGTGGACCCCCGGGGCCCCTCCGGTGGTCCCGGGACGCTCCCGGTGACCCCCGGAGATCACCCGATGGCCGAAACTGGACTTCCTATATATCAATCTTTACCTCCGGACCATTCCGGAACTCCTCGTGATGTCCGGGATCTCATCCAGGACTCCGAACAACTTTCGGGTTTCCACGTGCATTTATCTCTACGACCCTAGCGTTACCGAACCTTAAGTGTGTAGACCCTACGGGTTCGGGAGACACGTAGACATGACCGAGACCACTCTCCGGTCAATAACCAATAGCGGGATCTGGATACCCATGTTGGTTCCCACGTGTTCCTCGATGATCTTCATCGGATGAACCACCGTGTCAAGGATTCACTCAATCCCGTATGTTATTCCCTTTGTCCATCAGTACGGTACTTGCCCGAGATTCGATCGTCGGTATTCCCAATACCTTGTTCAATCTCGTCATGGCAAGTCTCTTTACTCGATCCGTAATCCATCATCCCGCGACTAACTACTTAGTCACATTGAGCTCATTATGATGATGTCTTACCGAGTGGGCCCAGAGGTACCTCTCCGACATACGGAGTGACAACATCCCAGTCTCGGTTCGTACCAACTCAACAGACACTTTCGGAGATACCCGATGCGTACCTTTATAGCCACCCAGTTACGTTGTGACGGTTGGCACACCCAAAGTACTCCTACGGTATCCGGGAGTTGTACAACCTCATGGTCTAAGGAATAAATACTTGACACCGAAAAGCTTATGCATTACGAACTCTACGATCTCGTGTTATGCTCAAGTTTGGGTCTTGCCATCACATCATTCTCCTAATGATGTGATCCCGTTATCACTAACATATCATGTCCATGGTCAGGAAACCGTGACCATCTGTTGATCAACGAGCTGGTAGCTAGAGGCCTACCAGGGACTCATTGTGGTATGTGTATTCACACATGTATCGCGGTTTCCGTACAATACAATTCAAGCATGAATAACAGCCAATTATCATGAACAAGGAGATATAATAATAATGCTTTTATTATTGCCTCTAGGGCATATCTCCAACAGAGCTGTCCCGACGGGAAGGAGAGCTAACGCAGCGGAAGGTCGACCTCGACAGCCACGAGGACGACCGTGCCGCGCGCGAGCAGTCCATTGGCGGGGCTCTGCAGGAAGCGAGGGACGCCGCTGCAGCTGCAGAGACCGCCAAGAGAGACTTGGAGGCGTGGGTGGCACAGTTGGAGATCAACTTGAAGACGAGCGAGGAGAAGGTTGCCGCGCTCACGTTGGAGAGGGAGAAAGACGCCCACAGCCACTCGGAGCTGCAGGTTCGTCTCTCCGACAAGGGCAAGGAGCTCGCCATCGCCAAGGAATCTGTTGCGGACTTAGAATTGAAGCTGTCCACCCTCACTGCCTCGCTCGACAGCGCCAGGAACCGGGAGACAAAGCTAAAGGAGGACCTCCCGGCTGAGAGGGCACTGCTGGACAGCGCCGCCCTCACGCAGAACAACTTCAGGCAGACGGTGGAGCAGTGGACCGAGGAGCTCGTCGCCGCCGCCGCTGACATCGACAGGGAGATGGCAGCGCTAGGGACGGAGCACCTCGGGTACTCCCCCGACGCGAACCTCCCTCACAGCGCCAAGCTGAGCTTATTCTTCAGGGGAGTGGCGCCGGCTCTCGAGCAGCTCCGTGAGAGGATCCCCACGCAGCTGGCGAACGAGGCGCGCACGCTTTGCACGGGAGTTGTGGAGAGAGTGCTGACGAAGATAGTCTACCGCAACCCCGGGATCAATCTTGAGAACGTCCTCAGAACCTTGCCGCCCGACGCCGACCAGGAAGCGCTGAAGGCTCTTGTCGCCCCCATCGTGGCCAAGGTGGGCAAGATCAGGAGGGTCGACGGTGACCGCGTGGACTAGACTGTCTTCCTTTCTGCTTCTCTTGTCGCTGCCAATCACGTTATGGACAGTAGTTTATTAGAACAGCGACAAGTCATCTTGTAATATAACTTTATTTTGGGTAGTTAATGCAGTGTTATTTCCTTTACTTGACTTCTTTACTTTGTACACTTTTACCCTACGCTTTTAAGGAAACTTGCCGGGAAAAGGATCCTTGCCGCGAGCGCTGAGTGCGGAACTTCAGCAGCCTGCCGGCAACGCCTTTACCGGCAAGAAACCTTGCCGCAGCTAGTCGCAGCACACTTAGGTTGTTGAGCGAACTCGAAAACGAAGTAAGGGCGCGACACTTGTCGCAGCACACTTAAGCCGTTGAGCGTGCTCGAAACCAAGTAAGGGCGCGGCTAGCCATGGGTAGGTTCCTCCGCGCACAGGTTTTCCATACAAAGTGTGGTCGTTCAAGGAAGATAACTTAGAAAATTTAAAAATTTGAAAGCTCAAACTTTGGTAACTTAGCTTTTGCGTATGGTCTGCTTCCCGGCAAGGCGAGGCTTTCTTGAACGGCACTTGGTCCATACCACTGTCTCCTTCCCCC
>LR738715.1:874573362-874631775 GCA_902687465.1 Secale cereale | reverse complement strand
CCCCCCCCGGCAAACTTGTGCGCGAGGAATCCTTCTTCTGCTTGAGAGAAAAGAGAAAGGGAGGAAACATAGATATGGAGCCTTGCGGCTCGTTATTGCTTACCGGAGGTGTGTGATGCACGAGGTGTCATATAATACATGCAAGTAAATGAGAAAAAATGTATGAAACGACAAGTTGTGCAAGGCACAAAAGCTTTACTGATGCACGGGGTCTGCGCCCGGCTTTGTACAAAGGTTTACATGCAACAGCGGCAAGACTTGTACAAAAGGTTGTTGCCGGAGCGCATCACGGCAACTGTGCCTTATGGGTGAAACTTGCGAAGGTGCTCAATGTTCCAGGAGTTGCTCACCGGTAAGCCCTCTTCGGTCTCAAGGCGGACAGCGCCGGGCCTTGTGACTTGTCTCACCCGATAAGGGCCTTCCCACTTCGGCGTCAACTTGTTGGAATTCTTGGCGGACTGAACGCGCCGAAGAACAAGGTCACCTTCCTCGAGACTTCTGGCTTTAACTTTGCGGCTATGGTAGCGGCGCAAAGCTTGCTGGTATCGAGCAGCTCGTACAGCAGCCAGAAGACGGTCCTCCTCGAGGAGCAGTGCATCATCTTGCTGCAACTGCTCTTGCTCGAGCTCATCGTAAGCGAGCACTCAAGGCGACCCGTATACGAGTTCCGTGGGGAGAAATGCCTCTGCTCCATAGACAAGAGCAAAGGGTGTCTGCCCGGTGGCTCGATTTGGTGTCGTCCTGATTGACCAAAGAGCTGCCGGCAACTCCTCAATCCAGTTTCTTCCGCACTTGTGCAGCCTGTCGAAAGTTCTTGTCTTGAGCCCGCGCAACACTTCAGCATTTGCCCTCTCCGCTTGACCATTGCTCCTCGGGTGAGCAACAGGAGCGAAGCAGACCTTGGCGCCAAGGTCTTGGACGTATTGCATGAAGGTGCGACTTGTGAATTGCGTGCCGTTGTCGGTGATGATCCTGTTAGGGATTCCAAAACGGCAGACAATTGACTTGAAGAACTTGACTGCTGACTGTGCGGTCACCTTTCTCACTGGTTCCACTTCCGGCCACTTTGTGAACTTGTCGATGGCGACGTACAAGTACTCAAAGCCCCCGACTGCGCGGGGAAAGGGGCCGAGGATATCGAGCCCCCAGACCGAAAAAGGCCAGGACAAAGGGATCGTCTGGAGAGCTTGAGCTGGCTGATGTATTTGCTTGGCATGGAACTGGCACGCTTCACACTTGGTTACTTGTGCAGTTGCATCTTGGAGGGCTTCTGGCCAAAAGAAACCTTGCCGGAAAGCCTTCCCGGCAAGGGCTCTTGCGCCAATGTGGTGGCCACATATGCCTCCATGTATCTCTGTCAACAGCTTCTGCCCATCTTCCCGAGGAATGCACTTCAATTTAACACCATTGAGTCTTCTTCTGTACAATTCATTGCCGACGAACTGGTACATACTTGACTGCCTGGTTATTTTCTCTGCCTCTTCTGGCTCTTCGGGAAGTTCTCCAGTTTGAAGAAAACGGACAATTTGCTCTGCCCCTGCTGGAGCCTGAGGCTCAACAACAAGGACTAAAGGCATCATTGCTGCTGCGGGAACGTCAGCTTCTACGGCAAGAACCTGCGGCTCGGCCGGAGCTGGACGTAGCTTGCCGGGGCAAGACCTGTCGGGAACGCCTGCTTCTACTGTACGAGCCCTAGGGTCCGCAGGAGCAGACTGTTCCTCAGCAACTTGGGCGTTGATCTTGGGGACTTTGGCGGTGACTTCAGGAAGATCCGCCGGCAAGTAGTCACCGGAGACCAACTTCCTCTTCTTGCTTTGCCCAACTGATGGTGTAACGGATGGTTGAGTTAGCTTGAGCACGAAGATCCCTGGTTCCACAGGTAGCTTTAGTGCAGCACACTTTGACAGGCCGTCTGCGGCGTCATTTAGAGCTCTTGGAACGTGCTCCATCTGCAAGCCTTCAAAGTGTTCTTCAAGTTTCCTCACTTCGTCGACGTAAGCTTCCATCAATCGGTTCTGGTAGCTCTTGTTCACTTGACGGACAACCAACTGCGAATCTCCCCGCACAATCAGCTTCCTGATCCCAAGTTCGGCTGCGATTCTGAGGCCGGCAAGCAAACCTTCATACTCTGCAGTATTGTTTGTCGCTTGCTCCTTGGGAAAATGCATCTGGACGACGTACTTGAGATGCTCGCCGGTGGGCGCGACAAGCAGCACGCCAGCGCCGGCGCCTTGCAGCGAGAAGGCACCATCAAAGTACATTATCCATTCTTTGCTTGCTTCTTTGACGGGGATGTTTGCCTCTGGAATCTCTTCGTCGGGCATTGGCGTCCATTCTGCTATGAACTCTGCCAATGCTCTGCTCTTGATAGTTGAAGTACTTTCAAACTTAAGACCAAAGCTTGACAGCTCCAGTGCCCACTCGACAATCCTGCCCGTTGCTTCTGGATTTTGCAGTATCCTCTTCAGCAGAAAGCGAGTGACCACCGTTATCTCATGTGCTTGGAAGTAGTGGCGCAGCTTTCTCGAGGCCATGAGGAGGCCGAAAAGCAACTTCTGCACCCCAGAGTATCTTGACCTAGCCCCCTGCAAGAGGGAACTGACAAAGTAAACTGGGCGCTGCACCATCTTCTTCCGCACCTCTTCCTGGATCTGCGCAGATTCGTCCTTGTCGGGGCCTGAGCTTGTCGGGGAAGCCCCCTGCTTGTCGCTGGATGTGCTTGCCGGGGCTGTGGGCTCCTCATCTGCCTCCCTTTCCGCTACCAACGCAGCACTAACCACTTGATTGGTTGCTGCTAAGTACAGCAGCAACTTCTCTCGTGGCCTAGGTGCGACAAGTATTGGAGTGGAGGACAGGTATCCTTTCAAGTCTTGCAGCGCTGCCTCCGCTTCCGGAGTCCATGTCATTGGACCTGCCTTTTTCAAGATTTTGAAAAACGGCAGGGCGCGTTCTGGAGACTTAGAAATGAACCTGCTGAGAGCAGCCACGCAGTCGGCAAGCCTTCGTACATCCTTGACGCGCTTCGGAGCTTCGATCTGCTCGATGGCTTTGATCTTGTCGGGATTGGCTTCAATCCCCCTCTGGGACACAAAGAACCCGAGAAGCTTGCCGGAGGGGACTCCGAACACACACTTCTCGGGGTTAAGCTTGAGTTGTATCTTGCGCAGATTCGCAAAAGTTTCATCTAGGTCTTGAATCAGGGTATCCTTGTCCTTGCTCTTGACCACTATATCATCCATGTATGCTTCCACATTCATGTGTATCTGTGGCTCAAAAGCAGTGTGGACCACCCTTGCAAATGTTGAACCCGCATTTTTCAATCCAAAGGGCATGCGTATGAAACAGTAAGTGCCACATGGAGTAATGACTGCGGTCTTCTCTTCATCCTCTTCAGCCATGAATATCTGGTGGTATCCGGAGTATGCATCAAGAAATGAAAGCAACTCACACCCAGCCGTGGAGTCAACGATCTGGTCGATGCGCGGCAAGGGAAATGGATCTTTAGGACAAGCTTTATTCACATCAGTGAAGTCTATACAAAGCCTCCACTTCCCATTAGCTTTGCGCACGACAACAGGGTTGGCCAGCCATGTGGGATGAAGTACACCTCTAACAAGGCCTGCCGCTTCCAGCTTCTTGATTTCTTCAGTGATAAACTCTTGGCGCTCCACTGCTTGCTTTCTGACCTTCTGCTTGACGGGCCGCGCGTGAGGAAAAATGGCAAGCTTGTGCTCAATTACTTTCCTGGGAACGCCGGGGATGTCAGACGGTTGCCATGCAAACACGTCAACATTCGCCCGCAGGAAAGCAACGAGCGCACTTTCCAATTTGGGGTCGAGCGTGGCACTGATGGTGAAAGTACCACCAGTGTCGTCCTCCTTGGCGGACATCTTCTTGCGTCCACCGGCGAGCATCTCAAGTACGTCGTCCAGATGCATTTTCCCAAGGAGCAAGCGACAAACAATACTGCAGAGTATGAAGGTTTGCTTGCCGGCCTCAGAATCGCAACCGAACTTGGGATCAGGAAGCTGATTGTGCGGGGAGATTCGCAGTTGGTTGTCCGTCAAGTGAACAAGAGCTACCAGAGCCGATTGATGGAAGCTTACGTCGACGAAGTGAGGAAACTTGAAGAACACTTTGAAGGCTTGCAGATGGAGCACGTTCCAAGAGCTCTAAATGACGTCGCAGACGGCCTGTCAAAGTGTGCTGCACTAAAGCTACCTGTGGAACCAGGGATCTTCGTGCTCAAGCTAACTCAACCATCCGTTACACCATCAGTTGGGCAAAGCAAGAAGAGAAAGTTGGTCTCCAGTGACTACTTGCCGGCGGATCTTCCTGAAGTCGCCGCCAAAGTCCCCAAGATCAACGCCCAAGTTGCTAAGGAACAGTCTGCTCCTGCGGACCCTAGGGCTCGTACAGTAGAAGCAGGCGTTCCCGACAGGTCTTGCCCCAGCAAGCTTGCCGGGGGACGTCCAGCTCCGGCCGAGCCGCAGGTTCTTGCCGTAGAAGCTGACGTTCCCGCAGCAGCAATGATGCCTTTAGTCCTTGTTGTTGAGCCTCAGGCTCCAGCATGGGCACAGCAAATTGTCTGTTTTCTTCAAACTGGAGAACTTCCCGAAGAGCCAGAAGAGGCAGAGAAAATAACCAGGCAGTCAAGTATGTACCAGTTCGTCGGCAATGAACTGTACAGAAAAAGACTCAATGGTGTTAGATTGAAGTGCATTCCCCGGGAAGATGGGTAGAAGCTGTTGACAGAGATACATGGAGGCATATGTGGCCACCACATTGGCGCAAGAGCCCTTACCGGGAAGGCGTTCCGGGAAGGTTTCTTTTCGCCAGAAGCCCTCCAAGATGCAACCGCACAAGTAACCAAGTGTGAAGCATGTCAGTTCCACGCCAAGCAAATACATCAGCCAGCTCAAGCTCTCCAGACGATCCCTTTGTCATGGCCATTTTTGGTCTGGGGGCTCGACATCCTCGGCCCCTTTCCCCGAGCAGTCGGGGGCTTTGAGTACTTGTACGTCGCCATCGACAAGTTCACAAAGTGGCCGGAAGTGGAACCAGTGAGGAAGGTGACCGCACAGTCAGCAGTCAAGTTATTCAGATCAATTGTTTGCCGTTTCGGAATCCCTAACATGATCATCACCGACAACGGCACACAATTCACAAGCCGCACCTTCATGCAGTACGTCCAAGACCTTGGCGCCAAGGTCTGCTTCGCTTCCGTTGCTCACCCGAGGAGCAACGGTCAAGCGGAGAGGGCAAACGCTGAAGTGCTGCGCGGGCTCAAGACAAGAACTTTCGACAGGCTGCACAAGTGTGGAAGAAACTGGATCGAGGAGTTGCCGGCGGCTCTTTGGTCAATCAGAACGACACCAAATCGAGCAACCGGACAGACACCCTTTGCTCTTGTCTATGGAGCAGAGGCAGTTCTCCCCACGGAACTCGTATACGGGTCTCCTCGAGTGCTCGCTTACGACGAGCTCGAGCAAGAGCAGCTGCGGCAAGATGATGCACTGCTCCTCGAGGAGGACCGTCTTCAGGCTGCTGTACGAGCTGCTCGATACCAGCAAGCTTTGCGCCGCTATCATAGCCGCAAAGTCAAGGCCAGAAGTATCGAGGAAGGCGACCTTGTTCTTCGGCATGTTCTATCCGCCAAGAATTCCAACAAGTTAACGCCGAAGTGGGAAGGCCCTTATCGGGTGAGACAAGTCACAAGGCCCGGCGCTGTCCGCCTTGAGACCGAAGAGGGCTTACCGGTGAGCAACTCCTGGAACATTGAGCACCTTCGCAAGTTTCACCCATAAGGCGCGGTTGCCGTGATCCGCTCCGGCAAACACCTTTTGTACAAGTCTTGCCGCTGTTGCATGTAAACCTTTGTACAAAGCCGAGCGCAGACCCCGTGCATCAGTAAAGCTTTTGTGCCTTGCACAACTTGTCATTTCATACATATTTCTCATTTACTTGCATGTATTATATGACACCTCGTGCAGCACACACCTCCGGTAAGCAATAACGAGCCGCAAGGCTCCATATCTATGTTTCCTCCCTTTCTCTTTTCTCTCAAGCAGAAGAAGGATTCCTCGCGCACAAGTTTGCCGGGGGGGGAAGGAGACAGTGGTATGGACCAAGTGCCGTTCAAGAAAGCCTCGCCTTGCCGGGAAGCAGACCATACGCAAAAGCTAAGTTACCAAAGTTTGAGCATTCAAATTTTTAAATTTTCTAAGTTATCTTCCTTGAACGACCACACTTTGTATGGAAAACCTGTGCGCGGAGGAACCTACCCGTGGCTAGCCGTGCCCTTACTTTGTTTCGAGCACGCTCAACGGCTTAAGTGTGTTGCGACAAGTGTCGCGCCCTTACTTCGTTTTCGAGTTCGCTCAACAACCTAAGTGTGCTGCGACTGGCTGCGGCAAGGTTTCTTGCCGATAAAGGCGTTGCCGGCAGGCTGCTGAAGTTCCGCACTCAGCGCTCGCGGCAAGGATCCTTTTGCCGGCAAGTTTCCTTAAAAGCGTAGGGTAAAAGCGTACAAAGTAAAGAAGTCAAGTAAAGGAAATAACACTGCATTAACTACCCAAAATAAAGTTATATTACAAGATGACTTGTCGCTGTTCTAATAAACTACTGTCCATAACGTTAGTGGCAGCGACAAGAGAAGCAGAAAGGAAGACAGTCTAGTCCACGTGGTCGCCATCGACCCTCCTGATCTTGCCCACCTTGGCCACGATGGGGGCGACAAGAGCCTTCAGCGCTTCCTGGTCGGCGTCGGGCGGCAAGGTCCTGAGGACGTTCTCAAGATTGATCCCGGGGTTGCGGTAGACTATTTTCGTCAGCACTCTCTCCACAACTCCTGTGCAAAGCCTGCGCGCCTCGTTCGCCAGCTGCGTGGGGATCCTCTCACGGAGCTGCTCGAGAGCCGGCGCCACTCCCCTGAAGAATAAGCTCAGCTTGGCGCTGTGAGGGAGGTTCGCATCGGGGGAGTACCCGAGGTGCTCCGTCCCTAGCGCCGCCATCTCCCTGTCGATGTCGGCGGCGGCGGCGACGAGCTCCTCGGTCCACTGCTCCACCGTCTGCCTGAAGTTGTTCTGCGTGAGGGCGGCGCTGTCCAGCAGTGCCCTCTCAGCCCGGAGGTCCTCCTTCAGCTTTGTCTCCCGGTTCCTGGCGCTGTCGAGGGAGGCAGTGAGGGTGGACAGCTTCAATTCTAAGTCCGCAACAGAGTCCTTGGCGACGGCGAGCTCCTTGCCCTTGTCGGAGAGACGGACCTGCAGCTCCGAGTGGCTGTGGGCGTCTTTCTCCCTCTCCAACATGAGCGCGGCAACCTTCTCCTCGCTCGTCTTCAAGTTGATCTCCAACTGTGCCACCCTCGCCTCCAAGTCTCTCTTGGCGGTCTCTGCAGCTGCAGCGGCGTCCCTCGCTTCCTGCAGAGCCCCGTCAATGGACTGCTCGCGCGCGGCAAGGTCGTCCTCGTGGATGTCGAGGTCGACCTTCCGCTGCATTAGCTCTCCTTCCCGCCGGGACAGCTCCTCGGCGGCGAGTCGTTGCTGCTCCTCCGCTTCAGCCTTCTCGAGGATGAACGCTTGGTGCGCCTCGGCGAGCTCCTCCCGCTCCTTCGCGAAGGACCGGAGGGCCGCCTGGTTGGCGGCGCGGAGCTCCTCGGCGCGCTTCTCCAAATCGACGCCTGCCTTGGCAGCCAGAGCCTCTCGGGACTCCAGCTTGGCCTGCCTGGCACGATACAAGGCCAGAAGCCGGCGCAGAAGCTGCTCCTCCTCGGGCTCGTTGCTGCTGCCGGGCGCGTCGACAAACTTCAGCCCCGCGGAGGCGAGGACTTCCCCGTCGAAGACCTCCCCCTCCGCGGGCGCCCTTGACGTAGAAGCCCACGGGATCTAGATGAAAACCCCGTTCCCAGCCTCCAAGTAGGCATCGGTTCCAGCCGCGGCAGCGGCAGGGTCGGCGGTCGGCGCAGCGTCAAACGCTCCTGCGGCCTCAGGGCCGTCAGTGCGACCGCCGGTCCCCTCCTTAGCGGCCGCATCGGCGTCCCTGGTTGCCTCTTCGACGGCGGGCTCCTTGGTGCCGATCGCCTCTTCGGTAGTCGCAGCATCACCAGCGTTGCCGCGCGCGGGCTCCTCGGTGGTGGCCTCCGTCTCCATAGGCTCTGGAGCGGACGAGCCTGAAGATAAGGAAAAAAAGAAGAAAGAAGAAAATCGTTGTCAAGCAACTATCCAAAAAGAAGAAATCAAAAGAAGAAAAGCACAAGGGTTACCTGCGCGGGCCTCTTCTTCGACGGGGTCCCTCGCCGGGGGGTCCTCCCTTGGCGGCGTGGTAGTAGTCCCCGCCGACGGAGGGCCGCTGGCGCCTTCCCTTGGCGGGGTGCTCGCCCTTGGCGGGGTACTCGCCCTTGGCGGAGTACCCGCCCTTGGCGGAGTATTCTCCCTTGCCGGGGAGCTCCTCCTTGGCGGAGAGGTCGAGGCGTGCGGCTCGTCGGGAGCGGTTTCTTGGCGCTCCTGAGGCTGCGGCTCCACTTCTGCACAAATCAGCAAACAAACAAGACGATTAACAAGGATGAGAAGCCCGCGCGCGCCCGACAAGCGAAGAAGTAAACAAGAAGACTCACGCTGGGGGCTGCTCTGCGGGGCAGCCGGCTGGTCCGGCAGGCTCGTCGCTGGCGCATCCCCCGCTGCTGCGACGGGCTCGTCCTCGAGGTCAACCACCGGGATCTTGGCCCTCTTCGCCACCCTTTGGGCCAGGGTCCTGGAAGACAGACATCAAGCAGAATCAGGCAAAGAAGATTCAAAACAAAGAGCAACAAACGAAGGAAACGAGAGTTGCAAGTACTTACTCTTCCTCCTCCTCGTCGGAACTGAGGATGGAGAAGTCGAAGTCTGCCTCGCGCGGTCCGGCACGAGGAGCTGGAGGAGTAGGCGCCCTCGGCCGCTTGCCGGGAGCGGGGTCGGTGGTCTGCGAAGACCCCGCTCCGGTCGTCGCCAGGGCCCGAGGAGCAGTGGAGCCCGTGCGGGAAGATCCTCCCCCGGCCGCTGCTGAGGCGCGAGGCGCCCCCTTTACGGCCTTGCTCGTCGTGGTGGCGTGCGTCGAGCGACGCTGCGGCTGCTGGACCGCCGGCTGCCTCGCCGTGTCTGCGGCCTTGCGGACACGTTTCTTCGGTTGAGGCGGAGGACTTGGTGGTGGCGGAGAACTTCCCGGGGATGAAGAGGAGTCGTCAAGGCCCAGAGACCCGCCCGAGTCTTCGGCAGAATCGCTTGATTCAGCGCCTTGCTCGGCGGGCTCGCTCGACTCTGTGCCTTGCCCGGCAGGCTCGCTCGTCTCGGCGGGCTGCCCGGCAGGCTTTATCAGTTTGAGGATCTCTTCCTCCTCGGCCCGACTCACCGCGTCCGCTGCATCCGCCTCGTCCAAGGAGTACCCAAACTCGCCCGCGGCCTCGGCTACGGCTGCTTCCTCCATCCTGGTGGCGATATACGCCACCTCCCGGTCGGTGGTGTCGCGGGTGAGACCTTTTTTCTCATCGAGATTGATCGGCAGCTACACCAAGTTGTCGAACAAGGTTTGCGCGGCTTCGTCGGAAGGCGCCAGCCAAGTGGGGTCAACCCCGTGAGAGTCGCACAACGGCATCGCCGCGCGGATAGCACTAAGCGACGAATTGTTGCATAGTGGAACTACCCCCCGCGGCGAGGCGAACCACTCCGGGTGCTTGGCGTCGTGCTTGAACAGCTCACGGAGCATCCCTTTGAGCTCCAGGACAGTGAAGTTACAGTTAAGGCCGGGGCGCAGCCTCATACAGTCTGCCTCGTTGCCGAAATCCCAAGCAGGCCTCTTCCTCTCCTGCAAGGGAGCGATACGCCGGCGAAGGAAATCTGCCCCGACCTCACCTACAGTAAGATTGGCTTGCCGGAGGCGAAGAATCCTAGTGAGGGCTATCTTCAGCTTCTCGTCCTCCGGGGCCAGATCACTCCAGTCCTTGCCGCGCACTATTGCAGCTCGGCGCGGGGAAGTAAACTGCTGGGGTCCATCCTCCATGATCCAGCACCAGTCGGCCCTCCACTCCTCCCACTTGTCGCGGAGCTCTCCAATCAAGTATGCCTCTTTCTTATTGAGCCTAAAGATCCAAGAAATCCCACCGGACAGGGGGGACCCAGACTCTACCCGAGGCGTAAAAAAATGGCGGAAGAGGGCTACATTGGGGTGGACTCCGACAAAGTTTTCGCACAGATGTGCGAAAACGGCCATGGTTAAGACTGCGTTCGGGGTGAAATCCAGAAGATGGAATCCATACGTGTTCATAACATCGTAGAAGAATTCGGAGTATGGAGGGCAGAGTCCGCAATGGAAGAACAGGGCAAAGTAAGGATAACCTCCCGGAAACATGTCGCAGGCTTTGGCGGGGAGAACCCTGGTGCGCGGGTGAGCTTTCGTTTCCCTCGACCAGAAGAGGTAGAACTTGTCCTTCAGCTCCCTCGCGCCGAGCCTCGGTAGGAAGACCACCATCCTCTTCCGCATTGCCGCAAGCTTCGCCGCCCGTTCGGTCTTCGCGGCTTTCGCCTTGTCGCCCTTCGGGGCCATGGCGGGGACGGCGAGGGGGGCCGGCGGCGCTGGGGAGGCTGGCGGCGGCAAAATAGGGGCGGAGCGCTGCTCTCTTTCAACCTTCGGGGAGGAGGGGAGCGGCGGGGGTTTCTGGAGGTTGAAGACGCAATGAAGCAATTGGGGAAACTGCCCCTGTTTCCTCTACTTTTAAGGGGGAGAGGGGGACGTTCCGCATTTTCCCATTAAAGAAACAGGCCACGATCTCTCCCACGACGCCGCAATCGACGCGTGCCGTTAGGGAGGGATGCGGCGGATACGGAGTAGGCTGCGGCGCGCCGCGGGTCGCGTGTGCCCGTGCACTGTTTTGAGCCTAGCCCAACAGCGCTCGGCACCGTGTGTGGCCCAGGCCCGGGGGCTCCTGTCGGTGTACTAAAGTAGGGGTACCTTAGTATCCCGACTTGTGCACGGGCAGTAGCAACGTCCCGTGGCAGGGCTTGCCACGCACCCGCCAAAGCCCGCTTTGGTTCCTTTGGAGCCATTCAAGAACAAAGTATTCAAGTCAATGAAACAAGGCACCGGCAAGAGGAGCTTGCCGGGAAGGCCGCTCCAGGCTCGAAACCATACCTTTAGCACAAGACCCTGGCAAGAGGAGCTTGCCAGGAAGGCCAAAGCATGGCATTTCAGAAGACTCGCCGTGGCGCATCGCGCGCCCCGGCAAGGCCCGGAGAGCGACAAGCTTCCGGGCGCGACAAGGTAGCGACCGCGGCAAGGCACTTGCCGCGGCAAGCCTCCACTGCGTGCCCGCGCTCCAGCTCATCTGGCCACGCGTCGCCCTGGGGCCCTTCCAGGGGCACGTGGCGGAAGGCTGTGCAGCCTGGGTGACACGGTGGCAAGCCACGATGACGAGGCTATCGTCGTGGCGAACGGAGACGCCCTGACGGACGCTTTTTGCACTGTTTGGGGGCGACGGCGACGGGCATTCAATGCCCTTGTCCCCTGCCGTCAGGGTTAGGTATAAACCACTGTACATACACTGTTCCAACTACCACCATTTTTACACTTTTACCCCCATCTACGTTGCCACCTGTCGGTGACCCCTTCGACCTATAAAAGGAGGCCCATGCGCAACGTAGAGGAGGTTCGGACTCTCAATCACTCTCACGCTCGGTGTAGCCAGCAACCAGCTCTGTAGCTCTTCGTGCTCCCAAGCCAAGAACACAATACAACCAAGGCAGGAGTAGGGTTTTACGCATCCGTGCGGCCCGAACCTGGGTAAACTGACCGCGTGCTCGCCTCGATCTGCTCTTCGTGCTCCCTCCGCTCCCTTGCCGTACCGAAAAGGGGCTCCGGTCCCATAGGTGTTCGTGGGCGATCAGTTTCCCCGACACCTGGATTCAGGGGTCCTCAGGCGTCTGGGTCGATGAAGCTGGGCCGTATTGATGGGCCATGAAGATAGAAGCAGAAGACTCTCCCCCGTATTCGGTCAGGACTCCTATGTACGTAGAAAGGCAGGCATGATGTCCGGATGTAGCTATTACTTCATCCCCAAGTCACCTTTCTAACCCTAGGCCTCCTCCGGCGTATATATAAGCCGGAGGGTTTAGTCTGTAGAGCCTAACGATAGAATCATTACATCCTCATAGGCTAGGCTTTAGGGTTTAGCCATTACGATCTCGAGGTGGGTATTACCTCGATCGAGAGGGCCTGAACATGGGTAAACATCGTGTCCCCAGTCTTCTGTTACCATCGGTCCTTAGACGCATAGCTTGGGCCCCCCTACCCGTGATCTGCCGATTTTGACACCAACAGTGGGAGCCAGTATCATTTCTCATTAACGCAACGAATTTGCACAGCTAACCTGAGAGAGCCATCTTGTCTAGGTATATCAAGTAAAGAGAATATGGTATCTCCATTGGGTTATTTTTCTAAAGGAATGTCCATTAATAATAATAATCGAACCCTGAACATACTACGAACTTTTGCAATTCCATGCCAAGGCAGTAAATAGGCAATCTTTGGTGACATCACAAGATTTTATTAAATTTGGCATGATCAGATCCTTACATACCCGAGTAGCATATATAATCCAACCACGAAATAAAGAAAATGCAAACCTGAGTAGCCTTAAGAAGGGACGAAATATGTGAGCTACCTAAACAATCTTTACATCAGATGTGCAGCTATATCAAACTCAAAGGTGATCGTGTAAGTAAATTAGATGCATGTATTGTACTGATATGGAATTTAAAGGATTGCGAATTATTTTTGTGTTACATGTAACTTTCGTGCCATGATTAGCCAACTGTTTGTGTCTGGCGGACTTCGTTGCCAGCATCGCAGACAACGGGATGAAAATCAAGTACTAGTGCCAGCTGCTAGCAGCACTGCGAGCACTGCAGGCATGTACGTTACAACGACATCTACCTCTCCTCTTTGCCAAAAAAATTCACCATCCAAGAGTACTGCATCGCGCTCGCCATTTCGCCCCTTCGCTCCTCGTGCCTCATATATTTTATAATAAAATTTTATACTTACTATGCTATTGTGTTAAGAAGTATAAATTTCCGTTACTTATTTGGCATACTTAACAACAACAAAAGGTTAAATGTCAATTTTATTACTTATTTATTATATAGTTGTAATGTATATCATTTTTTTAACACAGTACTGTAATGTATATCATTGAAAAGTACTCATGCGTTGCGCTGAATACAGCTTCTATATTATAACTAAAAGATTTGATACTTTGTTAATTATGTAGTCTATACATATCTATGTTAGATATTTATAAAACATATAATATCGTAATAGTGGTTGTACAATATGATTAGGAATACATATATGTAGGAAATGCTAGAGTGCGAATTTAATCATATATGAAGGACTACTTCGGATATACTCGTTTTTGGAGGACTGGTGTACAAATTTGAACCACAAATTTATTAAACCATATGTGAGGGATTAAACAATGTGCAAATTTAACCACATATTTATTAAACCATGTACTCATCTAACCACGGTCATGCTCACATTACTTTGTTATGCAATTAGATATGTTCTGCCATTAGCCATCTACTCGATCTGCTTTGAGTGCAACTCTGTCTACAATTAGCTATGTTCTGCCATTAGGTACCCTCTGCCCGATCTGCTTTGTAGCGAATAATCTGAGTCAACGCAGTTTGTCTGCAATTAGCTATGTTATGTCATTAGATATCCTCTGCTCGGTCTAATTTGTCGTGAGTAATCTCAGTCAGTGCGGTTTTTCTGTAATTAGTTGTGTTTTTCCATTAGGGCATGTACAATGGTTGCTAAGATAGTCTTATCTTAACTTTTGCATGTAAGTTAGAGATGACAAAAAAAACAAGTGTACAATGGGTCATCTCTTAGCCTTATCTTCAATAATTAGTTATTCCTTAAAACATGGTGAGACAAATTGTGCTAAGCTATCATCTCTTGTCTTTGCTTAAATAAGCTAAGACAAGCCTTCTCTTATGATTTCTCTCTCCTCCACCTCATCATTTATCTTACGTGGCATCCTTAAGCTAGAACCATTGTACATGCCCTTAGGTACCCTCTCCTCGATTTGTTTTATAGTAAGTAATCTTAGTCAGTGCAGTTGCTTATGTCCTGAGAGGTGGATGTCTAATCTTATACACCTAAGAGAGTCATCCTCATTAACTTATTTATCTCAACATGTAAACATGTCACCTCACCATACATTTGATATTTGGGATAAGGCTCACCTCACATGCAATGATGCATGGGAAAAGACCCACATGGAAAAATATTTTTCATTCAATAAACATTGTTACAAGTATAATAATCAAATATAATGAGTAATATTTATTTTTAGTTTTGGTTCTCATGTATCAACTCAAATTTTCATCAACCAATTCCCGCAGCAATGCGCGGGGTATCCTCTAGTTAATGGATGATATCTTAGCAATAAATGTCTCACCATACTTTTAGGAACTAGAGACAAGATTAAGAGACCACCCATTGTACATCATTTTCTGTGCCACCTCTGAATTACGTGGCGAGATTAAGATAAGATTGCCTTATTATCAACCACTGTACATGCCCCAATTAGTTTATCCCCTAGAACCTCCTTATTAATTTACTGCAAAAACAAAGCAAGAACACTTATGATAAAGGAGGAGAGAAGCAATGATCTCCAGCATGGTAATGACCCTATAATACTAGTGGGATGATCCACCAATTAGACAATCGATCGATCCGTTGGGCTACTGGGATCCCCCGGCCGGACGGCGCCGTCGACAGCAATCATCGTCCATTGATTGGTTCGCCGTACGTTCACCCTGATCATCACACCACACACACACAATGTATGAAATGCTCCCATGATCCAAGGGAAATGGATGGATGATCGATCATGGGCGCCACCTTGATGGCTTGATCGATCTACGCGCATGCATGTTGCATGATCTTCATCGCAGTTCCTTTTGGGTTTTACCTTGTTATATCAAATGAAAGGCTTATAAAGTAACGAAAACAAACTGCAGAATAGAGCTGTATATCTGGAGATCGGAGGGACCGCATGCATGCATGCATGCATGCGGCGTGCTGAAGCGTAGCGTGGGTGCGCACTGCTGAAGATCATGTCATATGGATCTACAGTGAACGAAAGGAACGTAGGCGTACACCTACAGCGATGAGCCTGTCAGTCAGTGTGGTCCTAGGTAGAGAAAGGGTGCTAAGCTGCTAAGCCCATCATTGCACCCACACTACGACCTAATTGCTTAATTAGCTACGTACCTTAATCATCACCGCAAGGCACCTGGGCCGGCCTGGCTTTTGGCTGATCAGTTTGTGCGGTGGCTGATCGAGAAAAAAAATCAAAAAAGAACGAGTAGATTGTGGTCTGGTTTGCTTGTTAAGCCGAGAGTGAGTGTTCGTGTGATACAACTTAAGAGCATCTACAGCTGGACTTGGCAAATCTGACCCTTCAAGCGTCGGCCGGACAGTGATCACTCATACCTCAAATAATTGATTTCATGAACGGATACCTTAAATCCATACTATTACATGCAACGTAAACCTAATCTTAAGCGGAGCTTGTCCGGCGGCCGGCTGTGCCCCTCAGAGTATTGGTCCGGTCGCCAGTGAGGTAAAGTAGGACACGGGACACGGTCCGACTCACGGGACTCAAGGTGTTGTTCTCTCATGCCCTACTCTTCCTTGTTGGAGTCCAAAACCCTGACGGTGCCGGTGGACGTGAGATCAATGATGGATGTGTCCTCTGAAGAGCCAGCTACATCCACCACAACGCGGTCGCGGCACTCGAGGTTGCAGTCCACCCGTCGAAGCGCCGGAGAATGCAACTCCGCCTCTCCATCCGAGTGAGTGTTTGTGTGATACAACTTACTGCGTACAAGACAATGACATCTACCCAACATATGAAAGATTCGTCCCATGCATCAACAAGGTATGGCGCTCCAACCTCCACGCCTTGCCCGCCACTTTGGTCATCCGCCATCCACTGGTCACCCGCACGAGTGAAGTCTGTTTTAAACCCCACTCCACTCGCTGGTTCCCAGCATCACCATATATCAAGGATCTCGATACCTTACAAACATCCTTACAGAAAAACCGCCTAGCGTCGCGATGACCTCACCGCCTGCGCGGGAGGCATGCTCTTGGGGCCAGTGGTCTTCTTCGCAGTGCACCTAGCCTCAGCCATGGAACAGCTATGTCGGTTGGCCTCCTCGCCTCTAGATTTATGGCGATCTCGGAAGTGGCAAACGGTCTATGTTGAGGATTAAGGAAGGTGTGTGATGCAAGTTAACGACTTGATCTCAGCCTCGATATCCAACACGGTATCCTGATGTGCCGAAAAATTTGAGGGTCTGTATGTTGACTTGTATTTTCCAGTGGTTGGAATTGCAAGTTTTGAGGCTTTGAGGTAAATAGTGTCATCACAATGAAAAGGGGTAACCACAGCTCCTATCCGGTGTTCATCTCTCAAACCAAACGTATGAGTGGCTATCTTCAACCATTAACATCCCACTCAAACAAACAGAAAAATGGATATCCCTAGTCAGCTGGTTGAAGATACTCCCGGTCACCAAAATCTCTCTCTTGAACCAAACACACGCACCGGGGAACACATAGCCCATCTCAATGTTCTTTATCATGTTCGTAAAAAAACCATGTGTTAATTTTCATGTGCATATTTTTCTTCAATGAAATCTGAAAGCAAAAACTATAGGTACTGAATCCCAACATCAAAATGGGGCCTAAATCAAAGCTTAACACATGATTGAGTCATCCACATCGCCAAGGGGAAATTGAGAATCCCAAAGCTTTACTGAATCCCAACGCTATAAAACCAGCGCCCATGGCACACACCAACCAACACACACCCTCTCCGCTCAGCTCCCGCTCACACACGCCACCCGCCACCCGCCACCGAGACACTCGCAGCGCGGTCACCATGGCCGGCGGCAACCTCAAGAACATGGCCATCGCCTTCCTCGTCCCGCTCCCGTCCATCCTCTTCTACCTCGCCTTCGTCCGCCCCCAAGACGGCCACATCGCCGGCCCGGTGTCCTCGTGGTGCGCCGCGCACCCGCTCCTCCTCGCCAACGCCCTCTTCCTCTTCAACGTCGACGTCCTCTTCTGGCTCATCGGGCACCTCCTCTCCAACAACTGGGTAAGCGAAATCCCGTCTCGCCCAAGCTCCAATGATTGGCCTGCCCTTGCGATGTGTCGCTGGACGTCGCTCGCACTGAATCTGTTTGACGAAATGCCGGTTTGACGAAATGTGTGGCTTGCGTCGCAGCTCATCGACCTGTACTGGACCGTCATCCCGGTGATGCTGCTGCACTACTTCCGGGCGCACCCGGCCGCCGTGGCCAACGCGGCGAGGTCCGCGGCGGCGGTGGCGCTCACCTGGGTGTGGAGCGCCAGGCTGACGCACAACTACTTCAGGAGGGAAGGGTGGCAGTGGGGCAAGCAGGAGGACTGGAGGTTCTCCGAGATGCGCGGCCAGTACGGCAAGACCTGGTGGTGGATGTCCTTCTTCGCCGTCTACCTCTCGCAGCAGGTAAATTCAGGCGTTCCTTCGGCCAGTCACCAGAATGCTACTTGCTTGTTTTCAGAACTTTTGGTAAATCAATGAAATGTGTTTGAAGAAATGCCCTGCTGCTATTTTTGCTGCATAAATCGGCTGGGTTGAAATTCATGGTGGTCATATACTACTTGTTACGCCTGATTGACAAAAGTGGCGTGTTTGTTGGATGCAGGTCTTTCTGATTGGCATATGCCTGCCGATGTACGCCATCCACTCCAGCGACCAGCCATTGGGCATCTGGGACCTCGTGGCGACAGTTGTCTGCATTACCGGAGTTGTGGTCGCCTACTTTGCTGACACCCAGCTGCACGAGTTCGTCGCCAGGAACGAAAAGCTGAAGCAGCTGGGCGAACCGACAGTCCCCACCCTCGAGGACGGACTGTGGGGGTACTCGCGCCACCCTAACTACTTCGGCGAGCAGCTCTGGTGGTGGGGCGTGTATCTCTTCGCCTGGAACCTGGGGCAGCGGTGGATGTTCATCGGGGCGCTTGTCAACAGCATGTGCCTCGGCTACGTCACCGTGCTCGTCGAGCGGCGCATGCTGAAGCAGGAGCACCGGGCAGAGGCCTACAGGCTGTACCAGAAGAGGACCTCTGTTCTGATCCCCTGGTTCAGGAAGTCCCTCCCTGAACCAAAGGAAAAGGAGACCTAGAGTTCCAGGTGTATTTTGTGTTGGCCGTGTTCCTTCTCCGTGTTGCTCACCGTGTCGTTCCTTCGCGTCGTGGCGTGTCGTGATTATGTCGTTCGCGTTCTTTGCGTGTAAGTAACTGTATCAACTGTAACATGCATCCTGATCACCTGTTAATTTTTGTGTATCTCAAACTTGTTCATCATGCCATCAGATATATGAAACTGATTACGGATTGTCCAGACTCAGATCTTACTGCCAACTTTGTGTTTCCTCTGAGAATCATGACATTGAAGTTACCAATGCAATATGGACTGCCAAACCAGGTCAGTTGCATTTTGGCCATCCCCACATTTCCCATATGTTAACGCAGCAAGATCTTTTACATCAAATGTAAAAAATAAAAATTAGTCTGTCGGACAAAACACTCGGCTAACTGGCAGTCAGTTCTGCTTCTCTGTAGCCACTGTGACCTCCTCCACAACGACGACCTCGGTATCCTTGTCAGCCTCCTCAGTCATTGGTACCAGCAGCTCGCTGATCTCGGGGATAAGCTCTTCATTCACCTTGCAGCAGGCATCCTCGGCTTTGGGTGTCGAGAGATCGACCAATGGCGCTTCAACGACAATGATCTCATACTTGTCCTCGACAACCGGAGCATCGGATTCAACGGGTGCAGTGACAGCCTTGGGGGTGACCGGCATGTCATCCACCATGGGCTTCTCCCCCTCAGGGAAGCCCCTTGGACGGCTACCACAGGAACCCATAGACCGTTATGGATTGCTCCGGCTGTCGATCGCTGCCGGCACCGACCACCGACCGGCGCGTTGGTGCCTTGGCAGCGAACGCGGGGAAGAATGGTGGAGGGGTACCGACGGCCGAGGAGGAAGGGCTATTTGTAGTAGAGGAGCAAGGAAATTTGTTGGACTGTAACAAGAGGACAAGGAGTAGACCATAATTAGGACATGCTTTGGCTGGTTTCCCGGGCTTTTCTGAGGATTCAAAGAACTTGAATGGCAGTTATTTACCAGCTGTTACTTGCCAACATTTTGTTGGTTCCCGCGGTGTTTCCTTGGTCTCCGAGAGGTGAAAGAAAGGCAGCAGCAATGGACGCATGAAACATATGCTATACCGCTGGACTGTTCATCACGCAGAGCAAATCGGTCAGCTGAAATTTTACTGAGGTTTCAATGCCACCGCCGACATCAGCAAACCCTGGATTTGAGCCAGGCTCAGCACTAACACAAAATGTGGTTGAATTTCAGCCAAAATTTGACCGAAAAGATGAACCCTGGTAAAGACTGGACAGCCCAAGCAGAGCACATGCATGAAGATGATGATGCCTCGTCGAGGACATGCCATCGATCTCTTGAAGAATATTCATCATGGATCAACATCGGGCTTTCGAAAGCACACTTCGATAACCCTAAAAAATGGTACACTTTGATCAAATGGTGCACTTTTGCGATGCTATTTGACATACGGTCCCCCTAACCGATGAACTTAAGAATCTCTCTCGGTATATAATCAACAGCCAGTTGCTCATCAGACAGGGTAAACTAGTCCGCAGACTGCTCAACTTTCGCCGAAAGGCGGCTCCTCTAGTCTAGAGAGTAGAAAGGCAGTGTGGCTGAGTGATGATGGGCCGGCGTTCGGATTTTTAAAACTCTGAATCGATGCTTATTACTTTTGCTCTGCTCTTTCTGGCCGATCACTTGGAAACGAGGCTCAGTTAAGCCTACCGACCCCCAATGTTTTGATTTGTATTGCTTTTGTATGAAGCACTCAACTTGTTACTGTTTGGCTTGGTGCATCAATCAAAATTCAGAAGGACGGTGGCAGAGCAGACATAGCAGAGTGAATACTGAAATTTTGGGGGATTCAGTGATGAGATTCAGAGCCTGAAGTGCTGGAGTGCAGAGGCGCCGGCGAGGCCCTTCACCTTGTAGTACTGCCGGACCACCTCCTCCACCGTCGTGCTCCTGTACCGCGCCTCCTCGCCGACGGCGACGATCGGCGCTAGCACCCTCGTCGGCGCGGCGGCGCGGTCCGTCCGGAAGAAGCACGCCACGGAGACCCGTGGCCCCACGGCGTTGGACACCACGCGGTGCTCCACGCTCTTGAACCTGTCGTTGGACATGAGCTGCAGGAAGTCGCCCACGTTCACCACCAGCGCCCCGGCCACCGGCGGCACGTCCACCCACGCCGGCGCGCCCTCGAGGTCGGCGAGCACCTGGAGGCCGCCGACGGCGTCCTGGAGGAGCACGGTGAGGAAGCTGGCGTCGGTGTGCCGCGGGGTGCCGAGGGTGAGCTGCGGCTCCGGGCAGGCCGGGTAGTAGTGGCACGCGAGGCTGACGCCCTCCAGGCACCCGTGCTCCTCCTCCAGGTGGCCGGGGCGGAGGCCCAGCGCCTTCGACAGCAGCCCCAGGAGCGTGCGGCCCAGCCGCTGCTGCACCAGGCGCACGTACTCCGGCGCGACGCGCCTGCACGCCGCCGGGAGCTCCTCCGGCTCCGGCGGCATCTCCACGAAGAGCGTGTCACGCCAGTTGGCCGCCGTGGACTGGAACAGGTCGAGGTTGCTTTGGTACCGGACGCGCCGGCCGGTGTCCCGGGTGTAGTACGGCGCCTTGGCCTCCACGGGCTCCTCGATGAAGCCGCGCACCGCCGCGAGCATCGCCGACGTGGCCGCCTCCGGCACGCCGTGGCCCACCACCTGGAAGAAGCCGAACGTCTCCGCGGCCGCCCTCACCTGCGCGACCGCCGCGGCCCGCGTGGCGCCCTGCAGGGCGGATGACAGGTTGATGACCGGCACGGTGAAGCGATGAGGCCGAGGCGCGCCGTGGGCGAGGGACTCCGGCGGGTGGTGGAAGATGGACGGGACGGCGGTGACGCCCGCGTCCACCAGACCTTTGACGCCGGCCCTGGTCTCGTCGAACGCCTTGAGGTTGAGGGCGCGGAGGGGCTGGGCGGAGGCCATGGCATGGACGCGCCGTGGAGTGATCGGTGCCGCCTCCTCCTTTTGATTCACTGGCTTGGTTTGTGCGTGCCACGGGTGAGGTGAAGTCGTGGCTCTTTCTTGATCGAACGTGTGCGCCCGTGTTTGCCGCCGGTGATACTATCTCGTGGTTGCTGCCCATCAGCATTCAGCAGTGTAGACGGGTGTTTTGTTCATTCCTGTACTCTACCTAGTGAGAAATGATTATATATAACTAGTTGCTAGAAATCCCCATAGATAGGGAATTTGAGATACTGTCAACAACTCAGTATGTCATAATCGCACTTCAGCCGATTGTACTTTGCATCGCCTAGTTCGACGACCCTTCTGGTCCGTTGCCGCTCGGTTATTACACTTAGGTAACGCGCTACCTGGGGAGAGATGAGCGTGCACGAGCGTGGCGAGACGAGCGGGGCGGCGGCCGTGGGATCCGGCGAGCGCGATGACGCGGCGGCGACCACGGGCCCCGGCGCATACCGAAGGCGACTGGCGAAGCTGGGAGGCGATACGGGCGAGCCCAGCGACACGAGATGGGAGGTCTTGTTCGCCTCAGAATTCCGGACTCGGCGCTCGGTTTCGTTTCAGCCTGGGATTCTTCTTCTCCGCCGGGAGGCGCTCCGGTTGGTTCTGTTCGACGCCGATGGGCAGACGGTGGATGCACGGGCACTCCGCGAAGGGGAGGGCGTGTACGACGGCGATGCCGTCTTGTTTCCGTGCCACCTGGTCAGAGTTGACCGGCGAATTCCACATCCATGCATGCCCCCGACCTCTGGGGCCAACATGCAGGGAGGCGGGACTTTGCGACATGCAGCCGCCCGATGCGTTCCACCTGGCGCATGCTCAGGGCCGCGAGATCCCGATCCATGGCCGTCTGGCCGCCATGAGGGGCCCGTTGGAGCGGGGCGGGGAGGAGATAAAGAGGCAAGGGCGGATTCCCCACCTACCACACCAAATCAGGGTGTGAGGGACTCGCACGTGGAGCACCTCTTCTCCCACCTCTGGGGCAGATCTAGGGTTCATCCTCCTTCTCTCCCCATGGATTCGTTCGGGTGGTGGCCAGGGAAGGTCGACGGGGACGCGAGGTCGTTCGCTCAGGTTGCGGGCGCCTCGGCGGCGGTTCAAGGCATCGCTACGATGGCAAATCGGGGAGGCGGCAAGTTTGGGGGATTCCGCGATGGAGCAGGGCGCGACAACAACGGAGGGGGGCATGCTCATGCCCCTCCCAGCCAGGGGCGCAATCTGGTGTGGCAACGCCCGAAGCCTTCCCCCCCGTGCGGTGGCGCCAGATCCGGGGCAGCGGCAATGGGAGATCGGTGGGAAGCGGCTGCGAAGATGCAAGGCGGGGGCGTCGGTGATCAGAGCATCTCCAACAGCCGCGCTACGCGCCGCGCCCAAAAAATGCATTTGCCGCGCGCGCTTCGACTGGTTTGCCGCGCCGCGCAGCGCTAGCTCCAGCAGCAGCTCTAAAATGCAGCGCGCGCGCTCCGCTCCAGCAGCGCGCAAAAATGCAGCGCGCGCGCCGCTACAGCAGCGCCAAATATGGCATTTGGACACAAAATAGTTTGAAACATTCAATCAAAATGCAATGAACATGTGAAATTTAACACAAACAAGTTGATGAATAATAAAAGTCAGGCCCACAAGTTCATCCAACCAAGTTCAAAATACAAGTTCATCCAACAAAGTTCAAGACATATAAACACATCAACCATCTTCCTCGTCTTCTTCCTCTTCTTCCTCTTCTTCCGTCGACGATTCTTCCTCTTCTTCCGCCGATGAATCTTCCTCCCTAACTTCATCACGCACCGCATCACGTGTAGCTCCGACGGTCTTGGAAAGTTCTTCAACGGCATTTTCATGGGTATGTGTGTGAGGCACATCGAAAGACATTCCACTCCTCATGGCCGGAGGTGCACCCATGCCTCCCATGGCGGCCGGAGGTGCACCCATGTCTCCCATGAGAGAAGCAAAACTCATGCCACCCATGCCTCCCATAGCGTTGGAGGGTGCTCCAAAGCCACCCATGCCTCCCATAGCGTTGGAGGGTGCTCGAAAGCCACCCATGCCTCCCATGGCGGCCGGACGTGCACCCATGCCTCCCATGGCTCCGAAGCCACCCAAGCTGTTGGAAATATGCCCTAGAGGCAATAATAAAGAGTTATTATTATATTTCCTTGTTCATGATAATCGTTTATTATCCATGCTATAATTGTATTGATTGGAAACTTAAATACATGTGTGGATAAATAGACAAACTTTGTGTCCCTAGAAAGCCTCTTCAGGACTAGCTCGTTGATCAAAGATGACCGCGGTTTCCAGGTCATAGACATGAGTTGTCATTTGATAACGGGATCACATCATTAGGAGAATGATGTGATGGACGAGACCCAAACGTTAAACATAGCTTTTGATCGTATCAGTTATCGCTATAGTTTTCTGCATGTCAAGTATAAGTTCCTATGACCATGAGATCATGTAACTCACTGACACCGTAGGAGTGCTTTGTGTGTGCCAAACGTCGCAACGTAACTGGGTGACTATAAAGGTACTCTACAGGTATCTCCGAAGGTGTCTGTTGAGTTGACATGGATCGAGACTGGGATTTGTCACTCCGTGTGACGGAGAGGTATCTCCGGGGCCCACTCGGTAATACGTCATCTCAATGAGCTCAAAGTGACTAAGTAGTTAGTCACGGGATTATGTATTACGGAACGAGTAAAGAGACTTGCCGGTAACGATATTGAACTAGGTATAGAGATACCAACGATCGAATCTCGGGCAAGTAACATACCGACGAGACAAAGGGAACTGTATACGGGATTGCCTGAATCCTTGACATCGTGGTTCATCCGATGAGATCATCGAGGAACGTGTGGGAACCAATATGGGTATCCAGATCCCGCTATTGGTTATTGACCTGGGAGTGTCTCGGTCATGTCTGCATAGTTTCCGAACCCGCAGGGTCTACACACTTAAGGTTCGGTGACGCTAGGGTTGTTAGTGAGAACAGTGTATGGTAACCGAAGGTTGTTCGGAGTCCCGGATGAGATCCCGGACGTGACGAGGGTCTCCGGAATGGTCCGGGGACGAAGATTGATATATATGATGAGAGTGATCGGAGTCCGGAAGTGTTCCGGGAAGCACCGGGGAGTCGTCGGATGACCGAAAGGGGTTTCGGGGGGTCCCGGTAATTGTTATGGGCCCTATGGGCCACAAGTGGGAACCGCAACAGCCCTCATGGGGCTGTGCGCCCCCCCTTGGGCCCTCTCCACCTGCGCATGGGGGGTGGCCCCCCCCTAGGGCAGCCGCACCCTTTGGAGTGGGGGGCAAGGCACTTGGGGGGGGGAAACCCTAGCCCCTGGGCCGCCGCCCCTCCCATCTCCCCTTGGCCGCCGCCCCTAGGGGTAAACCCTAGGGCGCCCCCTCCCCTCTCTCCCCCCTATATAAAGAGAGGCAGAGGGAGGGCAGCCACACACGTTCGTGCCTCGGCGCTGCCCTCCCTCTCCCACAAACATCTTCGTCAATTCCGCAGTGCTTGGCGAAGCCCTGCTGGAATTCCTCCACCACCATCTCCACCACGCCGTCGTGCTGCTGGTTTCTCCATCAACCTCTCCTTCCCCCTTGCTGGATCAAGAAGGAGGAGACGTCCCCGAGCTGTACGTGTGAAGAACGCGGAGGCACCGTCCGTTCGGTGCTAGGATCTTCGGCGATCTGAATCGCGGCGAGTACGACTCCATCAACCGCGTTCTTGAACGCTTCCGCTTAGCGATCTACAAGGGTATGTGGATCCAACTCTCCCCTCGTAGATGCATCTCCTAGATTGATCTTGGTGAGCGTAGGAAATTTTTTTGTTTCCCATGCAACGTTCCCCAATAGTGGCATCATGAGCTAGGTTCTTGCGTAGATGCTTTCACGAGTAGAACACAAAGGGGTTTGTGGGCGTTGATGTTTATATTGCTTCCCTCCTTGGTCTTTCTTGATTCAGCGGTATTATGGGATGAAGCGGCCCGGACCAACTTTACATGTCCACGTACATGAGACCGGTTCCATCGACAGACATGCGACTTTTGTTGCATAAGATGGCTGGCGGGTGTCTGTCTCTCCTATCTTAGTTGAATCGGAATAGACAAAGGCGGTCCTTGTAGAAGGTTAAATAGCAACTTAAATATCACCGTTGTGGCTTTGCGTAGGTAAGAAGCGTTCTTGCTAGATACCCATAGCAGCCACGTAAAACATGCAACAACAAATTAGAGGACGTCTAACTTGTTTTTGCAGGGTATGTATGTGATATGATATGGCCAATGACATGATGAGATATATTTGATGTATGAGATGATCATGTTGTAATAGTTAATATCGACTTGCATGTCGATGTATACGGCAACCGGCAGGAGCCATAGGGTTGTCTTTAATTTTTGTATGACCTGCGTGTCAATCATTAAGCGCTATGTAATGCTTTACTTTATCGCTAAACGGTAGCAATAGTAGTAAGAGCATGGTGAGCGCACGACAACCCCGATGGCGACACGATGATGGAGATCATGATGATGGGGATCATGGTGTTGAGCCGGTGACGATGGAGATCATGCCGGTGCTTTGGAGATGGAGATCAAAAGCACGAGTTGATGGCCATATCATGTCACTTATGATTTGCATGTGATGTTAATCCTTTTATGCATCTTATTTTGCTTAGGACGACGGTAGCATTATAAGATGATCCCTCACTAAAATTTCAAGATAAAATTGTGTTCCCCCGAGTGTGCGCCGTTGCGAAGGTTCGTCGTTTCGAAGCACCACGTGATGATCGGGTGTGATAGACTCTACGTTCGCATACAACGGGTGCAAGCCAGTTTTGCACATGCAGAACACTCGGGTTAGACTTGACGAGCCTAGCATGTACAGACATGGCCTCGGAACATGGAAGACCGAAAGGTCGAGCATGAGTCATATAGTAGATATGATCAACATGAAGATGTTCACCATTGACACCACCTCATCTCACGTGATGATCGGACTTGGGTTGGTGGATTTGGATCATGCCACGCTCGAATGACCAGAGGGATGTCAATTTGAGTGGGAGTTATAAGTAATTTGATTAGTTAAAAACTCACTTATCATGAACAATAGTCTAAGATGTCTTTGCAAATCTTTTGTTGTAGATGGCTCACGCAGTAGCTCCCCTGAATTTTAATGCGTTCCTAGAGAAAACTAAGCTGAAAGATGATGGGAGCAACTTTGTGGACTGGCTCCGCAATCTGAGGATCATCCTCACAGCTGCCCAAAAGGTTTATGTCCTAAGTGCACCGCTAGGTGAACCCCCCGCTCCGGCCTCTGTGGATGTTATGAACGCCTGGCAGACGCGTTCGGATGACTACTCAGTAGTGCAGTGTGCCATGTTGTATAGCTTAGAAGGAGGACTTCAAAGGCGTTTTGAACGTCATGGAGCATATGAGATGTTCCAGGAGTTGAAGTTCATCTTTGAAAAGAATGCCAAGATCGAGAGGTATGAGACCACCGATAAATTCTTTGCTTGTAAGATGGAGGAGAATTCGTCTGTCAGTGAGCACTTGCTGAAGATGTCTGGGTACTATACCCGCATAGCTGATCTGGGACTTGTGTTCCCGGAGGAGGCTATCATTGACAGAATTCTCCAGTCACTCCCACCTAGCTACAAGAGCTTCGTGCAGCAGTATAACATGCAAGGGATGAACAAATCCATCGCCGAGCTGTTTTCAATGCTGAAAGTCGCTGAGGCAGACATCCAGAAGGAGTATCAAGTGTTGATGGTCAATAAAACTACCAGTTTCAAGAAAAATGGCAAGGGCAAGAAGGGTAACTCTAAGAAGGGTGGCAAGGCAGTTGCTCATCCAGTGAAGAAACCCAAGGCTGGGCCCAAGCCAGAGACTGAGTGTTTCTATTGCAAGGGGAACGGCCACTGGAAGCGGAACTGCCCCAAGTATCTGGCAGACAAGAAGGGGGCCAACAACAACAACAAGCAAGGTATATGTGATATACATGTTATTGATGTGTACCTTACCAACTCTCGTTGTAGTGCCTGGGTATTTGATACCGGTTCGGTTGCTCACATTTGCAACTCTAAACAGGAACTACGGAATAAACGGAGGCTGGCGAAGGACTAAGTGACGATGCGCGTGGGGAATGGTTCCAAGGTTGATGTGATCGCCGTCGGCACGCTCGCTCTTCGATTACCATCGGGATTAGTTATGAACCTGAATAATTGTTATTTAGTGCCTGCGTTGAGCATGAACATTATATCTGGATCTTGTTTAATGCGAGACGGTTACTCATTTAAATCAGAGAATAAAGGTTGTTCTATTTATATGGGTAATATCTTTTATGGTCATGCACCCGAAGTAGGGGGTTTATTCTTATTGAATCTCGATAGTGATGATACACATGTTCATAACATTGATGCCAAAAGATGTAGAGTTGATAACAATAGTACCACTTTCTTGTGGCACTGCCGTCTGGGTCATATCGGCGTGAAACGCATGAGGAAGCTCCATGCTGATGGACTTTTGGAGTCTCTTGATTTTGAATCACTTGACACATGCGAGCCGTGCCTCATGGGCAAGATGATTAAGACCCCGTTTTCAGGAACAATGGAACGGGCAAGTGACTTATTAGAAATCATACATACTGATGTGTGTGGCCCGATGAGTGTCACGGCGCGCGGTGGATATCGTTATTTTCTCACCTTCACTGACGACTTAAGTAGATATGGGTATATTTACTTGATGAAGCATAAGTCTGAAACGTTTGAAAAGTTCAAGCAATTTCAGAGTGAAGTTGAGAATCATCGTAACAAGAAGATCAAGTTCCTACGATCTGATCGAGGGGGAGAGTATCTGAGTTATGAGTTTGGCAATCACTTAAGAAAATGTGGAATTGTTTCACAGTTGACGCCACCTGGAACACCACAGCGTAATGGTGTGTCCGAACGTCGTAATCGAACCCTATTAGATATGGTGCGTTCTATGATGTCTCTTGCCGATTTGCCACTATCGTTCTGGGGATATGCGTTAGAGACAGCTGCATTCACTTTAAATAGGGCTCCATCTAAGTCCGTTGAGACAACACCGTACGAACTATGGTTTGGTAAGAAACCTAAGTTGTCTTTTCTCAAAGTTTGGGGTTGCGATGCTTATGTCAAAAGGCTTCAGCCAGAAAAGCTCGAACCCAAAGCGGACAAATGTGTCTTCATAGGATACCCAAAAGAGACGGTTGGGTACACCTTCTATCTCAGATCCGAGGGCAAAGTGTTTGTCGCTAAGAACGGGTCCTTTCTCGAGAAAGAGTTTCTCTCGAAAGAATTGAGTGGGAGGAAGGTAGAACTTGATGAGGTTATTGAACCTCTGCTTCAACCAGAGAGTAGCGCAGCACAGAAAGATGTTTTTGTAGAGCCTGCAGCGGTTGAAGAGGAAGCCGATGATGATGATCAAGAAGCTTCTGATCAAGTTGCTACCGAACCTCGTAGGTCGACAAGGGTACGCACTGCACCTGAGTGGTATGGTAACCCTGTCTTGGAGGTCATGTTGTTGGACAACAGTGAACCTACGAGCTATGGAGAAGCGATGGTGGGCCCGGATTCCGACAAATGGTTAGAGGCCATGAAATCCGAGATGGGATCCATGTATGAAAATAAAGTATGGACTTTGGAAGTATTACCTGAAGGGCGGAAGGCCATTCAGAATAAATGGATTTTTAAGAGGAAGACGGACGCTGACGGCAATGTCACCGTGTATAAAGCTCGACTTGTGGCAAAGGGTTTTTCACAAGTTCAAGGAGTTGACTACGATGAGACTTTCTCACCCGTAGCGATGCTTAAATCCGTCCGAATCATGTTAGCAATAGCTGCGTATTTCGATTATGAAATTTGGCAGATGGATGTCAAAACAGCGTTCCTTAACGGTTTTCTTAAGGAAGAGTTGTATATGATACAACCGGAAGGTTTTGTCGATCCAGAGAATGCTGACAAAGTTTACAAACTCCAGCGTTCCATTTATGGGCTGGTACAAGCGTCTCGGAGTTGGAATCTTCGCTTTGATGAGGTGATCAAAGCGTTTGGGTTTGTACAAGTTTACGGAGAAGCTTGTATTTACAAGAAAGTGAGTGGGAGCTCTATAGCGTTTCTGATATTATATGTGGATGACATATTGCTAATTGGAAACAATATAGAATTTTTGGATAGCGTGAAGGGGTATTTGAACAAGAGTTTTTCGATGAAGGACCTCGGTGAAGCTGCTTTCATATTGGGCATCAAGATCTATAGAGATAGATCGAGACGCTTGATAGGACTTTCACAAAGTACATACCTTGATAAAGTTTTGAAGAAGTTCAAAATGGATCAATCCAAGAAGGGGTTCTTGCCAGTATTGCAAGGTACAAAGTTGAGTAAGACTCAATGCCCAGTGACTGCGGAAGATAGAGAAAAGATGAGTGTCGCCCCCTATGCTTCAGCCATAGGCTCTATCATGTATGCAATGTTGTGCACAAGACCAGATGTCAGCCTTGCCATAAGTATGGCCGGAAGGTTTCAAAGTAATCCTGGTATGGATCACTGGACAGCGGTCAAGAATATCCTAAAGTACCTGAAAAGGACTAAGGAGATGTTTCTCGTTTATGGAGGTGATCAAGAACTCGTCGTAAAGGGTTACGTCGATGCAAGCTTTGACACTGATCCGGATGACTCTAAGTCTCAAACCGGATACGTATATATTCTCAACGGGGGAGCGGTAAGCTGGTGCAGTTCCAAGCAAAGCGTGGTAGCCGATTCTACATGCGAAGCGGAGTACATAGCTGCCTCGGAGGCGGCAAAGGAAGGTGTCTGGATGAAGGAGTTCATGACAGATCTTGGAGTTGTGCCTAGTGCATTGAACCCAATGACTCTGTTTTGTGACAACACTGGTGCCATTGCTCTAGCCAAGGAACCAAGGTTTCACAAGAGGACCAGACACATAAAGCGACGCTTCAATTCCATCCGCGATTCAGTCAAGGAGGAGGACATAAGCATTTGCAAAGTACACACGGATATGAATGTTGCATATCCGTTGACTAAGCCTCTTCCACGGGCTAAGCATGATCAACACCAAGACTCTATGGGTGTTAGATTCATTACCTTGTAATGCTAGATTATTGACTCTAGTGCAAGTGGGAGACTGTTGGAAATATGCCCTAGAGGCAATAATAAAAGAGTTATTATTATATTTCCTTGTTCATGATAATCGTTTATTATCCATGCTATAATTGTATTGATTGGAAACTTAAATACATGTGTGGATAAATAGACAAACTTTGTGTCCCTAGTAAGCCTCTTCAGGACTAGCTCGTTGATCAAAGATGACCGCGGTTTCCAGGTCATAGACATGAGTTGTCATTTGATAACGGGATCACATCATTAGGAGAATGATGTGATGGACGAGACCCAAACGTTAAACATAGCTTTTGATCGTATCAGTTATCGCTATAGTTTTCTGCATGTCAAGTATAAGTTCCTATGACCATGAGATCATGTAACTCACTGACACCGTAGGAGTGCCTTGTGTGTGCCAAACGTCGCAACGTAACTGGGTGACTATAAAGGTACTCTACAGGTATCTCCGAAGGTGTCTGTTGAGTTGACATGGATCGAGACTGGGATTTGTCACTCCGTGTGACGGAGAGGTATCTCCGGGGCCCACTCGGTAATACGTCATCTCAATGAGCTCAAAGTGACTAAGTAGTTAGTCACGGGATTATGTATTACGGAACGAGTAAAGAGACTTGCCTGTAACGAGATTGAACTAGGTATAGAGATACCGACGATCGAATCTCGGGCAAGTAACATACCGACGAGACAAAGGGAACTGTATACGGGATTGCCTGAATCCTTGACATCGTGGTTCATCCGATGAGATCATCGAGGAACGTGTGGGAACCAATATGGGTATCCAGATCCCGCTATTGGTTATTGACCTGGGAGTGTCTCGGTCATGTCTGCATAGTTTCCGAACCCGCAGGGTCTACACACTTAAGGTTCGGTGACGCTAGGGTTGTTAGTGAGAACAGTGTATGGTAACCGAAGGTTGTTCGGAGTCCCGGATGAGATACCGGACGTGACGAGGGTCTCCGGAATGGTCCGGGGACGAAGATTGATATATAGGATGAGAGTGATCGGAGTCCGGAAGTGTTCCGGGAAGCACCGGGGAGTCGTCGGATGACCGAAAGGGGTTTCGGGGGGTCCCGGTAATTGTTATGGGCCCTATGGGCCACAAGTGGGAGACGCAACAGCCCTCATGGGGCTGTGCGCCCCCCCCCCCCTTGGGCCCTCTCCACCTGCGCATGGGGGGGTGGCCCCCCCTAGGGCAGTCGCACCCTTTGGAGTGGGGGGCAAGGCACTTGGGGGGGGAAACCCTAGCCCCTGGGCCGCCGCCCCCTCCCATCTCCCCTTTGTTGGGGAACGTAGTATTTTCAAAATTTTCCTACGATCACGCAAGATCTATCTACTAGATGCATAGCAACGAGAGGGGAGAGTGTGTCTACGTACCCTCGTAGACCGAAAGCGGAAGCGTTTATCAACGCGGTTGATGTAGTCGTGCACCTTCACGATCCGTCCCGATCTAGTACCGAACGTACGGCACCTCCGCGTTCAGCACACGTTCAGCTCGATGACGTCCTCGCCTTCTTGATCCAGCAAGACGGGCGAAGTAGTAGATGAGTTCCGGCAGCACGACGGCGTGGTGACGGTTGTTGATGAAGAACAATCTCTGCAGGGCTTCGCCAAGCACTACAGAAACTAGACGGAGGATAAACTAGAGGGTCGGGGTAGCCGGCACACGGCTTGGTGTATCTTGATGTGTCTTGGGTGCTAGCCCTACCCCTCTATTTATATGTTGAGCCCTGGGGTCGAAACTTGGAGCAAAAGCCTCCTCAAAGTCGGTTTTGCCCGAAAGGAAAGAGTCCCACTCGGACTCCAGGGCTAGACGCCAGGGTTCCCGGCGTCTACCCCCTAGACGCCAGGGTTCCTGGCGTCTAGCCTCTGGTCTCCGCAAAACTTCCTTTTGCACTTTCCTAAAGCCTCGTGTGCTTTCCCTTTTGGCCCAAATAACGTGTTCTTGTACCCAAACACTTCGGGAAACATCCGGAACCTCTTCCGGTGAATTCCGGAACCCTTCCGGAGGTCAAACACTATTATCTCATATATTAATCTTTATCTCCGGACCATTCCGGAGTTCCTCGTCATGTCCGTGATCACATCCTGGACTCCGAACAACATTCGGTCATCAACATACATAACTCATTAAATACTATATCGTCAACGAAACGTTAAGCGTGCGGACCCTACGGGTTCGAGAACTATGTAGACATGACCGAGACATCTCTCCGGTCAATAACCAATAGCGGAACCTGGATGCCCATATTGGCTCCTACATATTCTACGAAGATCTTTATCGGTCGAACCGCATAACAACATACGTTGTTCCTTTTGTCAAACGGTATGTTACTTGCCCGAGATTCGATCGTCGGTATCACTATACCTAGTTCAATCTCGTTACCGGCAAGTCTCTTTACTCGTTCCGTAACACATCATCTCGTGACTAACTCATTAGTCTTTTGCTTGCAAGGCTTATTGTGATGTGTGTTACCGAGTGGGCCCAGAGATACCTCTCCGACAATCGGAGTGACAAATCCTAATCTTGATCTATGCCAACACCACGAATACTTTCGGAGACACCTGTAGAGCATCTTTATGATCACCCAGTTACGTTGTGACGTTTGATAGCACACAAGGTGTTCCTACGGTATTCGGGAGTTGCATAATCTCATAGTCATAGGAACATGTATAAGTCATGAAGAAAGCAATAGCAGAAAAACTAAACAATCATAGTGCTATGCTAACGGATGGGTCTTGTCCATCACATCATTCTCCTAATGATGTGATCCCGTTGATCAAATGACAACTCATGTCTATGGCTAGGAAACATAACCATCTTTGATCAATGAGCTAGTCTAGTAGAGGCATACTAGGGACATACTGTTTTGTCTATGTATCCACACATGTACTAAGTTTCCGGTTAATACAATTCTAGCATGAATAAAAGACATTTATCATGATATAAGGAAATACAAATAACATCTTTATTATTGCCTCTAGGGCATATTTCCTTCAGTCTCCCACTTGAACTAGAGTCAATAATCTAGATTACAAAGTGATGATCCTCACACCCATGGAGTCTTGGTGCTGATCATGTTTTGCCCGTGGAAGAGGCTTAGTCAACGGGTCTGCAACATTCAGATCCGTATGTATTTTGCAAATCTCTATGTCTCCCTGCTTGACTAGATCGCGGATGGAATTGAAGCGTCTTTTGATGTGCTTTGTTCTCTTGTGAAACCTGGATTCCTTCGCCAAGGCTATGGCTCCAGTGTTGTCACAAAAGATTTTCATTGGACCCGATGCACTAGGTACTACACCTAGATCGGATATGAACTCCTTCATCCAGACTCCTTCATTTGCTGCTTCTGAAGCAGCTATGTATTCCGCTTCACACGTAGATCCCGCCACGACGCTCTGCTTGGAACTGCACCAGCTGACAGCTCCACCGTTCAATAAAAATACATATCCGGTTTGTGACTTTGAGTCATCCGGATCAGTGTCAAAGCTAGAATCGACGTAACCGTTTACGACGAGCTCTTTGTCACCTCCATATACGAGAAACATATCCTTTGTTCTTTTCAGATACTTTAGGATGTTTTTGACCGCTGTCCAGTGATCCACTCCTGGATTACTTTGGTACCTCCCTGCTAGACTTATAGCAAGGCACACATCAGGTCTGGTACACAGCATTGCATACATGATAGATCCTATGGCTGAAGCATAGGGAATGACTTTCATTTTCTCTCTATCTTCTGCAGTGGTCGGGCATTGAGTCTTACTCAACTTTATACCTTGTAAAACAGGCAAGAACCCTTTCTTTGACTGATCCATTTTGAACCTTTTCAAAATCTTATCAAGGTATGTGCTTTGTGAAAGTCCAATCAAGCGTCTTGATCTATCTCTATAGATCTTGATACCTAATATATAAGCAGCTTCACCGAGGTCTTTCATTGAAAAACTTTTATTCAAGTATCCTTTTATGCTATCCAGAAATTCTATATCATTTCCAATCAACAATATGTCATCTACATATAATATTAGAAATGCTACAGAGCTCCCACTCACTTTCTTGTAAATACAGGCTTCTCCAAAAGTCTGTATAAAACCATATGCTTTGATCACTTCATCAAAGCGTATATTCCAACTCCGAGATGCTTGCACCAGTCCATAGATGGATCGCTGGAGCTTGCATACTTTGTTAGCACCTTTTGGATCGACAAAACCTTCTGGTTGCATCATATACAACTCTTCTTTGAGATATCCATTTAGGAATGCAGTTTTGACATCCATTTGCCAGATTTCATAATCATAAAATGCGGCAATTGCTAACATGATTCGGACAGACTTAAGCATCGCTACAGGTGAGAAAGTCTCATCGTAGTCAACTCCTTGAACTTGTCGAAAACCTTTCGCAACAAGTCGAGCTTTGTAAACAGTAATATTACCGTCTGCGTCGGTCTTCCTCTTGAAGATCCATTTATTTTCGATGGCCTGCCGATCATCGGGCAAGTCAACCAAAGTCCATACTTTGTTCTCATACATGGATCCCATCTCAGATTTCATGGCTTCAAGCCATTTTGCGGAATCTGGGCTCATCATCGCTTCCTCATAGTTTGTAGGTTCATCATGGTCTAGTAACATGATTTCCAGAACTGGGTTGCCGTACCACTCTGGTGCGGAACATACTCTGGTTGATCTACGACGTTCAGTAGAAACTTGATCCGAAGTTTCATGATCATTATCATCAACTTCCTCACTAATTGGTGTAGGAATCACTGGAACAATTTCCTATGATGTACTACTTTCCAATATGGGAGAAGGTACAATTACCTCATCAAGTTCTACTTTCCTCCCACTCACTTCTTTCGAGAGAAACTCTTTTTCTAGAAAGGATCTGTTCTTAGCAACGAATATTTTGCCTTCGGATCTGTGATAGAAGGTGTACCCAACAGTTTCTTTTGGGTATCCTATGAAGACACATTTTTCCGACTTGGGATCGAGCTTATCAGGTTGAAGTGTTTTCACATAAGCATCGCAGCCCCAAATTTTAAGAAACGACAACTTTGGTTTCTTGCCAAACCACAGTTCATAAGGCGTCGTATCAACGGATTTAGATGGTGCCCTATTTAACGTGAATGCAGCTGTCTCTAAAGCATAACCCCAAAACGATAGTGGTAAATCGGTAAGAGACATCATAGATCGCACCATATCTAATAAAGTACGGTTACGACGTTTGGACACACCATTACGTTGTGGTGTTCCAGGTGGCGTGAGTTGTGAAACTATTCCACATTGTTTCAAATGAAGACCAAACTCGTAACTCAAATATTCTCCTCCACGATCAGATCGTAGGAACTTTATTTTCTTGTTACGATGATTCTCTACTTCACTCTGAAATTCTTTGAACTTTTCAAATGTTTCAGACTTGTGTTTCATTAAGTAGATATACCCATATCTGCTCAAATCATCAGTGAAGGTCAGAAAATAACGATACCCGCCGCGAGCATCAACGCTCATTGGTCCACATACATCAGTATGTATGATTTCCAACAAATCTGTTGCTCGCTCCATGGTTCCGGAGAACGGAGTTTTAGTCATCTTGCCCATGAGGCATGGTTCGCAAGCACCAAGTGATTCATAATCAAGTGATTCCAAAAGTCCATCTTTATGGAGTTTCTTCATGCGTTTTACACCAATATGACCTAAACGGCAGTGCCACAAATAAGTTGCACTATCATTATTAACCTTGCATCTTTTGGTTTCAATATTATGAATATGTGTATCACTACAATCAAGATCCAATAAGAATAGACCACTCTTCAAGGGTGCATGACCATAAAAGATATTATTCATAAAAAATGGAACAACCATTATTCTCTGATTTAAATGAATAACCGTCTCGCAATAAACAAGATCCAGATATAATGTTCATGCTTAACGCTGGCACCAAATAACAATTATTTAGGTCTAAAACTAATCCCGAAGGTAGATGTAGAGGTAGCGTGCCGACGGCGATCACATCGACTTTGGAACCATTTCCCACGCGCATCGTCACCTCGTCCTTAGCTAATCTTCTTTTAATCCGTAGTCCTTGTTTCGAGTTACAAATATTAGCAACCGAACCGGTATCAAATACCCAGGTACTACTACGAGCATTAGTAAGGTACACATCAATAACATGTATATCATATATACCTTTGTTCATCTTGCCATCCTTCTTATCCGCCAAATACTTGGGGCAGTTCCGCTTCCAGTGTCCAGACCCCTCACAGTAGAAGCACTTAGTTTCAGGCTTGGTTCCATAATTGAGGCTTTCTGCGAGAACAGCAACAATCTTGCTATTCTCCTTGAAAATCCCTTCCTTGCCCTTTTTCTTGAAACTAGTGGTATTGTTAACCATCAACTTTTGATGCTCCTTTTTGATTTCTACCTCCGCAGCTGTGAGCATCGCGAAGAGCTCGGGAATTGTCTTTTGTATCCCTTGCATATTATAGTTCATCACGAAGCCATTATAGCTTGGTGGTAGTGATTGAAGAATTCTATCAATAACACTATTCTCATCAACTTGGCAACCAAGTTGAGTCATATGATTGTAATGCCCATACATTGTGAGCAAGTGTTCACTGATAGAACTATTCTCCTCCATCTTGCAGCTGTAGAACTTATTGGAAATCTTATATTTCTCAATCCGGGCATTTGCTTGAAATATTAACTTCAACTCCTGAAACATCTCATATGCTCCATGACGTTCAAAACGTCGTTGAAGTCCCGGTTCTAAGCCGTAAAGCATGGCACACTGAACTATCGTGTAGTCATCAGACCGCGACTGCCAGACGTTCAAAGCGTCTACATTAGCGGGAGGGGGCTTGTCACCTAGCGGTGCTTCAAGGACATAATTCTTCTGTGCAGCAATGAGGATAATCCTCAGGTTACGGACCCAGTCCGTGTAATTGCTACCATCATCTTTCAACTTAGCTTTCTCTAGGAATGCATTAAAATTCAAAGGAACGGTAGCACGGGCCATTGATCTACAACGACATAGATATGCAAAACTATCAGGACTAAGTTCATGATAAATTAAAGTTCAATTTAATCATATTAATTTAAAGAACTCCCACTTAGATAGACATCCCTCTGGTCATCTAAATGATCACGTGATCCAAATCAACTAAACCATGTCCGATCATCACGTGAGATGGAGCAGTTTCAATGGTGAACATCTTATGTTGATCATATCTACTATATGATTCACGCTCGACCTTTCGGTCTCCAGTGTTCCGAGGCCATATCTGTATATGCTAGGCTCGTCAAGTTTAACCCGAGTATTCTGCGTGTGCAAAACTGGCTTACACCCGTTGTATTTGAACGTAGAGCTTATCACACCCGATCATCACGTGGTGTCTCGGCACGACGAACTTTCGCAACGGTGCATACTCAGGGAGAACACTTATACCTTGAAATTTAGTAAGGGATCATCTTATAATGCTACCGTCGTTCTAAGCAAAATAAGAAGCATAATAAGATAAACATCACATGCAATCAAAATATGTGACATGATATGGCCATCATCATCTTGTGCTTTTGATCTCCATCTCCAAAGCACCGTCATGATCACCCTCGCAAAACATGATCATCTCATACAAAACCGTATAACTCATCATGTCTTGACCATATCACATCACAACATGCCCTGCAAAAACAAGTTAGACGTCCTCTACTTTGTTGTTGCAAGTTTTACGTGGCTGCTACGGGCTTAGCAAGAACCGTTCTTACCTACGCATATAAAACCACAACGATGTTTCGTCAAGTATGTGCTGTTTTAACCTTCACAAGGACCGGGCGTAGCCACACTTGATTCAGCTAAAGTGAGAGAGACAGACACCCGCCAGTCACCTTTAAGCAACGAGTGCTCGTAACGGTGAAACCAGTCTCGCGTAAGCGTACGCGTAATGTCGGTCCGGGCCGCTTCATCTCACAATACCGCCGAAGCAAAGTATGACATGCTGGTAAGCAGTATGACTAGTATCGTCCACAATCTCATTGTGTTCTACTCGTGCATATCATCTACGCATAGACCTGGCTCTGATGCCACTGTTGGGGAACGTAGTATTTTCAAAATTTTCCTACGATCACGCAAGATCTATCTACTAGATGCATAGCAACGAGAGGGGAGAGTGTGTCTACGTACCCTCGTAGACCGAAAGCGGAAGCGTTTATCAACGCGGTTGATGTAGTCATACACCTTCACGATCCGTCCCGATCTAGTACCGAACGTACGGCACCTCCGCGTTCAGCACACGTTCAGCTCGATGACGTCCTCGCCTTCTTGATCCAGCAAGACGGGCGAAGTAGTAGATGAGTTCCGGCAGCACGACGGCGTGGTGACGGTTGTTGATGAAGAACAATCTCTGCAGGGCTTCGCCAAGCACTACAGAAACTAGACGGAGGATAAACTAGAGGGTCGGGGTAGCCGGCACACGGCTTGGTGTATCTTGATGTGTCTTGGGTGCTAGCCCTACCCCTCTATTTATATGTTGAGCCCTGGGGTCGAAACTTGGAGCAAAAGCCTCCTCAAAGTCGGTTTTGCCCGAAAGGAAAGAGTCCCACTCGGACTCCAGGGCTAGACGCCAGGGTTCCCGGCGTCTACCCCCTAGACGCCAGGGTTCCTGGCGTCTAGCCTCTGGTCTCCGCAAAACTTCCTTTTGCACTTTCCTAAAGCCTCGTGGGCTTTCCCCTTTGGCCCAAATAAAGTGTTCTCGTACCCAAACATTTCGGGAAACATCCGGAACCTCTTCCGGTGAATTTCGGAACCCTTCCGGAGGTCAAACACTATTATCTCATATATTAATCTTTATCTCCGGACCATTCCGGAGTTCCTCGTCATGTCCGTGATCACATCCTGGACTCCGAACAACATTCGGTCATCAACATACATAACTCATTAAATACTATATCGTCAACGAAGCGTTAAGCGTGCGGACCCTACGGGTTCGAGAACTATGTAGACATGACCGAGACATCTCTCCGGTCAATAACCAATAGCGGAACCTGGATGCCCATATTGGCTCCTACATATTCTACGAAGATCTTTATCGGTCGAACCGCATAACAACATACGTTGTTCCTTTTGTCAAACGGTATGTTACTTGCCCGAGATTCGATCGTCGGTATCACTATACCTAGTTCAATCTCGTTACCGGCAAGTCTCTTTACTCGTTCCGTAACACATCATCTCGTGACTAACTCATTAGTCTTTTGCTTGCAAGGCTTATTGTGATGTGTGTTACCGAGTGGGCCCAGAGATACCTCTCCGACAATCGGAGTGACAAATCCTAATCTTGATCTATGCCAACACCACGAATACTTTCGGAGACACCTGTAGAGCATCTTTATGATCACCCAGTTACGTTGTGACGTTTGATAGCACACAAGGTGTTCCTACGGTATTCGGGAGTTGCATAATCTCATAGTCATAGGAACATGTATAAGTCATGAAGAAAGCAATAGCAGTTAAACTAAACGATCATAATGCTATGCTAACGGATGGGTCTTGTCCATCACATCATTCTCCTAATGATGTGATCCCGTTGATCAAATGACAACTCATGTCTATGGCTAGGAAACATAACCATCTTTGATCAATGAGCTAGTCTAGTAGAGGCATACTAGGGACATACTGTTTTTGTCTATGTATCCACACATGTACTAAGTTTCCGGTTAATACAATTCTAGCATGAATAAAAGACTTTTATCATGATATAAGGAAATACAAATAACATCTTTATTATTGCCTCTAGGGCATATTTCCTTCACCCTTGGCCGCCGCCCCTAGGGGTAAACCCTAGGGCGCCCCCTCCCCTCTCTCCCCCCTATATAAAGAGAGGCAGAGGGAGGGCAGCCACACACGTTCGTGCCTCGGCGCTGCCCTCCCTCTCCCACAAACATCTTCGTCAATTCCGCAGTGCTTGGCGAAGCCCTGCTGGAATTCCTCCACCACCATCTCCACCACGCCGTCGTGCTGCTGGTTTCTCCATCAACCTCTCCTTCCCCCTTGCTGGATCAAGAAGGAGGAGACGTCCCCGAGCTGTACGTGTGAAGAACGCGGAGGCACCGTCCGTTCGGTGCTAGGATCTTCGGCGATCTGAATCGCGGCGAGTACGACTCCATCAACCGCGTTCTTGAACGCTTCCGCTTAGCGATCTACAAGGGTATGTGGATCCAACTCTCCCCTCGTAGATGCATCTCCTAGATTGATCTTGGTGAGCGTAGGAAATTTTTTTGTTTCCCATGCAACGTTCCCCAATACAAGCCTCCCATGGTGCCGAGGCCCATGCCTCCCATGCCGCTGAGGCCACCGCCACCCATGGCGCCGAGGCCACCGCCACCCATGCCGCCACCCATTGTGCGGATCATGGCTCTTTTTTGAATCAAGACTTCTTCACGGGCAAGGTTGACATATTCCATTTGCGCTTCATTGAACAAAGATGTGTCCAAGAAGAACAAGTGTTTTTCCCATTCCAACAACTTAGTTCGCTCCTCCGTGCCCCCCTTCCTCTCCTCCAATGCCACTTTCCTCTCCTCGGCGACCACCCTCCTCTCCTCGGCCGCCAACCTCCTCTCCTCGGCCGCGGCATCTTGGTTCCTTGCCATTTTCCTCACCTCGTTCGCTTCTTTTCTTGCCTTCACAACAGCTTCCATAGCATTTGTGAGCTCATCATCTCCTTTCCTCTTCTTCTTTTCGGTTTTGTCCTTCTTGCACCCATCCGGTCGTTTTGGTTTCGAGTATGAAACCAAGTTGGGTGTGGGGCTTCTCTTGCCGTCCTCACTTGATGCATCATCCTCCTCATCATCATCATTCAACTCAATTGTGCGCTTGCGTTTGTTGCTCAAATGCAAATCATCCAAATCTTCACGCTTCTTCCATTTCTCATCATCCTTCAACACTTCATAGCAATGAGGCAAGGTAAAGATCTTTCCTTTCTTGATCTTCCCCTTCTTGGTTGTCCTCGTCTCTTCTTTGAACAAGTTTTGTGCAATGTTGTACTACAAGAAAAACAAAACAAGTTAGCACTTCGGACACCAAAAAAAAGTATGATGAACATGTATGAGATGCCACTTACTCTATCATCCTCATTTGTGCCACTTGGGTTAAGCTTGTCAACTGCCTTTTGTGCGGCCGCCCACTTTTGACAATCCGAGTTGATTGTCGACCATCGGGACCGAAGTGATCTCTCGGAGCGGTCAATTCCACTCACGTTCTGAGCATCAAAGTGTTCTTTCATTCGCCCCCAATAAGCATCTCTACTTTGATCACCTCCAACGGATGGATCCCTCGACACTTGCAACCAAGTATTGCATAGTAATTTGTCATCATTGGTGGTGTAATTGCCCGCTCTTCCTTTCGGCGCCTCGACAATGCCCTCACCCTCCTCGTCCACCTCAAACTCATGGTCGTCCAAATGGATTTCATTGGTTTGAGACCAATGCGAATTGTTGGACCCAACACCCATAGTTGACATGTATGCATCATCGTTAAGACTACAAATGCAAATATAAAGAAATCTATATGATGATGCATTGAACAAATAACAAGAAAATAAAAGTTGGAATTTTTTTCACCTTGGGGGCATTTCGTCGAGCACGTGGTGCGCGTCGGCCGCCGGCTCAACTATTGAGCTCGCCGGCGCTTCGGTAGACGCCGGAGCCGTCCGCCGCCCTGCAAGCTTCTTCTTCTTCGAGCTGCAGGAGCCGTCCGCCTTCTTCTTCTTCGCGGATATTTTTCTTTTCTTCGGCTCCGACGCATTGGGGAGCTTTGACGGTGCGGCGGTAGCACGGGATGGCGCCGGCGCGACGCCACCCGTCGGCGTGGTCATCCGCGGCGGCAAGAAGAGGCTGTGCGCGAGGCCGACCGATGGCGGAGCTCCGGTGGCGGCGGCGGCGCCAGCGCCAACGCTCGCCGCGCTAGGGTTTTCGGCGGCGGCGGCGGCGGCGGCGGGGGGTCGCGGCTGTACAGCGGGGTGAGCGGGGTGCCGGTGTGCGCGTCCATGGTGGCAGGGGCGCGGGCGCCGGCGCGCGCGGGTGGGAAGAAGGAAGAAAGGGGAGTTCGCGCGCGCGCTCGAGTCTGCCGCGCGCGGAAGTGGACGCCCCAAATTAACCGTGCGGGATGGGGCTTTCGCCAGCGCGCCCAACTCGTTTTAGCGCGCGCGCGGTTTTTGCGCGCCCGCTGGAGCTGTCCGGCGCATTGCGCGCGCGCTAAAATTGTGTTTTTTGCGGCGCGGCGCTAGTATAGCGCGGCTGTTGGAGAAGCTCTCAGTGGCCTGACCAAGCGGCCAAGATGGCGGTGAGGGGTGGAGAGCCAGCTCCCCCACCTGCTCCTCCCGCTCCGGCCACCAAGGGTGTGGAGGAGCGCTGCGTCAACTGCAACCTTACAGGTCACTTTGCTCCTCGCTGTCCTACTATTAGATGTGAGAGATGTGGCAAGCTTGGGCACATGGCGCAACTCTGTCAGACCCGTCAGCCATGGGAATGCATTCCGTTTATGTGTGGGTTTCAATCCCCGGGGCAGGGTTTCTTCTATATTCCGGATTGTTGTGCCTCTAAGCAAGCGGGAGAGAAAACTTATACTGTGGTTATTACTCTAGTGAAGGGGGTAGCGTCGGTAAAAGAGATTGAGAGTGAATTCAATGGCTTCTTTGCTCAAAAACCGAAAAAATGACGTTGTACTGCTCGGCAAATCAGCCCTACTCAGTTTGTTATGAGATTTCCTAATGCTCGTGAAGTTGAAAGACCCAGCGCCTCTGACAGCAGCCCCAACAGCGTGCGGCCCAGCCGCTGCTGCACGAGACGCGCGTACTCCGGCGCGACGCGCCTGCACGCCGCCGGGAGCTCCTCCGGCTCCGGCGGCATCTCCACGAAGAGCGTGTCGCGCCAGTTGGCCGCCGTGGACTGGAACAGGTCGAGGTTGCTCTGGTACCGGACGCGCCGGCCGGTGTCCCGGGTGTAGTAGGGCGCCTTGGCCTCCACGGGCTCCTCGATGAAGCCGCGCACCGCCGCGAGCATCGCCGCCGTGGCCGCCTCCGGCACGTCATGGCCCACCACCTGGAAGAAGCCCACCGTCTCCGCGGCCGCCCTCACCTGCGCGACCGCCGCGGCCCGCGTGGCGCCCTGCAGGGCGGATGACAGGTTGATGACCGGCACGGTGAAGCGATGAGGCCGAGGCGCGCCGTGGGCGAGGGACTCCGGCGGGTGGTGGAAGATGGACGGGACGGCGGTGACGCCTGCGTCGACCAGACCTTTGACGCCGGCCCTGGTCTCGTCGAACGCCTTTAGGTTGAGGGCGCGGAGGGGCTGGGCGGAGGCCATGGCATGGACGCGCCGTGGAGTGATCGGTGCCGCCTCCTCCTCCTTTTGATTCACTGGTTTGGTTGGGTGAAATGAAGTCGTGGCTGTTTCTTGATCGAACGTGTGCGCCAGTGTTTGCCGCCGGTGACATCTCGTGGTTGCTGCCCATCAGCATTCAGCAGTGTAGACGTCACCGGCAAATGGTTGTGTGCAGACAAAAGACGACGACGGCGACAACAACAAAGTCTTTATTCCCAAATAAGTTGGGTAGGCTAGAAGTGAACCACATAAGATCTCATGATCAACTCATTGTTGGCACATGAATAGCAAGTGTGAAAATACATTTGGATATTCACCCGTAAAAAAAAAGAAAATACATCTGGATATTTTGTTTTGTTAAGACAAGATTTTGATCAATAATTTATTTTTTTCAGTTGGACCAACAATTTACTCTTTGGGGAATATGCAATATTGGATGGTTGCAAAAAAAAAAAAAAACAGATCCGTTTCTTTTTCCGGGTTTGTTGATTCTTAGTCGACCGAGAATTAGTTAAACCTCGGTTGAGTAGCTTGTGACTGGGCAAGTTTAACGAGACAAGTTAAAGACTAAATCATTTAAGTCGTTAATAAGCCGGGTCATGAGAAAAGTACCAACAATCTTGTTGATTGTTATCGTTTGTAGAGTGCAATTGGTGTCATTTTCGTGCAAACTGTTGATTGTTGTGGCTTGTGAAGAAATATGTGTAAACACATATATTTTCTGTAAAACTGCATACACAATATATATGCTTTGTTATTCACATTTATAACGAGATAAACGAGCTAGCTCGCAATTTACACGAGTCGAGTCAGGTTTAAATCTGAACTTGTTATGTTAATCAGTCGAGACGAAATAACTCGCTATCTTAACGAGTTCTAGCGAGTCAAACTGACTCAGCTTGAATTCCAATCCTAAGAGCGAACGGTGACCTTGTTTTGTTATATGTGCAAACAGTGGGACCCAGACACTCCCATTTTTATCATCAACGACAAGTAATAAAAGATGGAACCATTTGTTGTTTCGGTGCCACGAGGTGAAGTGCCGATGGAGAGCTGGAACCATTTCCTAAGACCTCTTTGATTCATGGATTTTTGAGAATGAAGGAATAGGGAAAATGTCAGATTGCAGAGATATGTCCTCTTGAATTCTATAAATTTGAATAACAGCAGAAATTTGGATCAATGAGTGTTCAATACCATAGAAAAAACAAAGAAAATGTAGGAGGAGACTTGGATGGATGGAATTTTTTCCCTATGATTCCAATCCTATACGAATCAAACAAACTATGTTGGAAAAAAATCCTAGCGATCCATATCATATAAAAACTCTATAAATTCCCTTGAATTTCCTGTCAAAGTAATTTTCTTTGAATTAATATTATGAGTCGATCCTTTGAATTATACGAGCCTTTTTTGGGTAAATGAGCCTTAAACACATTTTATAGGTTTTTTAGGGGTGAAAATAAGACATACTTATTTTATAGGCTTAAAAAACAGGCCTTAAATGTAGCCTTAATAAAACATCTAACTTAACTATGGATGAGCCATCCTTTCGGCCCGTCCCAAATAAATGTCCTTCTGGCCAGCCTAGCAGGCCCAGCCCAAGGAGTATATGTCCAGAACCCTAACTCTCCCCCAAATCCCCACTCCTCCGTGCTCACCTCCGGCGCGGTGCTCTGCTCTGCTCCCTGTGCCCGGCAGCGGCGATCGGCAGGCGAGTTCTGCGGCGGCGCAGCCGAGCGTTCGTCGGAGGGCGTCGTGCAGCATTGGGACTCCTTCCCACTGCAGCCGGCCTCGCCGACTACAAATCCCCCTCCCCTCCCCTCCCCTCCCCTCCCGTCTCCGCCCCACTCATCCAACCCCCCTCCCAAGCGAGCCCCCGAGAAGTTTCCGATCGAATCAAGGCCAAGCAAGCTTCCCTCCTCCTCCTCCTCCTCAAGGTACGCGAGTCCCCGACCGCTCCTCCTCCTCTGCTGGTGCTCCGCCCGTCGCCGTTAGGGTTACTCTCGCTCGATCCGTCGTTGCTGGTTCCGCTCGTTCCATGCTAGCGCTGGTTTGGATTTGACTGTCGATTCGGCTCGGTAGTCGGCTGCAGTGCAAACCCCTCTCGATTTTGCCTGGATTGCCGGGTAGATCTGCCGGTCTGGGATGCTGTTGATGCTGGTTCTGTTCGTCTGTCTAGGTTTGTGTAGAAGATTGATTCCGCTCGGTTGCTGCTAGTGCCAGGTCGTCGTTGTGGGTTTGTAGACTTTACAGCGCTCAGGATGCCTTTTTATATTGCACATGGAAGTTTCTGTTCAAGTCGTTGGGCGTAGTTGCTGCTTGTAGCACCTGGGCATCGGTTCTACCCTGAAAATCAGGTGTGCTTGACGATATTATTATCGTTGGTTCATCTAGACTTGGTAGCTTGTGTCAAGCTTGAACATCAAGGTACGAGACCATGGTTAGCCTGAATCTTTGTTCAGGTTCCTATTAGAAAGCAATGTCAATGTGTCCCAGTTTGGCTGCTTCGTCCGCTCCAGCGCCATCTGACGAGGCGCCTGGATCTAGGAGCATCGTCGCCATCCCTGCCTCTGTCTCCTGTGATTCAATTCGTGGTCGTATAGTAGCGTCAACGCTGTGTACTAATGTTTAGCACAGATGATGTACATATGGTGTGTCTACATGCGGGACTGTATGTTTGTGCTAGTTTCGGTCGCTTGCTGGTGTTAAAAGTGTACAAATGGACTAGTGCTAATGTCATTCTTCTTTGTTCTTGTTAAATTGCGTGATGTATAGATTTATGCCTTCTTTATCTTGTTTATTATTACAAATTCTTTCACTTAGTTGGTGTACTGCTATGCTATAAAAGAAGACCATAGGGTGTACGACAACTAAATCTCATATCATGTGTTTTGAATCCCCTGTTTGCTTATTTTGCAAATATTTTGACCTCTATCCACAATTGCACGGATAAGTAATCAATATTCCTTACTAACACAACATGCACGCATCGCATGTGCTAGACACATTGGTGTGAAGCGAGGCGTCAGGTGTTCGACCTCCACATTAGATTGTTCTAAATTCTTTTTTGCCAGTTTTTTCTCCATCCAGTTTACTTGTCCTACCAGAATGCACCTACCACTGATTCTGTTGGTTTGGCGTAGCTTTAAAAACTATGCACTTAGCAAGACATATGCTGTTAGGCTTTTGACAATTGAACATGTCTCATCGCATAATTTGCTTTTTATTAGGATATACTATTGAATACCTTTGTGAAGAGGACTTGAACACAGGTTCGAAACGATGGCGAATACAAACATAACCGGCATCTTGGAGAAGGTATCCATTACACCAATTTGCTTTTCTTAGTAAGGAATCCTCTGTTTTTGCTCTTTGTTCTTGCTTTGTAATTTTTTTTTTTTTTTTGTATATGTGCTTCCAGATGACAGGGAAAGATAAAGACTACAGATATATGGCTACATCAGATTTGCTTAGTGAGTTGAACAAGGAGAGTTTCAAAGCAGATCTAGACCTTGAATCAAAGTTGACTAATATTGTTCTTCAACAACTGGAAGATGCTTCAGGAGATGTTTCTGGTTTAGCTGTGAAATGGTACCTACTCCTTTTAAATTACTTAAACCGTTGTTTCGATTCCTCATGTTTGGCATGCTTGCGTTCTTCATGTTTGTATTGAAATTATCTTGTGTATACAATTGTGACTCACATTTCTTTCTGTGGTGTGGTTATTGGGGAAGTAAGGATTTTGCATGTTAAGATCCTGTTATTGTTGATTATCCCTTCCTGCTAGAATTTGGGAACATTCTGATAATACTACTTGCCACACTGTAGTACCTGTCAGATGCATTAGCCTGTTATTATTTTTTGAGAAGATGCCATCATACCTCTTCTATCTTCTAGATTGGCTATTGGCTTGCAATAACATTTTTTTAAGTACTCATTTTCCTTATGCATTCGTGGGATTACATTTTTGCAGAGAAATTTGGTACCTAATTATTTAATTGTATTACCCCCCTACGTCCATTCACTACATTTACTCTTGTTATTTCTTTTATTGTTTAGCTTGGCTCCACTTGTTAAGAAGGTTAACGAGGAAAGAGTAGTGGAGATGACCGACAAGCTTTGTGATAAATTACTCAATGGGAAGGATCAACATCGTGATACTGCTAGTATAGCTCTGAAGGCAGTCATTGTGGAAGTTACTACGGCGTCACTTTCTGAAAAGATTTTAGTTTCTCTTGCCCCGCAGCTAATCAACGGTGTCACCAAAGTAAGTTTTTAATCTGTTTCGTGTTTGCCAGAATTTCCCTTTGTTATTGTTCTAGTTTTGGTATGGTAATTGAATTTTCCAGTGCTTGCTGGTTAAGGTTTAATGCTCCTCATACGGCCTTCTAATTGGGAAGGTGTACATATGTGCAAGTCGGGAGTAGCTTTCTGTGTATCCATTGTATCTCACCATCTCATCCATTTGTTCCTGTCTTACAAAGGAAATGACCACTTGTATACCTTTTTCATTTGGTCATGCAGTATGGGTCCAGATATATTTTACCTGTACATTGATGCTATTGTAGTTACCTGCTTGTTAGCAATCGTGAGTCAAGGTATACTGGGCAAGAGCAGTGAAACCCAATATTTGCCTTTTTTTTGTAACCTTTTATGGTTTGTTTGTTTAATAGCCAATATGGATTTCCAGGTTGGTCAATATTGATTTCTCTAGTTAATAGAAGTTATGTGCTTTACTTCGATTTAGCCACCACATAGAAGGTAATGGAGTTGTTTATGGAATAAATGGCATCTATCATCGCTTCTGTGGGACAAGTATGATGCTAATCCTTTTCGACACTGCAAGGCTCTTAGCTGGAAAATCAGCAATAAACAACATACACAGTTTGGCCTAATTTATTTGGGAATGTCCAATATATCTGTTAATTAGGGCAGTTCAGCAGCATTTTGTTTACGTTCATTGCTTCTTCCTTTTTCTGTTGCCTACTTGTGACATTATCTGGAAGTTTGTACAACATACTCTTAATTAAATGCAATTGTTTTGATACATTTTTTCTTTTGTTGACAGGGAAAGAGTGCTGAAATTAAATGTGAATGTCTTGATATATTAAGTGATGTGCTTCATAGATTCGGCAACGTGATCACGAAAGATCACGCGTATATGCTCACTGCACTTGTAACTCAGTTGAGCTCCACTCAAGCAAGTGTCAGAAAGAAGTCTGTTTCGTGCATTGGTACGCCTGATTGCATTTTACAGTTATTGTGATTGTTAATGCTTGCAAATGATTGGCAATCTTAATTATTTATAGTGACTAATGTTTTGCTTTATGTTGCAGCATCGCTTGCTCCATGTTTGTCAGATGATCTATTAGCCAAGGCAACTCTGGAGGTTGTCAAATTGCTGAAAATTAAGAGGGCAAAGTCTGACATAACCCGAACAAATATCCAGATGATTGGTGCTCTAAGGTATATGCTTTGACCTACCATGTGTCGCAAATTTTTGTTCATAACTGCTTTTATGAGCAACAGCATCTGTGAGCTATGCAGCTTCAGATTTGGCTAGTTCAAACATCGATAAAATATCTAGAAAATAAATAAATCTGCTGGATGATAATACCCAAGGATAATTATGTTAGTATAAAGGGAAGGTACAAGAGCTTTGTTAGGTGCAGCTCAAGTTCTAATATAATTTATTTTGACTTACAGTCGCTCAGTTGGATACCGGTTTGGACCACACCTTGCTGAAGCTGTTCCTTTGCTCATAAGCTATTGTACAAGTGCATCAGAAAATGATGAAGAGCTCCGTGAGTACAGCTTGCAGGTGAGAGTTTATGTTCAGTTCTTACCTTATATTATTCTTACCGTTGCTTCACTATGGCTATAAATTACCTCTCATCTTGTAGGCCCTTGAGAGTTTTATGCTCAGATGTCCAAGAGATATTTCCCCATATTGTGAGAGTATTTTGAATCTTGCTTTGGAATATGTAAGCTATGATCCTAATTTCACTGATAGCATGGAGGAGGATACTGACGATGAAGTACAGGATGAGGAAGAGGATGAGTATGTTACTTTCTTATAATACAGAAACTGTGTTTCCTATTAATGTAATTGAAACATCTTTAACATTTTCTCCCAGTGAGAGTGCGGATGAATACACAGACGATGAGGATGCAAGCTGGAAGGTTCGCCGGGCATCAGCGAAGTGCCTATCTGCAATTATAGCATCTCGTCCTCAAATGCTGTCTAAGATGTATCAGGAGGTATGTTGGCTGTTACAGTATATGTGGATTGCACTAGCCCTTTCCATCAGTTCGGACTTTTGGTTGCGTTGGCTAGTGCATGAAGCTTAACATGGTATCAGAGCTAAGGTCTTGAGTTCAAGTCCTGGCTTTCGCAATTTATCTAAAAAATTGCTGCTGCCCCCCTTTGTGTCCACGTATTGGCCTCTTGAGTCATACGTGAGTTTCGCGCGCCGTCGCTCTCTTCCGGTTGCACGTGTTGACTTGTCTTCCCCGTCACACGTGAGAGGGGGTGTTACAGTATATGTGGATTGCACTAGCCCTTTCCATCAGTTCGGACTTTTGGTTGCGTTGGCTAGTGCATGAAGCTTAACATTGGCGACAGCAAGTTAAACCATCATACTGTACATTAACAATCTTGTTCTTCATGGTGGCATAATTCTATTGTGTCCATATTGTTAGTGATGCTTTTGAGCTGATACCAACCATTTATTACCTGTTTTGAAAATTAGCCACTCAATGAAGTGCCTATATGGAACTTTTTATAATTTATTCGGTTGCTTGCAGGCATGTCCAAAGTTAGTCGATCGCTTTAGGGAAAGAGAGGAGAATGTAAAGGTAACTGTGGTATTTCATTGCTAGATTGGATTTGAATTGTCATTGTATATAAATCTTACGAAGCTTCTCCTTGATCCTAGATGGACATCTTCAACACATTTATTGAGTTGTTACGCCAAACTGGTAATGTGACAAAAGGACAAGGTGACATTGATGAGTCTAGGTAAACAAAATATCTTTATTATTACCTGTTTACACATTCTTACTGTATTCTTGTACAATTTGCCGTAAGTAGTATACGATTCAGTTTTTTCTTTTTTTTGGACTAATAGCCTAACTGAGCCTATGTTAGCTAAAACATGGCATGCCTTCATATTTGGATGCAAAAATCGTTGGTTTTGACTTATTATGCTTAGAGGGGAAGTGTATGTTTATTGTGATTGCATGTTCTTTTCACTGAGCCTGTATTGTCAATCGGTATACTTTGCAGCCCTAGATGGTTGCTGAAGCAAGAGGTACCCAAAGTTGTCAAGTCTATCAATAGGCAGTTGCGTGAAAAATCAGTCAAGACAAAGGTTTGTTGTTGAAAGATCTTTTAAAGCATCCGTCTTGAATTTGGACTCAATTTTGATTTATATATTTTTTGGCATTTTCAGGTTGGAGCATTCTCAGTATTGAAGGAGCTTGTTGTTGTGTTACCAGATTGTCTTGCTGATCAGTTCGGATCACTTGTTCCTGGGATTGAGAAGGCTTTGAATGTTAGTGAATTTCATTTACCGAGTACTCCCTCCGTCCCATAATATAAGAACGTTTGTGACACTACTAGTGTAAAAAACGTTCTTATATTATGGGACGGAGGGAGTAGTTCCTTATGCAGTACTTCTGTTTGTTTTAACTTACTGCCTTTGTTTTATAGGATAAATCTTCTACCTCCAACCTGAAGATCGAGGCCCTTGCATTTACTAGGATTGTTATGGCTTCACATTCACCCTCCGTATTTCATCCATACATCCAGGTATTATAGCTTCTATCTTTGATAAACCACTTGAGACACTTGTGATCGTTACTCATTTCTCACTGCAATTTTTTTTCCAGGCACTTTCTGGTCCAATATTATCTGCTATTGGAGATAGATATTACAAAGTCACCGCTGAGGCTTTACGGGTGTGCGGGGAGCTGGTTCGGGTGCTCCGTCCAGACTTTGAGGTCAGCCTTATACTCCAGGCGTCGATGTTATAAGCACCCAATTACGGTGATGTTTTAAGCTCTTGTTCTACTGTTACACAGGCACGTTCCATAGATTTTAGGCCATATATTATTCCAATCTATAAAGCTATATTGGCCCGCTTGGCGAATCAAGATCAAGATCAGGTTTAGCCCACTCTCCTCTATGTGCATTGTACATACCTCTTTCTCTCTCTCTTGCTCTCTCTCTCTCATGTTATTCTGTTTTGCCAGGAAGTTAAAGAGTGTGCCATATCGTGCATGAGCCTTGTGATCGCCACTTTTGGTGATGGTCTTCAAAGGGAATTGCCTTCATGCCTTCCCATACTTGTTGATAGGATGGGCAATGAAATTACACGACTTACAGCGGTCAAGGTAAGCAATCAACTGCACCTTCAGAATCAAAACTAATGGGAATGTGATGGTTAATGTTGAGTTGAATTTCAGTATTCTAGTCAACGGTAGAAAAAGAAATGTAAACATTCTGATCGGTATATCTTGCTGAGTTGGTTGGGAAGTTAGGATGGGGATGGTTTTATGGTCGGTTCATTGATGTAAAGATAGCTTTAATTGTATATACACCAGTATAATATATTAATCTATTTGCGTTGGTCCTCTTCACAATTTTAATTCTATACCCTGTCATCATTCGCTTAATGCCAACTGGTTGTGGTTTTAGACAGAATTGTTTATTCTCTGTTTTCCTGTACTAGTCGATTATATGCCTATCTCTGGTTTTGTTGGTTCTGTTGCATTTTCAAAATTTTCATTCCTTTACAGGCATTTGCGGTGATTGCGAATTCACCTCTTCGTATTGATCTTTCATGTGTCTTGGACCATGTCGTTTCTGAGCTCACAGCTTTCCTTCGGAAGGTAGAGATATATTATACACATAGATTGTTTTTGATTTTTAACTTGGAAGTATCTCATATGGCTATATGTCAAATAGCACATAAAAAATTGAAAACTAATGTTTTCTTTACCCGCACGTTTCCACAGGCCAACAGAGCCCTTAGGCAGGCAACATTGGGAACCCTAAATTCTCTGGTTGTCACATATGGGAGTCAAATTGGCTCGTCCTCTTATGAAACGATATTAGCTGAACTTTCTACTCTCATAAGGTTTTTCCCTTGCTTAGCTTTCTTCAACAAATCTCCATTTTATGTCTACCATGATGACTGATGTTGGAATATCTGTTGTGGCAGTGATGTCGATTTGCATATGGCCGCTCTTGCATTGGAACTGTGTTGCACAATAATGGTCGACAGAAGATCTGTTAAAAATGTTGGTTTAGCTGTGAAGCATAAAGTTTTGCCTGAGGCCCTTACTTTGATCAGGAGTGCTCTGTTGCAAGGACAAGCACTACAGGTATATATTCGTATCTAAATATAAATACTTGATTTGCTCTTATTCTCCAACTGACAGGGGACATTGTTTCTGTTGCAGGCGCTACAGAAGTTTTTTGCTGCACTGGTCCAATCTGCAAATATAAGCTTTGAAACTTTGTTGAACTCCCTTATTTCCACTGCTAAACCATCACAGTCAGGCAGTCTTTCCAAGCAGGCACTATTCTCTATTGCACAGTGTGTTGCCGTGCTATGCTTAGCAGCTGGTGATCAGAAGTGTGCATCAACTATTGAAATGCTTAAAGGCATTCTAAATGATGACAGTTCTACTAATTCTGTAAGGCTTTCCTGATCATGCTTGTCTTCTGATCACTAGATTTGCACATTTATTTCTATGTCATACTTGCAATCTTGTAACATAACATGCCTCAAATCATGTAAGCTATAGCTTTTCAAAAAATCACTTGTGGGAATCGTTAATCTGGTAGTATAGCATTGTGAAATTGGTAATACTACATGTTCTCTATTTGTTCCATATGTATCTGCTTCTATTGGGGCTCTAATAGTCCAATGATCTTCAAACACTGAGCTGAAATTAGGCAAATCTTATGGGGCTCTAATAGTCTAATGATCTTAAAACACTGAGCTGAAATTAGGCAAATCTTATGTCTTGATGGTAGAGTTGGTGCTTAGTAAGGATGGGCACCTGCAGATCTTTATTACTCCCTCCGTTTGGAAATAAATGATGTGGTTTTAGTTCAAATTTTGAACTAAAACCACGCCACTTATTTCTGAACGGAGGTAATATTTGCCACTGGTTAACTGCATACTCATGTTTGACTCCGAAGATAAATTATGCCCTTCTCTTTGTCATTTTTTAATTGTTTATAATGTGTTTTCCAGGCTAAACAACACATGGCCTTGCTATGTTTGGGAGAAATTGGAAGAAGGAAGGACCTCAGCAATCATATTCAAATTGAGAACATCGTCATCGAATCATTCCAGTCTCCTTTTGAGGAGATAAAGTCTGCAGCATCATATGCTCTTGGAAACATCGCTGTTGGCAATCTATCCAAGTATTTGCCATTTATCTTGGATCAGATTGACAATCAACAGAAGAAGCAGTATCTCTTGCTTCATTCACTGAAAGAGGTATGTTCCTAATGGAATTATGTTTGTAAAAATAACCTTCCATAAGATTGCTGTTTAATTTGTGCTCTAATGCAAAACCTATCAGGTCATTGCGCGACAGTCTGTTGATCATACTGGCCAGAGTGAGCTCCAGGACTCAAACATTGTGAAGATATTGGCATTGCTCTTTAATCACTGCGAAAGTGAGGAGGAAGGAGTTCGGAATGTGGTTGCTGAGTGTTTAGGCAAAATTGCACTTATTGAACCTAACAAATTAATCCCTGCTCTGAAGGTATGAAGTATGGACAATTTGCAAAGTTACACCCTAGTTTCATTTCCATCATGATATGGGATCTAATGCGGCATTCCATATAATTTTGTAGGAACGCACAACTAGCCCAGCAGCAAACACAAGGGCTACAGTTGCCATTGCTATAAAATATTCAATCGTCGAACGGACTGGAAAGATAGATGCGATCTTGTACTCTGAGATTTCTACTTTCCTTATGTTAATTAAAGATAGCGACAGGGTAATTTTACTTGAAATAATACCTACATCCTTACTAACTAATGTTCATAAAGAAATATGTGAAGATGATATTTGCATTTGTTATTCGCACTTTGCAGCATGTGCGACGTGCAGCTGTCCTTGCGTTGAGTACAGCTGCCCACAACAAGCCAAGTTTGATCAAAGGTCTTCTTCCTGAATTACTGCCTCTTTTGTATGACCAGACTGTCGTGAAGGTATTGTTTCCTAATTTTGGTTGCTTATTTCTTTTCTTTAGTTATGATCTGGTGGTGTTGCATGCAATTTATAGCTAGGAAGTAATGATCTCCTTCTTTGCAGCAAGAATTGATCAGGACCGTTGATCTCGGGCCTTTCAAGCATGTCGTTGATGATGGGCTTGAGCTTAGGAAAGCTGCCTTTGAATGTGTGGACACATTGCTGGATAACTGTCTTGATCAAGTGAATCCGTCGTCCTTCATCGTTCCTTTCCTCTTATCTGGCTTGGGTGGTAAGTACAGTTACGATATTATATATTTCAGTTCATCGCGGCATTTTGGGCGTGTATGTTGGTGCCCTGGATTAGCTTACCAAGAAATGGGCAAGATCATCATATTTTTCCTCTTGCTTGGTTCGGTGCTAATTTCTTTTGGCTATAGTGCCCCAACCCATACCTCTCATGGACTATTGCCAAATACGTGGCTAGAGTTTCATGGGGCATCAACCAAACATGTCATTCGTCTCTACTTCAGAGTATTGATATAGGCTGAACTGCATAGAACCAGTGGTGTCAAACTTAATTTTGTTTATTTCGTAAAAAAACTTTCTTTTGTTTTTCGCGAAAGTTTTTTTTTTTTGTATTTATAGCTTAGCTTTGCAGTTTTTCAGGATATATATGGTCTCCATTATCTATTATTATGTACTTCTCTTATGTTCCTTTCTGAACTCTAAGATGGTATATCACCTATATTATCATAATCTTGTTGAATGTGTATTTTCAATAGACGATGCTAATCAGTTGTGCTTATTGCAGATCATTATGATGTGAAAATGCCCTGCCATCTGATTCTCTCGAAGCTAGCAGACAAGTGCCCTTCTGCTGTACTTGCAGGTTTGTTATAATCAAGGACCTTCAAAGGGACGTTTCATATGCTGCAAATGCCTTCTTTTAATATTTACCACTATTATTGTTGTCCTGTTTCAGTTTTGGACTCACTAGTTGAACCTCTTGAGAAAACCATCGGTCACAAACCCAAGAGTGACGCAGTGAAGCAGGAGATTGATCGCAACGAAGACTTGATTCGCAGTGCTCTTCGAGCAATTGCTGCTGTAAACCGCATAAGGTAAAGCTTGACTCTGCCCTACTAGTCGACGACTGATTCTGGTTTATTCTAGAACTTAATATTTGAACTGTCTTGTCATCCTTTTGGTTACTTGTTTATTATAGCTACGAAAACAGGATGCACTATATAGCCAACCCACTGGTGGCAATAGCCTTTATGCTTGTCAAAAATAACGTTGGTGTACTACACCCTTCCCTAATCTAACCAGTTTGACGCCGACTTTTGATGTGCAGTGGCAGCGACTACAGCATGAAGTTGAAGAATCTGATGAGCAAGATAACGGCCACTCCTTCACTTGCCGAGAAGTACAATTCGGTGCGCAGCGAATGAGTGCTGAATATTTTTCTGTATATATGTTAGGAAATAGCCGAGTCAAGTTGGCACACATGCCTGCCGGTTTCGAGGCGATGATCCAACCTAAATTTGCGATAGTAGATCATACTGTACCGATTTTGGCTGAAATGTGGTCGCGAGGTAACTACCATGCGGAGAAAAGGATGATGTTGAATATCCTTTTCTGTACAAAATATGGTTTTAGACCAGTAAGAAGCTGGTGTCGCAATTGAAAAATTGAAATCATGCGTCTTTGGTACCTATTTTCTCGTCCCTACCGTAATCTACATTGTGATTTTGTGCACGCACCCAGCATGTGTTGAGAAAGTAACATCGTGATTTTGATTAGAATTTACTCATTCAAGTATTTCGAATCTTCCAAGGCATTATAAAGGAACAACATGGCATCTTATTCATTTTTACTTTAAATAAAAGTAGACCGCCGAGACTAAATAGAAATGTCGATAGTATGAAAGGAACAGATGCTAACATAGTGGCAGTAATGAGACACTTATTTTGGGATATGTAATTCTCGTCTATGCAGGATAGAAACGTGTTTAAAATCTGAATTATCTTCTGACCATGATTCCCCATGGCTTAAGGTGCCAAATTTGCGGCCAGAGATACCATTCTTCCCTTTTCCCCGAAAACCAAAACTGCCGGACCCTCCCGTAAGAGAAGTCTGAATATCGTGCATGTTTCTCACGTATAGATACGCATTCTGTCAGAGGCCATCATTTACTTTCCCGGCCAAAAAGAAAGCAGTGTTTGTTAAGTACAGCTAGCCTCACGCACGCCGGCAATCTCTCAACAAAATGGGACGCACAGATATATGGTCAATGACGGCCTCTGACGCACAGATATATGGACCACGTTGTTTTCTGCTCGTTAATCTTAACGAACCGAGCCTTAACGAGCACGAGCTTAACGAGTACGAGCTTAATGAGCCGACCAGCTCGTTAATCCACCCCTAATGGTCATCGATCTGGAAATGAAGTTAAGCGTTGACCCCAGAGCTTAATTTGTTTTGTTTTGTCTGAAGCACTCAACTTGCCAGTAGTATTCGCTGTGCAAGTTGGACGGCATGAGATTAGGGGCATGGATAATTGTGACCATACGTACGTGTAGTAGGCACAGTTGCTATAATATCTGTAATTAGGGTCGGACGAAACTACCCCTTACAAACTATATATGAGCACATCTGATGTGAATACAATTGTCTTGCATCCAATGATTCTTCTACATATCCTTTCAATTCTTTGGACCACTGACAGCTACGGATGAAAGAACAAGGGCAACAGACAAGTTTAACAAACCTTGTGCGAATGATGTCAGACTTGCACAAAACAAGAATACAACACGCAGGGTGGACGGTGTGATCTATGACCGACTCAACTCATGTGTGAACCCAAAAAATATCATTCATGCTCTTTTTGCACCTTGAGATTCTAAATGTATTGGGTCAACACCTAGGCCAGAAGTGCAAAGACATGAATGTGGGTTAGCCGACCTGCCCTGCCCTAGTAGATATTACTCCCTCCCGTCCTTTTTAGTCTGCATATAAGTTTTGTGAGAAGTCAAAGCATCTCTATTTGATTAAATTTATAGAAAAAAAAGTATCCACATTCACAATGCCAAATCATTATTTTTACATTGATTACGAGATGTAGTTTTGTGGAATATATATTTGGTACTGTATATGCTAATATTTTTTAATATATATTTGTTCAAACTTTGTAAAGTTTGATTCGACACAAATCTAATTCGTGGAGTAAAACAGACCGGAGGGAGTATATCGAACGGCTAATAATTATGCTTTCTAGCTCGTAGTTTGTGTGTTCCTCGAAGTTTGCCTCTCTCCTGTCTTTCGGCATGATGTGCTGCCATGATAGCCGCCTCTCCGATACTTAGTGCCGCCTTGTATGTAGTTAGGGCATCTTCAACGCC
>LR738715.1:874541947-874564090 GCA_902687465.1 Secale cereale | reverse complement strand
CGCGCCTCCTTCCTTTTGGCCTTTCTCCTCTATTCCCGTATGGCCCAATAAGGCCCATATACTCCGAAAAATACCCGAATCACTCGGAACCTTTCCGATGTCCGAATATAGTCGTCCAATATATCGATCTTTACGTCTCGACCATTTCGAGACTCCTCGTCATGTCCCCGGTCTCATCCGAGACTCCGAACTCCTTCGGTACATCAAAACTCATAAACTCATAATACCGATCGTCATCAAACGTTAAGCGTGCGGACCCTACGGGTTCGAGAACTATGTAGACATGACCGAGACTCATCTCCGGTCAATAACCAATAGCGGAACCTGGATGCTCATATTGGGTCCTACATATTCTACGAAGATCTTTATCGGTCAAACCGCATAACAACATACATTGTTCCTTTTGTCATTGGTATGTTACTTTCCCGTGATTCGATCGTCGGTATCTCTATACCTAGTTCAATCTCGTTACCGGCAAGTCTCTTTACTCGTTCCGTAATACATCATCTCGTGACTAACTCATTAGTCTTTTGCTTGCAAGGCTTATTATGATGTGCATTACCGAGAGGGCCCAGAGATACCTCTCCGACACTCGGAGTGACAAATCCTAGTCTTGATCTATGCCAACACCACGAACACTTTCGGAGACACCTGTAGAGCATCTTTATGATCACCCAGTTACGTTGTGACGTTTGATAGCACACAAGGTGTTCCTACAGTATTCGGGAGTGGCATAATCTCATAGTCATAGGAACATGTATGAGTCATGAAGAAAGCAACAGCAGTAAAACTAAACGATCATAGTGCTAAGCTAACGGATGGGTCTTGTCCATCACATCATTCTCCTAATGATGTGATCACATTGATCAAATGACAACTCATGTCTATGGTTAGGAAACATAACCATCTTTGATCAATGAGCTAGTCTAGTAGAGGCATACTAGGGACACTCTGTTTTGTCTATGTATTCACACATGTACTAAGTTTCCGGTTAATACAATTTTAGCATGAATAATAAACATTTATCATGATATAAGGAAATATAAATAACAACTTTATTATTGCCTCTAGGGCATATTTCCTTCAGTCTCCCACTTGCACTAGAGTCAATAATCTAGCTGACATCGCCATGTGATTTAATACCGATAGTTCACATCGTTATGTGAATAACACCCATAGTTCACATCGCCATGTGACCAATACCCAAAGGGTTTACTAGAGTCAATAATCTAGTTCACATCGCTATGTGATTAATACCCAAGAGTAATAAGGTGTGATCATGTTTTGCTTGTGAGAGAAGTTTAGTCAACGGGTCTGTCACATTCAGATCCGTATGTATTTCGCAAATTTCTATGTCTACAATGCTCTGCATGGAGCTACTCTAGCTAATTGCTCCCACTTTCAATACACATCCAGATTGATACTTAGAGTCATCTGGATTTAGTGTCAAAGCTTGCATCGGCGTAACCCTTTACGACGAACTCTTTATCTACTCCATAATCGAGAAACATTTCCTTAGTCATCCAATTACTAAGGATAATTTTGACCGCTGTACAGTGATCTACTCCTGGATCACTATTGTACCTCCCTGTCAAACTCCTGGCAAGGTACACAACATGTTTGGTACACAGCATGGCATACTTTATAGAACCTATGGCTGAGGCATAGGGAATGACTTTCATTCTCTCTATATTTTTCTGCTGTGGTCTGGCTTTGAGTCTTACTCAACTTCACACCTTACAAGTCAAGGAAGAACCCTTCTTTGACTGATCCATTTTGAACTACTTCAAAAACTTGTCAAGGTATGTACTCATTGAAAAAACTTATCAAGCGTCTCGATCTATCTCCATAGATCTTGAGGCTCAATATGTAAGCAGCTTTACCGAGGTTTTTCTTTGAAAAAAAAAACTCCTTTCAAACACTTCTTTATGCTTTCCAGAAAATTCTACATCATTTCTGATCGATAATATGTCATTCACATATACTTATCAGAAAGGCTGTAGTGCTCCCACTCACTTTCTTGTAAATACAGGCTTCACCGCAAGTCTGTATAAAACTATATGCTTTGATCAACTTATCAAAGCGTATATTCCAACTCTGAGATGCTTGCACCAGTCCATAGATGGATCGCTGGAGCTTGCACACTTTGTTAGCACCTTTTGGATCGACAAAACCTTCTGGTTGCATCATATACAACTCTTCTTTGAGATATCCATTCAAGAATGCAGTTTTGACATCCATTTGCCATATTTCATAATCATAAAATGCGGCAATTGCTAACATGATTCGGACAGACTTAAGCATCGCTACAGGTGAGAAAGTCTCATCGTAGTCAACTCCTTGAACTTGTTGAAAAACTTTCGCAACAAGTCGAGCTTTGTAAACAGTAACATTACCCTCAGCGTCAGTCTTCCTCTTGAAGATCCATTTATTTTCGATGGCTTGCCGATCATCGGGCAAGTCAACCAAAGTCCACACTTTGTTCCCATACATGGATCCCATCTCAGATTTCATGGCCTCAAGCCATTTTGTGGAATCTGGGCTCATCATCGCTTCCTCATAGTTCGTAGGTTCATCATGGTCCAGTAACATGACTTCCAGAACCGGGTTGCCGTACCACTCTGATGCGGAACGAACTCTGGTTCATCTACGAAGTTCAGCAGAAACTTGATCTGAAGTTTCATGATCATCATCATTAGCTTCCTCACTAATTGGTGTAGGAATCACTGGAACTAGTTTCTGTGATGTTCCACTTTCCAATTCGGGAGAAGGTACAATTACCTCATCAAGTTCTACTTTCCTCCCACTCACTTCTTTCGAGAGAAACTCCTTCTCTAGAAAGGATCCACTCTTAGCAACAAAGACCTTGCCTTCGGATCTGTGATAGAAGGTGCACCCAACAGTTTCTTTTGGGTATCCTATGAAGATTTACTTCTCCGATTTGGGTTCGAGCTTATCATGTTGAAACTTTTTCACATAAGCATCGCAGTCCCAAACTTAAAGAAATGACAACTTAGGTTTCTCGTCAAACCACAGTTCATACAGTGTCATCTCCACGGATTTAGATGGTGCCCTATTTAACGTGAATATAGCTGTCTCTAATGCATAACCCCAAAAGCGATAGTGGTTGATCGGTAAGAGACATCATCGATCGCACCATATCTAATAAAGTACGGTTATGACGTTCGTACACACCATTACACTGTGGTGTTCCAGGTGGCGTGAGTAGTGAAACTATTTCACATTGTTTTTACTGAAGGCCAAACTCGCTAACTCAAATATTTTACCTCTACGATCATATCGTAGAAACTCTTATTTTCTTGTTACGATGATTCTCCACTTCACTCTGAAATTCTTTGAACTTTTCAAATGTTTCAGACTTGTGCTTCATTAAGTAGATATACCCATATCTGCTCAAATCATCAGTGAAGGTCAGAAAATAATGATACCCGCCGCGAGCTTCAACACTCATTGGTCCACATACATCTGTATGTATGATCTCCAACAAATCTGTTGCTCGCTCCATTGTTCCGGAGAACGGAGTTTTAGTCATCTTGCCCATGAGGCATGGTTCGCAAGCACCAAGTGATTTATAATCAAGTGATTCCAAAAGTCCATCACTATGGAGTTTCTTCATACGCTTTACACCATCATGACCTAAACGGCAGTGCCACAAATAAGTTGCACTATCATTATTAACCTTGCATCTTTTGGCTTCAATATTATGAATATGTGTATCACCACGATCGAGATCCAACAAACTATTTTCATTGGGTGTATGACCATCGAAGGTTTTATTCATGTAAATAGAATAACAATTATTCTATGACTTTAAATGAATAACCGTATTGCAACAAATATGATCAAATCATATTCATGCTCAACGCAAATGCCAAATAACATTTATTTAGGTTTTACACTAATCCTGAAAGTATAGGGAGTGTGCGATGATGATCATATCAATCTTGGAACCACTTCCAACAAATATCGTCACTTCACCTTTAACTAGTCTCTGTTCATTCTGCAATTCTCGTTTCGAATTACTAATTTTAGCAACTAAACCGGTATTAAATACCCAGGGGTTGCTATGAACACTAGTAAAGTACACATCAATAATCTGTATATCAAAATATACCTTTGTTCACTTTTCCATCCTTCTTATCCGCCAAGTATCTAGGGTAGTTCCACTTCCAGTGACCATTTCCTTTGCAGTAGAAGCACTTAGTTTCAGGCTTGAGTTTTAGCTTTGGGTTTCTTCACGGGAGTGACAACTTGCTTGTCATTCTTCTTGAAGTTCCCCTTCTATCCCTTTGCCCTTTACTTGAAACAAGTGGTCTTGTTAACCATCAACACTTGATGCTTTTTCATGATTTCTACCTTCGCCGACTTCAGCATCGCGAAGAGCTCGGGAATTCCTTTCGTCATCCCTTGCATATTATAGTTCATCACGAAGTTCTACTAACTTGGTGATAGTGACTAGAGAACTTTGTCAATTACTATCTTATCTGGAAGATTAACTCCCACTTGATTCAAGTAATAGTAGTACCCAGACAATCTGAGCACATGCTCACTGGTTGAGCTATTCTCCTCCATCTTGTAGGCAAAGTACTGTCAGAAGTATTATATCTCTCGACACGGGCATGAGTATGAAATACTAATTTCAACTCTTGGAACATCTTATATGCTCCGTGGCGTTCAAAACGTTTTTGAAGTCCCGGTTCTAAGCCGTAAAGCATGGTGCACTTAAACTATCAAGTAGTCATCATACCGAGCTTTTGTCAAAACATTCATAACGTCTACATCCGCTCCTGCAATAGGTCTGTCACCTAGCGGTGCATCAAGGACATAATTCTCTGTGCAGCAATGAGGATAATCCTCAGATCACGGAACAATTTCGCATCATTGCTACTAACATCTTTCAACTTAGTTTTCTCTAGGAACATATAAAAAATAAACGGGGAGCAACATCGTGAGCTATTGATCTACAACATAGATATGCTAATACAACGAGGACTAAGTTCATGATAAATTAAAGTTCAATTTAATCATATTACTTAAGAACTCCCACTTAGATAGACATCCCTCTAGTCATCTAAATGATCACGTGATCCAAATCAACTAAACCATGTCCGATCATCACGTGAGATAGAGTAGTTTCAATGGTGAACATCTTATGTTGATCATATCTACTATATGATTCACGCTCGACCTTTCGGTCTCCAGTGTTCCGAGGCCATATCTGCATATGCTAGGCTCGTCAAGTTTAACCCGAGTATTCTACGTGTGCAAAACTGTCTTACACCCGTTGTATTTGAACATAGAGCTTATTGATACGTCTCAAATGTATCTACTTTTCCAAACACTTTTGATATTGTTTTGACCTCATTCTTGCATGATTTGGACTAAACTAACCCGGACTGACGTTGTTTTCAGCAGAGCTGCCTGTATGGTTTATTTGTGTGCAGGAAAACGGATTTTTAAGCATCTCAGAAACATCCACGAAAAATCACGAAAAATCCACGCACCCGAAGAAACAACATGCCACAAGTGGGGCCAGAGGGGGGCCAGAGGGTGCCCAGGCGCCCTGTGGGCGCGCCCCCCCTGGGCCGCGCCGGGGGGGCGCCTGGGTGGGTCCCACACCCCCTGGTGCCCTACTTTAGCCCGTATTTTTCCTCCCGACGAAGAAACCCCAGATCGGAAGTTCTTTCGCTGTTTTTCGTCGCAGAGCCGCCGCCACCCTCTGTTCTTCTTCGGGAGGGCTAATCTGGAGGCTGATTTGGCCTCCGGAGAGGGGAGATCGTCGCCATCGTCATCATCATCACCACTCCATCATCCCTCCATGACTTCCCCCTTCATGTGTGAGTAATTCCCTTGCTGTAGGCGAAGGGGATGGTAGGGATTGGATGAGTTAGATCATGTAATAGTTCGTCAGATTGTTGGGGGCATGTTGCCTATCATCTAGTATGGTGTTTATCATCTTTGCTACAACTTGTTATTCTTAATGCTTGACACTTAGGGCCCGAGTGCCATGATTTCAGATCTGAACCATATGTGTTTGCATGAATATATTTGTGTTCTTGATCCTATCTATGAGTTGTATGCACCTGTTACGGTTCGGAACCGGCGATCCCAAAAGTGACAGCTTGGGACACCAAAGGGGATGGTCCGTAGTTTGATGATTACATGTATCCATTGAGTTCATTGCTTTGTTCCGGTGCTCTTTGACAGGAGCACCTTAATATCCATTAGTTCCTTTTGGCCCCGTTCGTAGCGGGATGGTAGGACAAAAGATGTTGTGCAAGTTCTTATTGCAAGCACGTACAACTACCTACGGGATACATGCCTAATGTTTGATATTTGCCTAGATGATCATTACTTTTCCGTGTGCCGTGCCCCAATTTAGAATCTATCTCATCCATGCAACGCCCAACCATCCATCTCCCTAGCCTACAGTATTTTAAACCTTGCCTGTCACTAGTTGCTACTTCTGTCATTTACTACTGCTATTTACTTTTGCTATTCACTTTCACTATTACTATCATCACTATCATATCACTGTTACCACTTATCTTTTGTTGCAAGTTAGTATATTTCAGGTGCGGTTGAATTGACAACTCAACTGTTAAAGCTTATAAATACTCTTTGGCTCCCCGTGTGTCGAATCAATAAATTGGGTTATTCTTACCCGCGAAGACTATCTCGATCCCTTACGGTTGAGGGTTATCAAGTACCGTTTTCTGGCGCCGTTGCCGGGGAGCATAGCAATATTTACAAGTCTACTTGAGGTATCCTACCTGCTGCACTTTATTCACTATGGGTAAGAAAGGTGACCCCAAGGTTCCGATCTTACGATCCACTACAAGAAGAGGTACTGCTCTAAGCACTAGTGCTACGCTTGATTCACCTTCTATTATGAGTAAGTTTGCCTCACCACCACCACATGATGCTCCTACTGAATCTGTTACTATGTCTGATACTCTTGATGATGCTTCTACTGCTTTTGATGATGATATTAGTTCGCTTGGTTATGCTCTTGAGAAACAAATTACTGCTGCTACTGAAAAATATGGAATTGAACTTCCTGTTACTCGCTACCCTATTGGTGAAACTTATGATTATCCTGATTTGAGTAAACTCCAGGAGAGGCTTCTTGATGATGATTACTATATACTTGATGAGGATTTATGCAGGGAACTAACAGAGTTTGCCGGCTCTGACCCTGAAAATATTAAGAAAATATTTGAAAAACACTCTTTGAAAAACAAAACCGTTCCTAATCCTGAGTTTGCTACATCTCCTATATGCATTGATGATCCTGACTTTGATTTCTCTGTTGATCTTTCACTTATACCTATGGTCGAAGCTGACCACTTTTATGGCAGAGAAAATGATGATGCTATTGCACACCTAACTAAACTTGGCGAACTAGGTAGCCTGTTTACCACCGATGAGAAGATACGCTACTTTTATGTGACCAAGCTTCTTCCTTTCTCCTTGAAGGAAGGTGCTAAAACATGGTATGATTCACTCCCATGCGGTTCTATTAAGAGTCCTCAGGACTTAGCTCACTCTTTTGTTGATAAGTACTTTCCTGCTCATATGCAACATGCTGCTTTACAAAGAATTTATAATTTTAAAAAGTTGCAGGATGAGTCCCTCCCTAAAGCTTGGGGGAGGTACTGCGGTTTGATTCAGGCTAGACCAGTACATGGAGTTCCTAAGAATGAATTAATTGATATATTCTATGCTGGTCTAACTGATGAATCTAGGTCCTATCTGGACAGTTGTGCTGGTTGTGTTTTCAGGAAAAGAACACCGGACGACGCGGAAGACTTAATGGGCAGGATTGCCAAAAACCATGAAGATTGGTCCGTCCCTGAACCACCTCCACCAACAAAGAAGAGGGGCATGTTTGTTCTAAGCCCCGAAGATATGCGAGAAGCAAAGAAGTCTATTAAAGAGAAAGGTATTAAAGCTGAAGACGTGAAGAATCTACCCCCTATTGAGAAGCTGTGTGAGCCTACCACTCACCCTCCTATGGTAGAGGTACACTCTCTTTTAGATTTCAACGCAAGTGACATCCCTCATGGTAAGCCTCCTGATCAATGTTTAGATGAGTTTGATAACTTTATTATGAAACAGAATCATTTTAATGAGAGGATAGAAAGTCAGTTGCATGATAATTCCCTTGCTATCAAAAAGTTGCTTGGTGTTTTAGATAGAACAATTAATGATGTTCAATGTCTTGTGAAGCATTTTCATATGGTTCAAACTCAGCTTGATCAAATTTCTAATGTGCAAAGAGATTTGCTTGGTAACAATGCCAAACAAGATAAATTGCAGGCTTTTGGGATTAAGACCCGAGGAGGAACTAGTACTCAAGATCCTCTTTATCCAGAGGGACATCCGAAGAGAATCGAGCAAGATTCTCAAATGCAGGAAGAAGAATTTGTTGTCTCTCCAAATAAGAAAAAGAAACATAAAGAGACCGACAATTCTAATGATCCTATTGCAGATGAAGAGCCAGCTATTGATCCCAACAGTGTATCTATTTCCGATGCTGAGACTGAAGACGGTGCTGAACCTGAAGGTAATAATAATGAGAAGAATGATCCACCTGAAGTTCGAGAAGAAGAAGCACCTAACAAACGTAAGAGGTACACTAAAGAAGACTTCATCGCAAGGAAACATGGGAAGGAGAAAGAACCATGGGTACAGAAACCCATGCCCTTTCCAGGTAAGTCCATCAAATCTAAAGAAGAAGAGCATTACAATAAGTTTTGTGAATGGATTAAACCTCTTTTTCTTCAAATTCCTTTGACTGATGCTATTAAGTTACTTTCTTATTCAAAATATATGAAAGATATTGTCACTAACAAAAGAAAAGTTCCTAATGATGCAATATCTACTATGCTTGCTAACTATTCTTTCAGTGGAAAGATTCCTGAGAAGCTCGGTGATCCAGGTATACCCACCATCCCTTGCTCCATAAAGAATAATTATGTCAAAACTGCTTTATGTGATCTTGGAGCGGGAGTGAGTGTTATGCCTCTCTCTCTTTACGAGAGGCTTTGTTTAGAGAAACTAATTCCTACAGATATCTTCCTTCAGATGGCTGACAAGTCAACCGCTGTTCCGATAGGTATTTGTGAGGATGTTCCAGTTGAAGTAGCTAATTGTTTAATTCTTACTGATTTTGTTGTGCTTGACATGCCCGAGGATGGGAGCATGTCCATTATTCTTGGTAGACCTTTCCTTAACACCGCAGGTGCTATTATTGATTGCAACAAAGGGAAGGTTACCTTTCATGTGAATGATAAAGAACACACGGTATATTTTCTGAAGAAGACCGACAGGAGGCATGCCCTCAACTCTATAGAGAATATCGAGACCGTGAAAATTGGAGAATGGGACTGTCCACTACATGTGCCTCACAAATACAAAACTATCATGGTAGGGACAATGTCCATCAAGGTAAAAGTTCAGTGATTACTTCGTAGGAGGTGAGACTTTTTGTTCTATATACCGCTTGTTTATTGGTAAGACTTGATCAACCTTACTAGTGAACGTGTTATATACGGATAAAAAGTTGAGCTTTCTATGTTTTTATTTGTTTTTAGTGTTGTCATACTTGCTGTACCAAGTATCTATGTTTTTGAAGCTTCACAATACTACTAACTGCTTCAAGTTTTCAGAGAGTTTCGCAGCTTTTTGAACTTCGAAAAATTTTCAACAGTGAAGTTTTCAGAAAAATTCCAGAAAAATTATATAAAAAATTTCCACAACGGGAGAGACCCGGAAAGTCCTGGGGCCAGCCAGGGGGGCCACCAGTGGCCCAGGCGGCCAGCTGGCGTGGCCCAGCCCCTGGCCGCGCCCACAGGGCGCCTGGGGCCCACGGGACCCCCCTCCAGGTACTTCTTCTTCCCCTCTCTCTCTCTTTTTCCAGAAACCCGAGTTCTGGTCGTGTTCTTCTTGTTCTTGCTGTTCTTGGGGGCGATTCTTCGATCTCTCTCTACAGCCCATCATTTGAGCTGAAATTTTGAGCAAATACTCCTTGGTATGTGACTCCTCCACCCCTCCAATTAGATTTTTGATTGGTGGCCTCATTTGTGAGTATTTAGTAGTTCTTGGTGCTGTAGAGATGAGCTTGCATGCATGTGTAGAAAGTTGTTTTCCAAGTTTTGATGCAAGTTTATGCCTTGGGCAAGTGAGTTGAGTAGTTTGCCTTAGCTCACTTTGTTTTAATCCTCGTTTTTGTAAATTGTAAAAAATTTCAGAAATGAGTTTGTTAGGAAGGGCAAAAGGATGGCTTGAGAAGAGGAGGCCCGCACACTCCGATCGAGTCACTAGAGCCACAGTTTCACCATCGACTGCTAGGGTGAGCTATAATGAAGATCATGTGCCCCCGAAGTTGTTGGAAGACACAAGTCCAGCACGTGCGATGACATTTCCATGTGATGAATTCATGGAAGCTGCGGGAATCAAGGATGAGTTTTATAATCTTTGTGCTAATGCAGGTTTGACACGACTCGTCACGAGCCGTGTTACTCAGTATCAGAAACTCACCTCCGGTTTCATTAACAGTTTTAGATATAATCCTGATTCAGGTGCTATTGAGTTTAAAATTTATAATGATCTTATCACGATGACTCTGGGAAATTTTTGTGAAGTAATAGGTGTGCCGAACGTTGGGAGGACGGCAAGGATGGCCACTCAGCCCTCCGAGCTGAAAACCGTCATCAACTCTCTCTGCAGCATGGGTACGAGGGATATTCATCGGTCGAAGATCTCCAGTATCTTGTTTCCTCACCTCAGGTATTTTGCATATTATATTGCTAGAGGGGTATTAGCTCGTGACAACACGAGCAACATTTCTGCTCCGGATATTGCTATCCTGGCAGCAGCCCTCTGAGGGAGGTCTGATTATAATATTGGTACCTTAATTGCTCGACGCCTTGCTATGAACGGTAACAAGGGGGACTTATATGGTGGCATTTATGCCACGCTTATCTTAGAGCATCTTGGAGGCACCCCACACCCTGATGATACTCCTTTTACTTATTTAAGCTTTGATCTTGCTGCTATGAAAAGGCATAAGTTTGTTACCATGGGTTCTGAGCTTGATAACCTTGTTTATATCTTGCGTTTCGGAACTACCGCGGAACGCGAGATCCGTCTACCTGCACCTCTTTTGTTTGATTTTTCTCGAAGGAACGGATGGTCCTTTGATGTTGTCCAGTTCGATGAGTTCATGGTCCAGCATCAGTTCCATAACCCCATGGAGGGGGTTGTGCCCGACGAGGAGAGGCACGGTGAGATACCACATTTTCAGGATGAGACCGCCACCGAGTTTGGTGAAGGGTCTTCCTCTGTTTGGCGCTCGGAACCTTCCTCGTGGGAGACTCCGAGGAGTTCGGTATACGCGCCTTCATCCTTCTACGACCCTTGTTCTCACCACCATACCCCTGGAGCAGGAGGCTCCTGGGGGCAGTAGCTGCTACCAACTTAGGCCAAAAGCCTAAGCTTGGGGGAGTACGTGCCCTTCTCACTTTTTCATTGTATTATCCGTTTTATTCGTTTGATCTTTTCGAAGTTTTTACCCATTCTCCTTTATTCCTCTATTTGCAAAAACAACAAAAAGATTTTCTCTTTCTTTTGCCTTTTATTCAACTTTTGAAAAAACTCAAAAAAGATTTCCTTTCTCTCTTTAGTTTGCTTTGTTTTCAGAGATCAGCTCGAGTCCGTGATGGCATTTGATTATATTTCCTACGTTCGATCGTGCAAGTGACAAGCAGTAATGACGAAGATCGACTGAAAGGAAGAAACAAGGAAGACCGGTATGAACTCTTATTGTTTCTACTTTTGTACATATGCCTGTACTTATGATCTAGAGACCAGCTTGTAGCGACATAGTGCTATGTTTACAATGCTCTTCCAGTGGTTCATGCTTTCCTTGTGGCTAGTCTCCAATAACTAGAGTATATAATGTGTTATTGAAATGATCTACATGCATCGCACTGTTCATAGTCTGGCATACTAGGGTGGTATTTCCCTTTAGAGAATGTTTGGATTGACTTGGCACATGCTTACACATGTTTAAGACTAAAAAGTCTACTTTGCCTTGATGATCTTTGAGTTTTAGAATAGTTATATCACTTTCATGCCCGATTCAATGTTACTTTGTCGCTCTGCATGATTATGACCGTTATTGCTCTCTAGTTGGTCGCTTCCCAGTCTTTTGCTAAACCTCCACCCGTACTAAGTGGAATGACTGCTTGTGCATCCAAAACCTTTAAACCTGTTATGCCATATGAGTCCACTATACCTTCCTATACATGGTATTTACCTGCCATTCCTAACGAAGACTTTCGTGTACCATCTCGAAATTAATCAAAAGCATTTCTCTTTTTGTGCCTATGTTTTAGCTCATGAGGAAGTAGTAGTTAATTCATGACCTCTTTAAGTTGGACAAGTTTCACCCCTGGATTGCATGTATAATGTGCGAACCCCTAATATGAAAAGGAACTGTCATTGAGTGCGCCCGGCTCAAAAAGATAATATAACAAACGAACCCTCCTTCACGCTTTGTTCATGAGAAATCAGAAAACTTTGGCAGTGATAAACAAAGGAGATTAAGAGGATGTGATCGTCCTCATGCGGGAGCCGTTCCTTGAGACTTGTCCAGCTTAAAAAGTGATTGAGTTATCTGCTAGCATTCGTTGACGAAATATGCACCTCTCAAAAACACATTTACTTCTGTTTTAAAACCAAGAGCTCTGGTACATGTTTAGTTTTTGTTTCCGATCACGGGTTTTCAACTTTGCCAATAAAAGCCACGGTTCGAGAGTCTCACCTTCTTTCTTCAAAGCAGTGACTAGGAGAGCATAATTGTCATTCTAAGTGTAATGTGCATTGTCCCAAAGTATTACATTGTCTTCTGCATACTTGTGATATGATTTATTCTGAAATTCTTAGTTCTAGTCTCCTTTAAAACTCTGGAGGAGTCTCTGCATTTATGTTTTGCTTCACTCATGGAGGCTAGTGAGATACCACCTTAATATGCTCAAGCTATGTGCAATGTGATCTTGTCTTGATTTTCAGTAATATATTGTTTACTCTTAATTATTTGTGACTGGTCACTTGAAAGAAGGATTGCTCCTTGCATTGTTCTCATAAGTACTGTTTTAATACTTGTTGAACTCTTTTCGTAGTACATGCTTATATACATCTAATGAAGCAAAAGAGTTTGTCAAAGTTTTCTTTGTCGCGTCCAGTTCGTTGAACTGAATTGCTTGAGGACAAGCAATATAGTAAGCTTGGGGGAGTTGATACGTCTCAAACGTATCTACTTTTCCAAACACTTTTGATATTGTTTTGACCTCATTCTTGCATGATTTGGACTAAACTAACCAGGACTGACGCTGTTTTCAGCAGAGCTGCCTGTATGGTTTATTTGTGTGCAGGAAAACGGATTTTTAAGCATCTCAGAAAAATCCACGAAAAATCACGAAAAATCCACGCACCCGAAGAAACAACATGCCAGAAGTGGGGCCAGAGGGGGGCCAGGGGGTGCCCAGGCGCCCTGTGGGCGCGCCCCCCCTGGGCCGCGCCGGGGGGGCGCCTGGGTGGGTCCCACACCCCATGGTGCCCTACTTTAGCCCGTATTTTTCCTCCCGACGAAGAAACCCCAGATCGGAAGTTCTTTCGCTGTTTTTCGTCGCGGAGCCGCCGCCACCCTCTGTTCTTCTTCGGGAGGGCTAATCTGGAGGCTGATTTGGCCTCCGGAGAGGGGAAATCGTCGCCATCGTCATCATCATCACCACTCCATCATCCCTCCATGACTTCCCCCTTCATGTGTGAGTAATTCCCTTGCTGTAGGCGAAGGGGATGGTAGGGATTGGATGAGTTAGATCATGTAATAGTTCGTCAGATTGTTGGGGGCATGTTGCCTATCATCTAGTATGGTGTTTATCATCTTTGCTACAACTTGTTATTCTTAATGCTTGACACTTAGGGCCCGAGTGCCATGATTTCAGATCTGAACCATATGTGTTTGCATGAATATATTTGTGTTCTTGATCCTATCTATGAGTTGTATGCACCTGTTACGGTTCGGAACCGGCGATCCCAAAAGTGACAGCTTGGGACACCAAAGGGGATGGTCCGTAGTTTGAGGATTACATGTATCCATTGAGTTCATTGCTTTGTTCCGGTGCTCTTTGACAGGAGCACCTTAATATCCATTAGTTCCTTTTGGCCCCGTTCGTAGCGGGATGGTAGGACAAAAGATGTTGTGCAAGTTCTTATTGCAAGCACGTACAACTACCTACGGGATACATGCCTAATGTTTGATATTTGCCTAGATGATCATTACTTTTCCGTGTGCCGTGCCCCAAGTTAGAATCTATCTCATCCATGCAACGCCCAACCATCCATCTCCCTAGCCTACAATATTTTAAACCTTGCCTGTCACTAGTTGCTACTTCTGTCATTTACTACTGCTATTTACTTTTGCTGTTCACTTTCACTATTACTATCATCACTATCATATCACTGTTACCACTTATCTTTTGTTGCAAGTTAGTATATTTCAGGTGCGGTTGAATTGACAACTCAACTGTTAAAGCTTATAAATACTCTTTGGCTCCCCGTGTGTCGAATCAATAAATTGGGTTATTCTTACCCGCGAAGACTATCTCGATCCCTTACGGTTGAGGGTTATCACTTATCACACCCGATCATCACGTGGTGTCTCGGCACGAAGAACTTTTGCAACGGTGCATACTCAGGGAGAACACTTGTACCTTGAAATTTTGTAAGGGATCATCTTATAATGCTACCGTCGTTCTAAGCAAAATAAGAAGCATAATAAGATAAACATCACATGCAAATCAAAACATGTGACATGATATGGCCATCATCATCTTGTGCTTTTGATCTCCATCTCCAAAGCACCGTCATGATTACCTTTGTCACCGGCGCGACACCTTGATCTCCATCATAGCATCGTTGTCGTCTCGCCAACTATTGCTTCTATGACTATCGCTACTGCTTAGTGATAAAGTAAATCAATTACATGGCAATTGCATTTCATACAATAAATCGACAACCATATGGCTCCTGCCAGTTGCCGATAACTTTACAAAACATGATCATCTCATACAAAACCGTATAACTCATCATGTCTTGACCATATCACATCACAACATGCCCTGCAAAAACAAGTTAGACGTCCTCTACTTTTTTGTTGCAAGTTTTACGTGGCTGCTACGGGCTTTAGCAAGAACCGTTCTTACCTACGCATACAAAACCTCAATGATGTTTCGTCAAGTATGTGCTGTTTTAACCTTCACAAGGACCGGGCGTAGGCACACTTGATTCAGCTAAAGTGAGAGAGACAGACACCCGCCAGTCACCTTTAAGCAACGAGTGCTCATAACGGTGAAACCAGTCTCGTGTAAGCGTACACGTAATGTCGGTCCGGGCCGCTTCATCTCACAATACCGCCGAAGCAAAGTATGACATGCTGGTAAGCAGTATGACTAGTATCGCCCACAACTCATTGTGTTCTACTCATGCATATCATCTACGCATAGACCTGGCTCATGATGCCACTGTTGGGGAACGTAGTATTTTTAAAATTTTCCTACGATCACGCAAGATCTATCTACCAGATGCATAGCAACGAGAGGGGAGAGTGTGTCTACGTACCCTCGTAGACCGGAAGCGGAAGCGTCTAGTGACGCGGTTGATGTAGTCGAACTTCTTCGCGATCCAACCGATCAAGTACCGAACGTACGGCACCTCCGCGTTCAGCACACGTTCAGCTTGATGACGTCCCACGAGCTCTTGATCCAGTCGAGCTTCACGGGAGAGTTTCGTCAGCACGACGGCGTGGTGACGGGTATGATGAAGTTACCGTCGCAGGGCTTCGCCTAAGCGCTGCAACGATATGACCGAGGTGTGTTACTATGGAGGGGGGCACCGCACACGGTTGGGAGAGATCAACTGATCAACTTGTGTGTCCTAGGGTGCCCCCCTGCCCCCGTATATAAAGGAGCAAGGGAGAGGCCGGCCCTAGAGGGGGCGCGCCAAGTGTGGGGAGTCCTACTAGGACTCCCAAGTCCTAGTAGGTTTCCCCTTTCCTTTCCGGAGTAGGAGAGAAGGAAAGAGGTGGAGAGGGAGAAGGAAAAGGGGGCTGCACCCCTTGTCCAATTCGGACCAGAGGGGGGGCGCGCGCCTCCTTCCTTTTGGCCTTTCTCCTCTATTCCCCTATGGCCCAATAAGGCCCATATACTCCGAAAAATACCCGAATCACTCGGAACCTTTCCGATGTCCGAATATAGTCGTCCAATATATCGATCTTTACATCTCGACCATTTCGAGACTCCTTGTCATGTCCCCGGTCTCATCCGGGACTCCGAACTCCTTCGGTACATCAAAACTCATAAACTCATAACACCGATCGTCATCAAACGTTAAGCGTGCGGACCCTACGGGTTCGAGAACTATGTAGACATGACCGAGACTCATCTCCGGTCAATAACCAATAGCGGAACCTGGATGCTCATATTGGCTCCTACATATTCTACGAAGATCTTTATCGGTCAAACCGCATAACAACATACGTTGTTCCTTTTGTCATTGGTATGTTACTTGCCCGAGATTCGATCGTCGGTATCTCTATACCTAGTTCAATCTCGTTACCGGCAAGTCTCTTTACTCGTTCCGTAATACATCATCTCGTGACTAACTCATTAGTCTTTTGCTTGCAAGGCTTATTATGATGTGCATTACCGAGAGGGCCCAGAGATACCTCTCCGACACTCGGAGTGACAAATCCTAGTCTTGATCTATGCCAACACCACGAACACTTTCGGAGACACCTGTAGAGCATCTTTATGATCACCCAGTTACGTTGTGACGTTTGATAGCACACAAGGTGTTCCTACGGTATTCGGGAGTTGCATAATCTCATAGTCATAGGAACATGTATGAGTCGTGAAGAAAGCAACAGCAGTAAAACTAAACGATCATAGTGCTAAGCTAACGGATGGGTCTTGTCCATCACATCATTCTCCTAATGATGTGATCCCGTTGATCAAATGACAACTCATGTCTATGGTTAGGAAACATAACCATCTTTGATCAATGAGCTAGTCTAGTAGAGGCATACTAGGGACACTCTGTTTTGTCTATGTATTCACACATGTACTAAGTTTCCGGTTAATACAATTCTAGCATGAATAATAAACATTTGTCATGATATAAGGAAATATAAATAACAACTTTATTATTGCCTCTAGGGCATATTTCCTTCAGAAAGGGGGTCCCCCTGTCTCAAGCCACATCCAAGGGAAATTGGGCATCTAAGTACACCAATGAGAAGTACCCTCGATGAAGCGGTAGAAAGCAGGGCCGAGACCCATCCTCGAAAGCAGGCTGGCACTGATTAGAGCCCATATATGAACGGGGATTGTAAGGAACGAACGTTCTCTCAGCAAACTCTCAGCGCGACACTAGTATCGGATTCCATTTGCTGAGATATGAACATAAGCGGCTACTTCCGGCATGAATGCCATGGAACGTTTCGAATTTCACTTCCCCGGGGCCATGGTGTGTTGCTGCCCCTCCATGATGTTTCGTCTTCTTCGACAATAGGGTGACGGCACCACACGGTGACTTCGGCTTGGTGGTGCTCGAGCTCCAGGGGTGAAACTCCAAGTCTGACCATTGATGGTTGGGCCTATCTGTCGTGTGGGATTGTCTCAATAATTAAAATATGGGTATGTCTATGTCATATCTAGATGTGAGATAATATCTCACATCTAACTCCCTTACCCTTAAAATCCATGGGAGACTTAAAAAAATCAAGGATGAGTGTGTTAGATGTGAGATAATATCTCACATCTAGATGTGAAAGAACAAACTTGTTAAGATATAACTAGACAAAAATATTGAACATTTAATGACTACACATCTTGTATCTTTAAGGATAGGATAATGTTACGGTACTACCTTTATGTCACTTCACGCTCTTCATGCCCTTACCCTTTATGTGACTCGCATCCCATGATCCTTGGTACCCGCAAGGACGAAGAACATGGACAAGACAAGAGACAACTACAAAGCAATTTTATGGTACACATGAATGACGTTAATTAAAAGTAATTCCATCAATCCCTCAAACATATACATAGGGTTGTAGGGCTCTGCCTCAACCCGTGACCTTAGTGAATTACTAACACATGTCGTTTAGAGCGTAAGAAGAAACCATGAGAGAACACATCAAGATGAATGATTGATCGATTGATAATGTCTTACAATAACGAAAAAGGTTCCCCGCTTTATGTTATAAAGCAACCACCACTTACATCCAAGCAATGGATACAACCACACACCACACACACACCCAAGACGAGATACAAGGATGCCGGACATCGACACACAAACTCAACGACTACCAAGCACCTACAAAAGGAGCGATCATTCGAGACAATGTGCGTCAGACCGAGGACTCCAGGACGATGCCTCCAAGTAGGGGGGCGACCACGGAATGTCGCCACCGTCTGATCCGAAGATCAAGTTTTCACCCACAGCTAGACGGAAGGAGAGGGAGCACCACAACGGAGCCTGCAGGGAGGAATACGACGTCCGCGGACGCCGTCATCGTCGGCTAGTGCGCGGACTCGACAATTGATGTACCCCGGTTCTTCAACCCTTCAGTCGCCTCCCTGGTCCGCCAACCACCCGCAGCCATGCCGCCGGAGCGGTCATAGTTGCCAGCTCGCATGCGAGCCACGCAATCCTCCCACAACCAACGCGTCTCCCACCGCCATGACTGCCGCCCTTCCACTAGACCACCGCGAGAGCCCCCAAAGGGCACGACTTTGACCAGATGCACGCCCTCAACCGCCTTTGGAACCGTCGGCGGGCACCCTGCCTCGAGAAGAACCGCGACTCGACGCCGGCCGAGGGAAGGGGGATGTGGAGTAGCGGCATATGGCCAAGAGCGGCACCCATGCATGTGTCGATAGCGGGGCACAGGACGGCGCACCCGCCCCTACCACCCCCAAAACCACATGTTTCGCCCCCTAAGCCAAAGGTGCGGACCAGCTGGAGCGCACTGACCACCGCCCAATGCCGAAGAGGAGCGATGTCAGATCTACCACTGTCGCAACCATGGGAGGCCATCAGGAAGGTCTTCCTGCGCCGAGCGCCGCCGTCCAGCCACAAGGGCCCGACTAGACGGGGACGCTCACCTCCATGGCCGCCGCGCCGCCGTTCAGCCGCAAGGGCCCGACTGGATGGGGACACTCACCTCCATGGCTGCCGCGCCGTCCCCCCACCAAAGAGCCATAACAAGACGGGCCGCCCGCGACCCAGTCGCTCGCGATCTGCTACGCCAGAGGTGACGTCCGGTGCTGCCCGGAAGCAGCCGCCGCCACCTACACCATCTGCCGGCCATCACGCTGCCATCACGTCACCATCGTCGGCCCACGTCGGAGCCCCGTCGCGCCCGACATTGAGCGTCGTGTCCCGACACGTAAGATCCAGCCGGTGCCGTGTCCCTCGTGCGAGGAGATGAAGGGGCCCCGCTGCCGGCGACGACGACCGGTCTTCGCCCGCTCGCGCCCCCTGGCGACGGCGAGGGAGGGGCAGAGGAGGAGGGAAGGAGAGGCGGTGACGCTAGGTTTATCCTCCCGGACGCTTGCATGAGCGTCGCGAGAGGCGAGGGAGGTTGGTATTTTGTTTTTTTTGTGCAAATTATTGATAATGTCTTACAATAGCCGCCTGCTGCAACACACGATTATAAGGCGCGTCTAATTTGGCTGAGTGCTACTGTTGTGGTGATGGAGATGGCTATGAGATGGATAAACCTAATTTGGCTGAGTGCTACTATTGTGCAAATGGTGGTGTCTTGGGTTTCCAGATGTTCTGGATGAGTAAGATAGAGGTCTTGGTGATCTTATGTTGCTCTTCTTGCATGTGCCCCCTTTATAAAGTTTGTTTGTTTGGATCAGGGGATGTCGTTGGCAGGCCATACGAGTTTGCGAGCTCGTATGAAACGTCGTCTTGTGCTCTGTTTCTTCTGGCGCGCCTCCCATTTGATCCTCTTCATCTTCCCTTTAATCCTTTCCATGTATTGACTTGATTTTGTCCATATTTAGCTCATTTCTTGTGGAAAACAGAACAAAGATAGGATTTTCGGAATCCTTGACATTCATTAGTCAATAGTGGCAATATCAGAGCAGATATCTCGATTTTTATGAGATACCTTTGTTTAAAATCGGGTATGACGAGCGTAAAAGTAACACTCATATGAGGTCACACGGGGATTTTACCTAGGTTCAGGCATCCATTGAGGAGTAATACCCACATCCTTCTTGCTGTTGTTTATTGGCGGTGGATATAGCTTGTGCCACAGATTACAAAGGAGAGTATGAAGTACTATCGACAGCAGTTCTACGAGAGTAGATGGGAATGGGACCCCCCTAGCCCTCCCTCTATAAACACGGTTGGGGCTAGGGTTTTACAAAGATGGAGATTCAATCTAGGTCGCTGCCACCGTAGACTTGGGGCCAAGATGATCCGTAGATGCCTATCTTTTCTTTCGGTCTAACACCTGTCGTCAGGAACATGGTGAGCCTCATGGGCCATCGGGCAGGCCTGCTGCCCGGCTCCCTGTGGATGAGCCACCCCCGGTGTGTTGCACCGTCATTTTGGCAGTTGGAAACTCCACCCCGCCTCTTCTAGTGACAGAAGCCCCTGAGATCGGCTCACAAGGGCCTTGAGAGATGGGCAAGGTCCTTCCCACTTACCGTCACGACGTGGTGGCAGAGCCTCCTCTTCTCCCTTCAATTCTTGAACCTTCTTGATCTATTGGAGGTGGTTTTGTAGCAGCAATGGAGATAGAGACATATGTAGATGATGATGGCCCGCGGCTAGGGTTGATGGTGATTATAAAAGAAAAATGTAAACGAAGCTAGACGACCGCATCGCGCCATCCCCCGTCTCCCACATAACACCTTGCAATTCACACCTGAAGCTATCGAATAACACTTGGCATTGATACCCAGTCCTTATCTTTTGGCTAACCTAGCCTCCCCTGTCCCTCCATACAGCAATCCGGTTTTTCTTGGTTCCGAAATATAATTCAGTTTTTATATTTGTAAGCGTACGGCATACACTTGCATGTGAAAACAAGAGAAAAATAAACAAAGTTAGTCGGTTCTCGCTCGTGGTGCTGAAACCGCGGATTTTGCCGACAAAGGGTGATGCGCGTGGGTAGGGATACTACTGCGGATGATAGGGTCAACGTGTGCTGGGTTCCTATGCTCACGTACACATCTCACATCCAACCGTAGGCACGAACCAACTTGTGGTTGGATGGTTAGGAGGATAGTGGTATCGTCAGCCCATCAGGCCTTCAGTCATGGTGCTCGCATTTATCCTGGATTTATGTCAGGATTTCCGACGATGCGCGTTTAGTCGAAGAAGACCTTCCCGTCGACTACGGGCGCCTACGGTGACTTCGTAAAATCTTAAGATAATATGCTGGCTCAGTCTCTCGGAGAAGCTCATAGGAGTAGGATGTGCGTATATGTATTCATAGACGTGAGTGTATGCACATGTATATGAACGCTTACGTCTGTACCGTGTTAAAAAATATCCAACTGCAGGCCACCCTACTAATTTCGGGAGAAAATCAGTCAGCTGAGGCTTAGTAGCCGCCACGAATTATTCTGTGGGGCATCGCTAAAATAATACTATCACATATTCCCTTACAAATAATAGCCAAAGTGATGGCCCTCGAAGGCTCCATGCGTCGTGTAAAGTTTAAGTAGACTGCTCAACTTTTTGTCCTTGCTAATACTGCACCGTCCCAAAATAAGTGTGGTTGAAGTACTTTCTCTGTATCGTTTAGATCACTACTTTCTTACTATATTTTATTTACGGAGAGAGTATAACTCAATAACACTTATTTTGTGATGAAGGGAGTACTAACTAAGAGCATCTTCAATGGTAACCTGTAAAATCTCCCTCATCCGTTCGTGAATAGGGGTGATCAGTCCGTGGACACGGATGCGGGAGGCATTAATCCAACCGTAGCCGCATACACCCGGCCTTCCGGATACACCC
>LR738715.1:874458736-874541915 GCA_902687465.1 Secale cereale | reverse complement strand
CCCCCCCCCCCCCGGCGGTCTGCACGATAAAGTAGCCGCATGCAAAGGGCACAAAAGTTCAAATAGCGGCATGCATCACCAGTTAAATTTTATGCTCAATCAGATCCTCCTTGAGCTGCTTGTGAGTTGGTCGATGTCGAATGTGTTGGTGTATTTTAATAAACTCCTCAAATGTGGCTAGGATCACCCATATTCTTAAATTCCCGAGCCGCGGCATCGTTACCCTTGTCCTCGATGATCATGTTGTGCATGATCACACAACATGTCATCACCACTCACAAGGTCTCTGGATGCCATTGTTTTGGAGGTCCACAAACAATTGCAGAACGGGTCTGAAGAACTCCAAATGCTCTCTCGACATCCTTTCTAACTGCTTCTTGTCTTTGGAAAAATTAGTGAGCCTTTTTTTGGCCAATTGGGTTTGAGATGGTGCTGACAAAGATAGCTCATGGAGGATAGATACCGTCCTTCAACCAGATAGAAGCCCATGTTGTACTCATGTCCATTGACTGTATAGTGGCAATGAGTAGCTTTTCCTTCAGTCAGCCTCGCAAACAACAACAATCGTTATAACAAATTGATGTCATTGTGAGACCCGGGCATGCCAAATAAAGCATGTCAAATCCAAAGATCCCATGATGCAAATGCTTCAATAATGATGGTGGGCTTCTCAACATGACCCTGATATTTCCCTTGTAAAGCCTCCGGACATTTTTTCCATTTCCAATGCATGCAGTCAAGAGATTCAAACAAACCTGCCCACCCTTTTAATTCTAAAATTGTCAGGAGCCTCTCGGTGTCCGCGATAGTTGGTTCTCTTAGGTACTAAGGTCTGAACACCTCGACCATGGCAGTTGCAAACCTGATCATGGCATCTCCGCATGTGCCCTCAGACATCCGTATTTACTTGTCCCACGAATCAACGGCCATGCCATGTGCAAGCATCCGGAGTGCGACCGTGCACTTCTGGTAACCAGAGAAGCCAATCGTTCCCACACCGTCCTTCTTCGGGATGAAGTAGTCATCTTAGGACCAGACGCCATGGTACAAACGATCGAAGACGGTCTTGCACATCCGAAAATGCCGGCGAAAATGGTCAGCGAAGAGTGCATCGGGGGCAAAGTAGTCGGCCCTCAATGTTAAATGCATGCGCGCCTTGTTGCCGTTGAGCACGCGATGACCCTTGATCGAGCCCTTGAAATTGAGAACATGCTCCTCCACACGCTCCGCGTCTTCGAGGACCGCCTGCATCATCACCGTCTCATCGGAGTACTCCTCCTCGTCTTATGAGCCATCGGAGGACTCATTATATTGCTCGTACATGTACTCCAAATCAAAATCCATTGGTACAAACAAGAAGGGACATATGTTTTCAACTCCGTCGATTCATCGAACAGTTGCCGGGCATGGAAGAGGATGGTACCTAGCGGGGCGGTCAGAGGACAGGGGGTTGAACGAAGGTGGAGGAGAAGCGGTGGGGAGCCCTGCTGGATCGCTGGAGATGAGAAAGACGCAGATTTCCGGCAAGGATGTGGCGTGGTGGCAGGGGTGGTGGAGCGGCGGCGACGGCAAGAGAGAAAGAAATAAGGAGAGAAAATGGGGAGGATGGAGTCACGGGGTCCAGGAAGGATTTTGGGTGGGCCTGGGGTGTCTGATTCGCACGTTTCATGTGTTTGCACTCCCGCAAACCTCCTTCACTCTTCTCTCTATTTTGCAGGAGAAATCGCGTCCGGACTACCACGCGGATCGATACAGAGCCGCATTGGATGGCTTTCGCGGTTCGGACGGTTGCGGGAGGTTTACGGGTCTGCCTTGGAGATGCCCTAAGTAAAGCATTCACTTTTGTTACCTTTTGAGATTTTGAACAGTAAATTTAAGTGCACCGTTGTTGTCCGATGGAACTTTGTAACATGCATGAATTGCATCAACCGAGCTTCAAATTGCAAGCCATAAATTACACGTGCTCATTAAAAAGTAGGTACAACAAATAAACGACGGCGCATCAATGCCGACCTCAAAATCAACCACCATGATGAAGCCCATTAGATTGGATTTGGGTGGCACATATTCTATCACTCACCGAGAGTGATATATTCTACTCCCTCGGTCAACTTTCTTATATTTTGGGACAGAGGGAGTATCACTCACCGAGAGTGATAGGCAATATCACCACCAACCGACCAGGTTGACAAGGACTTCACTGACCCCGATCTCCATATGCAAAGGCAGTAGCCGGCCAGCAGCAATTTGCATCTAGCTAGCTTCTTCTTTGTGAGGCATGGAGAAGAGCAGGGTTCTTGTTGTCGGTGGCACCGGCTTCATCGGCAGGAGGATCGTGCAGGCAAGCCTAGCTCAGGGCCACGAGACCTACGTCCTGACGAGGCCGGAGATCGGCCTCGACGTCAACAAGCTCCAGCTGCTGCTGTCGTTCAAGGCGCAGGGAGCGCGGCTCCTGGAGGCGTCGCTGGACGACCACCGGGCCCTCGTCGCCGCCGTGAAGCAGGTGGACGTGGTGGTGTCGGCCATGTCCGGGGCCACTCTCCTGCTGCAACTCAAACTGGTGGAGGCTATCAAAGAATCTGGAAACGTCAAGGTAGGCTAACACACTCTGGGTGATTTGATATTTTGATTAATGCTAGTATATGAGTATATATATGCAACTAGTACTATGATTTTTCTTAGTGATGATCTCAACTGTTTGCCTCTATCCAACAAAAAAACTGAAGTTGCTCGTAACTTGTTGTGCAATACCATGTCCAATGGCGGATCTAGAATCTCAGCCTCGGGGTACCACAGTCTATAATTTTGTGAACACTTAATACTGTAGATATAGTACGGATTATGATTTGGTTTTCGCAATCTCATCAAATAGTCTAAAAATTGTATTGACTCTCTAGTTATTTTATTGCTCATTACTTGGTCGAAATCTATTGTGCAATTTTGGAGGGGTGACACCCCTAGATCTGCCCCTAACTAATTCTCACAAATCACAATGTGAATCTGATCAGACTTACAAGCAGCCGTTTCTCGGTGGATACGTTTGACGTTTCCTACCCCCCCAAAAAATGGTTAGACATTGAAAGTTTTCTGTAAAAAATCAGAGCGCTTGCTTTGACACATATGGCAAATTTCATCACCTCCAGAAATTGGCCAGGCATGTTCGTGTAGTTGGTGAGTTGATGTGGGTCACACGTTGCACATGCATGAACAGTGACACTAGATCTCACTGTCCTGTTTGTCTGGTGCATTATTGGAGCTGCATGAGACCGACACCAGCACCGTTTTTGGCTGGTGCATTATAAATAAAACCCGAGGAGGGATGGGAATATGAGGAACGAATTATTGTCGAACAATAGCCTCTCCGGAGGGTCGTTTTGCCTCCCGGGTGCGATTGCTCCCCAGTGAACAACAAATTCAAAACAAATAGTTTTTTTTTTGAAAATTCTGACTTTTTTTTTGTAGATGCTCATGTTAGTGTCGCAAGCATGGTTGACAATTTTTGTGCGAAATAGAGTAGCAGTGTTTGTCGGTGGAAAAAATTGATTGTAACATTTGGAGGAAACATTTCTGGTTCAACCTGTATTTTTTCGCAGACCAAAATATTTAAGCTTTTCACCTACAAATCTACACGTAACATTTGGATGTGACTATAAATGCATCTTTTTTTGTTTTTCTAATTAAAAGAAGCATTTTCCGCACGCAGGAGCACTTGCTCCTGAGAGCCGAATTGAATTCCGGCTTACCTAGTAGCAGTACTCTGAGCTGGGATGCTTAGGTTATTTGTATAGAAAAATATTTATCCAGTCTGAATTATTGGATGTCTCCTAAAAATTTCAAAAAAGAAAGTCAATGACCAAATATGAACAAGTAATCTAGCAAGCAGCTTTGAATAACTCCTCCACCATGGTACGGTCTCTAAGGCCTTGTCGTTACCTGCATGGTGGTTGGTACCTCACATCTAAATCATTTACTTTTTGTGATGTTTGGGGCCGGTCATATGCACAACAGCCCCAAAAGGCCATATTAGGACGGCCACCATTCAGGGCCAGGCCTGCACGCAACATGAAGTCGGGAATTTAATTTTTGTGTGGACTGTCCGATACCACTCCTCCTGTGTCCCTCCCGTGGGCAACCCGAGAGCAAACCCTAGCCGCCACTAACCTCTCCATCCCTGGCCCTCCTCCTCTCGTCGCTGCTTGAGGGTGTCATCGAGCAAAGCCCGCGTGGCATCAGCGGCAACGGGGACACTTCCTCCTCTCACATAGGGATGTGCGGCGGGACGCTCCACTCGGTGGAGGCCCGGACTCACGCGGCGGCATGGGTCGCGGGGATGGTGCTCCGGCTCTTGTGTGCATGCGCTGACGTGGGTGAGTGCGCTCGGGGTGGCGTGACGAGGAGCTATCGTTTGCGGCTTGGGGCGGAGCGTAGGCCAGAGGCCACAACGGGGGTGTTTGGTTACATTGCAAATCGAGCCTGGCCCGGCGAGCCTGGCTCTGGTGAGCCGGTTTGAGGGGATGTAGGCAAAAAGACCAGATGCATATAGTTTGGTTTCCTGCATGTACCTTAGTTGCATGAGATAACCATTTTTGTCCCGGCGTTTGGTTGCCCGCATTGCATTAGGCACACATATGATATGGTGTTTGGTTGCAACCTTCATAAGATGTTCTCACCACTTCTAACTAGTGATGAGCTTACCATAAATAATCTGAACATGTAGTGCCAGCTAGTTAAACAAATGATAGTTCATCCTAACTACTATCAAATGACCGAACAAATTATTAAGAGCCATTCGCTAAATAGGGGATAATTCATCGGTGTTGCTGCTACCAGATCTTCCTCTTCTTCTGCTTCTGCTTCTTCTTCTTCCTCTTCTTCAAATCCTGCACTAACCTCTATTAAGCCACATTGCCTCTGCCCACTCCAACCCTTTTTTTTCTTCCAAGCGTCATTGTCAAATGCCTCCACACCATGACCGGAGCTAACAACATCGTCAAGCTCGACCTCTTCCTCCTCAGGCACATGTTCATCAAAGCCCCAATGGAGGATCCAGTTATGCAGAATGCAACAAACAAGAACAAGCTTAACCTGAGCGGAGTATGGGTGGAATGGCTTCTGATCCAGGATCTTAAACCTATTCTTCAGAGCTCCAAATGCCCTCTCAACAATTACTCTAAGGCAGGAGTGTCTGAGATTAAACAGCTCCTGTGCAGTCCTAAGATAGTTCCTACCAGAGAACTCGTTGAGACGGTACCTGGTTTCCTGAAGGGTGAAAGAACACCTAGCCGACATGCATAGCCAGCATCTCCAAGGTAGAACTTGCCGTCAGGGATGTTGATCCCATCAGGTCGATTCATGTTGTCACTGAGAATGTTAGCATCATGCGCTGACCCCTCGCAGCCAGCTAACACATATGTGAACTTCATATCAAAGTCAACAGCAGCAAGCACATTCTGGCTTGTGTAGTGCTTCCTCCCCCTGTATGTTGCAAACTGTGACCTAGGAGCTCTGGCAGTGACATGAGTACCATCTATTGCCCCAATGCAATCTTGAAAATGGCATCACAAGCCTGTGTTAGTGCTCAACTTGAATAATACAAGCATATCAAGCCATGAAAAGTGTATATTGTCAATGCTCACCTTGAAGTATGGATACCATCTTGGGCTTCCGTAAATCTTGGGTGGAGTCCACCAAAATGGTCTCTTGATCATCTCTCCTCTAAGCTCCCCAACAACAAAAATCACCTACTTGAAGTACCTAGATATGGTCTCCACTGATCTCCTGAACGTGTTGTGAATGATCCTGAACCTCTGGTTATGGCCAACAACATGGAGGAACATGACCACTTGCTCTTCCACACCGGTGTTGATGTAATCTTGCAGCAGCCCCCCTGCTTCTGAAAGTCTCGACAAGCCTGGAAAATGGTGCTCTTTTCATTCGAAGCATCCACAGAGCCTCGACGTCATTCCAGTTATAGATGTAATTCAGATTTTGGATCCGCTCATGTTCCCGGATAAACAATGGATCATAGCGGATCAAAGGTCTCCCAACACGACGGACGGCTCTCTGGTGCATGAACATGACCCATGCCTAAATCACACTTATCAGTGCTGCTGCCTGAATTATCAGCCTCGTCCGTGCGTCCATAACCTAGTCGACATCGACGTTTTGTTCAGTGGGAAATCGATCCTACACCTTGCCTAACGGCCTAATCACCGACCTAACAAAGGGGAGAGGGGGTGCTGCTTACCGGCATCGGAGAGAGGACGGCGTAGGGGGAGCCATGGCACATACAAGGTCGACCAGACGGTGGCCAACAGCAAGGGGAGCACCAGATCCGCCGCAAATGCTGCCGCCGCCTCTGGTGCAGATCTCAAATCGCAACTGCCTTCGGTGGTGAGGCAGTAGGGAAGAAAGTGGCTATGGACGAGCAAGCAGAAAGGGGGGTGAGGCTAGATTTGGCGCCGGGACGGCGCGCCAGATTTCCCATCTCCCGCCACCCACCCTCGCCGTCGCGTCGCACTCGCCCGTGCGACCTCACGCCGCACTCAGCTTGGCTCTCGAGAAACTACCGATCCGAGCATTTTCAGCGAGCCAGGCTCTGGGATCCTTTGAGAAGCGTGCGATGCAGGCCCAACAGTGAAACCAGGCAACCAAACAGGCCTCTTCCTTCCCGCACGGGCCTGGTTGGGCTCGATGCGGGCAACCAAACACGCCCAATGTGGCTTTACCATTTGCGCGATGGGGCCGAGCAGAGGCAAGCGGCAGAACGTGCAAAGGTCGGGCGGCGGGCAAGGTATGCAGGCATGGTGCGGTGCGAGGCACGCAAGTGCGACCCGTGGAGGTCTCGCACGGGTCATCTCTGGTGGTCCCGATGATGGACATGCAGTGGCTCGGGCGGTGCGGTGGGGCGTGATACAACAACGCGTCCGCTGAGCACCGGATCGCCTGAAACCCTGGATCCGTGTGATCAAACATTGATGGTGCTATAGCGTCATTTCCCTCTTGGGGGCATTGTCTTTGGGGTAGGTAGTGTTTGTCGTCGAGCTTCCGCGGCAACGATGATGGGGTTAGTGATGCCACGACCACATCAATGTCTACTGTAGTCAGGTTTTCTCATGCATGTCCGCCATGTTCCCTCGGATTGTTTGTTGGTGTGAAGCCGGAGCTGCAGCGGCGGGGTCCCTGTGATGACCATGACATGCGTATGTTGTCTGTTCGGCGATCTATATAGTTACCCTTCATAGCTCTCGGCCTAAAATCGGAGATGCATTGACCCCATCCTGAGTGGCAGAGAGCTTCACATGGACCTTCATGTCACTCTGCACGCCCTCTATGGCATGGGTTGAGTCGATAGTCGTCTACGGGAAAGTCGAAGTCGCTTGCTTATGGAGATGGGCGGCCATGATGCTTGCTCGGGGAGCCTTCTTAGTAGTGTTGTCTGCGATATCTAGTGTATGCCGCTCAGCGGATTGTGATGGTTTTCACCTGTTTTTTCATTAGTTATCTCGGAAATTCTCTTCTTCTTAGTTAATAGACGAGACAAATCTTTTGCTTCCGTGTAAAAAAGAAAACTGGACCAAGTTGCACCTCTCCATCTTTCTCACAGCTCATGCGAAACACACCCCTAAAACTATCATAAAGATTATTTAACCTACGACCCCCCACCAATCTTTATACAAGCAAGCAAACTATTACCCCCTTAGTTTTTTTTTTTGCATCTGAATACCTTGTCCCGAGTGGGGCTGGCTAGAGAAATGGTGATGAGGGTAACCAAAAAAATGAAACATGCCCTAACTATTTGCTCCGCCGCGCAGTGGCTTCGTTGGACACCATTTCTTTACAATGGTGCCCAAGCAATGAGCCATCACACCTTAAAATAACCAGCTCCTGTAACAATAATAAATCATACTAAAAATTCACTGTGAATTAAAAATAAATTTAAATTATGAAAATACTACGCGGGAACGTGTCCCACCTAGTCTTATGTTGCGGTGCTTCATATCCCTCTCTCACACATGTATGCATGGAAACAAAAAAGGTAATCAGATTTGCTATATCTTATCTAGATGAGAACTTACAAAGTCTCATTTAACTTATACATCATTTCATTAATCCAATAAATTTTAAAAAAATATGTACGAATCCTTATTTAAATTTAAATGGTGTAGGATTTACATCTAACTTAGTTAATTCTCATCGAGATAAGACCTAGCCACGCCCAGAAGTCATACATGCAAGCATGACACTAGGAGATATTCTCTTGGTTCTTTTTCAACATTTATCTCCCAAACCAATAACCTAATTGATGATCCGCCTTCACCCTTGACTTCACCGTGATGAGACTGCTGAAACTAAGTTCTGTGTTGATATGTTTTGATAACTTTTTGTCAGTAACAATCATATTAATTTCACTTACTTACCATATTATAGTCATTATATGTATTATAATCACACAGAGAGAGAGAGAGAGAGAGAGAGAGAGGAAAAATACATAGTAATTATGTATGAATTAATATGCTAACCCAATATGAATAATCTAGCAAACCATTCACTACAAATTTGGTTACTGATGGCGACGAACAAAAAAAAATCAAAATATGCCAACGAGAGATCTTGTTTTCAAGGCCACGTCGAGAATAGTTGTTTAGTGTGATAGGATCAACGGTATGTGAGATAAATCATGTAAACAACCAACTTTACCAACTAATTCGATGATGAGTTAGGAAATTCTTACATGCATGTGATTTCCGTAGGAATTTCTCCACTAGGACCCGTGGTTGTGTAAGACTAAGTGGGGGTGGGGGGGGGGGTGAGAGCCCCAATTATTTCCCCTTTAAATTAAGAAAATGATATATCATGATTCATCTTAATTTACTTGTTTTCTTAAATTGATCAAAACATCATTATCTATGAGCTCACATGTCGTCATAATAAAATTATAATTTTGCATGCAGCGTTTCCTTCCATCTGAATTCGGCATGGACCCAGCAAGGATGGGGAATGCCCTTGAACCAGGAAGGATAACATTTGATAAGAAGATGGAGATAAGACGAGCCATACAAGAAGCAAACATTCCACACACCTATATTTCTGCTAACTGCTTTGCCGCCAAATTTGCTGCTAACCTCGGCCAAATGGGTACCCTATTTCCACCGAAAGAGAAAGTTCGCGTATATGGGGATGGTAACATCAAAGGTGAACCTATATAAACATTACTAGAAGCAATATTATTTTATCCTAGTTGCTTGACTCCTAGGAATATATGTCTCTCTTTAGATTTCTACTTCTGAATGAGTATGGTCATATCATACTATGTAGGGATATTCATGGATGAAGATGATGTTGCAACATACACAATCAAGTCCATTGATGATCGACGTGCGTTGAATAAGACAATATACCTAAGACCACAAGAAAATATCCTTAGTCAAAATGAGCTGGTTGCTAAATGGGAAAAGCTCTCCGGAAAGGTTCTTGAGAAAATTTCCATTCAGAGTGATGAATTCTTGGCGTCAATGGAAGGTAAGAAAGATAAATTTATTGGTTGGGCACGAAGTATTATAAATCTCATCTTTAGTAGTGTGGTGCAAGGGCCACACAAAATTTCCCAAGAAAATATTGCTATCTTCTTTCTAGGACAATAGAATTAACTATGTGAAAATACATTTTCAGAAACAAATTTGCATAGAATGGTTTATCCTTGTGGAGGGTTATGTTAGGATGTGTACTGCAGAATCATGCTAGACTTATTTCATAACTTGAGAGAGAGTGAAGAGATAATCTTTGCTTCTTTTCGTCAAGGAATTGCCACTTGTTGCCAAATAGATTTTGAGGTATTTGCAGCCTCATTAAGATAACACATCAATTGTTTCTTAGAACATGAAGTGAAGTCATGCCTTGTGGACACATTTCTATATTTTTTACTTCGACACATTAATTAATTACTTGCTAGAGGCAACACTAAAGTATAACTAAATATCACACACACACATACACAAAGAGAGAGAGACACGCAGACACATGTGTACGTGCGTGCGCCTGTGCGTGTGCGCGTGTACACACATAGAGAGAGAGACAAACACACGCACGCTCGCGCACACAGCGCGCACGAGTGTGTGTGTGTTTCTATTATGATCGATGATAACGCATAACTATTCCCTACCATTCTTGATGACCCTCATGGAAGTACAAATTTAGAATTAAATGGATGATTCGTCAACTACAATAAGTAATACACTATCATGTTCCTTTATTATTTTTTCTTCTGAAACACCTATATATTATAAGAAAACCTTTTAGATTGGCTAGATGGAAAATTGTTCTATTACCAATAAAAATTCAAATTTAAACTGTCAAGAAATGTTTTCTAAGTCGTATAAAGTCGTATAAAATATGAAGTCATGTAGATGATCATTAATTATAATCATGTGAAAATTAAAAAAAAGTGAGAAGTATGCTTCCCTCCTCCACAAGCAATTATGTTTATTTTTAGTGCGTTGCTTTTATTTAAGACTAGACATAAAACCTATTATTTGAAACCGTTATTTTTAGAAGAACTAAACTTGCGAAACCCAGTTTCGCCCCAATTGTCATACCTGTGGTCTACTCGTGTGCAGGTACAGACCTTACTAATCAAGTTGGAGTGGGTCATTTCTACCACATTTTCTATGAGGGTTGCTTGACAAACTTTGACATCAAAGACAATGAAGAAGAAGAAGAAGCTTCTCTACTCTACCCGGAGGTTCAATACACCAGGATGGATGAGTACATGAAACGCTATTTGTAACTAAAAACGTTATAAATATGAACTATCTTCTTGAGAGCTCAACAACAACAACACATGCTAAATAGTAAACAACACATATGCTTGGAGAAATATCTACGAATACATTACTCAACATGTGAATAGTTATTGAAGTTATAATCAAGAAAATCATGTGTTATGTACTATTTGTATGTTTCATGGAGATATTAAAGAATAAAAAGAGTTCAATGTGAAGTAAAGTGAAGACTGTCAATTCAAAAGAGTTAGGATTATATTTCTTGTAACTTTGAACTTACAAAGTACTTCTTATTGCGTTTGGACTTGATGTAATAGACTTGTAAAATTAATTGGATGGTATGCCAATAAAAAATAGCCTGTAACGCCAAAATTGTATAAGATTGTATCTTGGAAGATTTAAGCCACTATTCCTGATACTGATAGTATGGAATCCTATAATGCAAGACAATACTCACCACATATACAATAACTTTGACCCCGGGACGGGTGGTGTGTTTAAAAGCATACCCCGATAACTTCCGGTTAAATAGCATGATACTATACACACTGTATACATGATAACGCATGCACAAAGACCACGATACCTTTGACCTAGGGGTGGGGAGGGGTGGAAGTTGTTCGAAAACATACCCCCTTCCGGTAGTTGTCATGGAAAAATAGCATGGTTATATACGCATTGTTGACTTGATGACTCACATACAAACACCATGGTAAATTTGACCCTGGGGGACGAAGTTGTTTGAAAACATACTGTCGTGGTTTTGTCACAACAGATGTCCTTGAAAAAGGACTTAGTCATGAGGCAAAACTAGGAAGTATCTTGAACATGGTTGATCGAGAAGGAGAGACGAGAGTTTACCCAGGTTGGCCCCTCACGGTTGAGGTAATAGCCTACTTCTTGATTATTCTGTTATTGATGGAGTATCGATTACAAGGATGCGAATTCACTAACCTAGCTCTCGATTCATTGTAACTTAGACTTTCTGCCTCAGGGGCTCCCCTTTATATATAGGTTGAGGCCCTGAGTTTACAATAGAGTCCGGTTTGTGCTCCAACCCATGACCTAATCTGCTTTCTACTAATCGTATTCCACAAGTAAGGGAACTCCTATTGCGTCCTTCAATAAGCCACCGCCTCAGGCAATGGCCCATGAGTTCGCCTGCTGCACAAGTCGCCCTCTGGGCCTTGAGCCTCTTGATCATCACGGCCCACCTCTTAAGAATATCCTTCAAGCCGCTACTTGATAACCCATTCCTGAACGGGCGGGCCATACTGTGGGGTTATATCCCCAACATTAGCCCACGGATTGATTTGCATTTATCCATATTAATATTCAAACAAATAATAATTTTGTGTCAACTTTACATGAACCAGAAGTTCTCGATTTGTAACTGTCTCACAGCCGGGTCATATGATATTGCCGGCTCGTGACATTTCTAGACTTCAAGATTTCTTGTTCCCTTGCATCATGACATCATTTTCCGGTTTTAACAGTACTCAGATGTGATGTCACAACAAATCTTGATGTATATTCATCAGGCGCGAGAATCGAGGTGCTCTTTTTGCCAAAAAAGTTACCACGCCTCTGATACGTCTCCAACGTATCTATAATTTTTATTGTTCCATGCTATTCTATTATCCTTCTAGGATGTTTTATGGGCTTTATTATACACTTTTATATTATTTTTGGGACTAACCTATTAACCCAGAGCCCAGTGCCAGTTTCTGTTTTTCTCCTATTTTAGGGTTTTACAGAAAAGGAATATCAAATGGAGCCCAATTGACCTGAAAATCAACGGAGGCTGTTTTTGGACCTAAAGAAGCCCAGGAAGTTCCGGAGGGGGACAAGAGGACCCACGGGCTGCCCACGAGGGTGGGCGGCGCGTGCCCCCCTCGTGGACACCCCGTAGCCTCCCTTTGCTTGGCCCCGACTCCAACACCTCCTATATGTTGGAAATATGCCCTAGAGGCAATAATAAAATGGTTATTATTATATTTCCTTGTTCATGATAATTGTCTGTTATTCATGCTTTAATTGTATTATCTGGAAACAGTGATATATGTGTGAATACATAGACCACAACGTGTCCCTAGTAAGCCTCTAGTTAACTAGCTCGTTGATCAACAGATGGTTACGGTTTCCTGACCATGGACATTGGATGTCATTGATAACGGGATCACATCGTTAGGAGAATGATGTGATGGACAAGACCCAATCCTAAGCCTAGCACAAGATCGTGTAGTTCGTATGCTAAAGCTTTTCCAATGTCAAGTATCCTTTCCTTAGACCATGAGGTTGTGCAACACCCGGATACCGTAGGAATACTTTGGGTGTGCCAAACGTCACAACGTAACTGGGTGGCTATAAAGTTACACTACGGGTATCTCCAAAAGCATCTGTTGGGTTGGCACGAACCGAGACTGGGATTTGTCACTCCGTATGACGGAGAGGTATCTCTGGGCCCACTCGGTAAGACATCATCATAATGAGCTCGATGTGACTAAGGGGTTGGTCACGGGATGATGTGTTACGGAACGAGTAAAGAGACTTGCCATAACGAGATTGAACAAGGTATTGGCATACCGACGATCGAATCTCGGGCAAGTACTCTACCGATAGACAAAGGGAATTGCGTACGGGATTGATTGAATCCTCGACATTGTGGTTCATCCGATAAGATCATCGAGGAGCATGTGGGAGCCAATATGGGTATCCAGATCCCGCTGTTGGTTATTGACCGGAGAGTCATCTCGGTCATGTCTACGTGTCTCCCGAACCCGTAGGGTCTACACACTTAAGGTTCAGTGACACTAGGGTTGTAGAGATATAAGTATGCGGTAACCCAAAAGTTTTTTGGAGTCCCGGATGAGATCCCAGACGTCACGAGGAGTTCCAGAATGGTCCGGAGGTAAAGAATTATATATAGGAAGTCCAGTTTCGGCCACCGGGAAAGTTTCGGGGGTCACCAGTATTGTACCGGGACCACCGGAAGGATCCCGGGGGTCCATCGGGTGGGGCCACCTCTCCCGGAGGGCCTTATGGGCTGAAGTGGGAAAGGGAACCAGCCCCTGGTGGGCTGGTGCGCCCCCATGGGCCTCCCCTGCGCCTAGGGTTGGAAACCCTAGGGGTGGGGGGGCGTCCCACCTAACTTGGGGGGCAAGTCCCCCTCCTTGGCCGCCCCCCCTTGGAGATTGGATCTCCAGGGGCCGGCGCCCCCCAGGGCACCTATATAAAGGTGGGGAGGGAGGGCAGCCGCACCCTAAGCCCTGGCGCCTCCCTCTCCCTCCCGTGACACCTCTTCCTCCTCCAGTTGCGCTTGGCGAAGCCCTGCTGGAATCCCGCTGCTTACACCACCACGCCGTCGTGCTGCTGGATCTCCATCAACCTCTCCTCCCCCTTGCTGGATCAAGAAGGAGGAGACGTCTCCGTTCCGTATGTGTGTTGAACGCGGAGGTGCCGTCCGTTCGGCGCTAGGATCATCGGTGATTTGGATCACGACGAGTACGACTCCATCAACCCCGTTCTCTTGAACGCTTCCGCGCGCGATCTACAAGGGTCTGTAGATGCACTCCCCTCTCCCTCGTTGCTGGATGACTCCATTGATTGATCTTGGTGATGCGTAGAAAATTTTAAAATTCTGTTACGTTCCCCAACACCATATGTACTGAAACTCCAGAAAGAAACCTAGATCGAGAGTTCCGCCGTCGAAAGCCTCTGGTGCCACCAAAAACCAATCTAGACCCTGTTCCCACACCCTACCGGAGGGTGAATCCCTCTCCGGTGGCTATCTTCATCATCCCGGTGCTCTCCATGACGAGGAGGGATTAGTCCACCCTCGGGGCTGAGGGTATGTACCAGTAGCTATGTGTTTGCTCTCTCTCTCTCTCTCTCTCGTGTTCTTGAGATGGCACGATCTTGATGTATCGCGAGCTTTGCTATTATAGTTGGATCTTATGATGCTTCTCCCCCTCTACTCTCTTGTAATGGATTGAGTTTTCCCTTTGAAGTTATCTTATCGGATTGAGTCTTTAAGGATTTGAGAACACTTGATGTATGTCTTGCACGTGCTTATCTGTGGTGACAATGGGATATCATGTGATCCACTTGATGTATGTTTTGGTGATCAACTTGCGGGTTCCGTGACCTTGGGAATCTATGCATAGGGGTTGGCACACGTTTTCGTCTTGACTCTCCGGTAGAAACTTCGGGGCACTCTTTGAAGCTCTTTGTGTTGGTTGAATACATGAATCTGAGATTGTGTGATGCATATCGTATAATTGATGGCTTCTCGCCCCTCGTTGGTTACCCCAAGTGGAAGGTTTGAGATGCAGTGTAGCGGAAGTTTTCCCTTGGCAAAGATACCAAGGATCGATTTCCCCTGAGACTCCCAGTTTCAACAAGAAGGTGTCAACTGCTAACGGCGCCAGATATTAGCAATCAACGTGGACCTGCACACAGATACAAATAACTTTGCTCCCAACGAGTATAGAGAGGTTGTCAATCCCTCCGGCCTTGTCGTTTACAAAGGATCAAACACAAGTGATAATAGTGATAGGTATTGCTGCAAATAGTAAGTAAAAACAGAAAGTAAATAGCGGATGTGATCAATGATGGTAATATGGACCGGGGTCCCATGATGTTCACTAGTGATGTCTCTCTCCCAAAAGACGATAAAACAGCTATGTGAGGTAAACGAATTACAGCCGGGCAATTGACAGAATTATGTGCGCAAACCAATGCTAACTATGTTGCAAGAAAGGTAGAGGTTCAAAGCATGGGCGGTACGCCAAGGCAAGTAGACCGAAATCCATCTGCATCTACTACTAATCATCCACCTTGAGATATCTATCCAGAACATCTCGCTGGTATTAAGTTGCGAGTCCCATCCATAGTGTAAACTCAAAGCAACAGACAACTGCATTAAAAGAACTTTGCGTAAAGTAAACAATCCTTGCACCCGCGGGCACAAGCACCGTTGTTTTCCCCCTTGTGGCAACAGCACATCCCCTAGACTCATGTTTCTGTCACTCAAGCTAGTCATCGAGGGGCATGAACCCACAATCAAGCATAACGTTCCCTCTTGGAGTCACTACCTACTACTTGGCCAAAGCAATAAATAACAACGGAGAACATGCAAGAATTACTTACTAACATAAATATAAAAGAGGTGAATCAAATATATTACTCAAACACAATCTGAACATAATCTCACAATCCATCGGATCCCAGCAAACTCATCATAGCAACAGCATAAGGATTACATATGTGCCTCGATCATGTAGGGCAGCTCACGAGGTCTAATTAGTGAAGCACAAGAACGGGAGGAGAACATCACATAGCTACTGGTCATGGACCCATGGTCCAAGGGAGACTACTCACAACTCATCCGGGAGGCGTCCATGGTGGTGGAGAGGCTCCCGGTGGTGATCCTCCCCTCCGGCAGGGTGCCGGGAAGAGTTCTCCTGGTGCTCCCGATCTTGGAAGTGCGGCGGCGGCGAAACAGAGATGAGATCGCGAAAAAGGGTTCCCGTCTCGAGGGTTTCGGGACACGATATAAATATATGCCAAAGGGGGGCATCAGCGGAGGCCTGGGGGGAAGGGGCGCCCCCCCGGCGCGGCCAGGAGGGGGGCCGCGCCACCAGGGCGCCTGGAGCCCTGGTGGCCCCCCTCCGGCTCTACTTCGGGTGCCGGGAAGCTTCTGGAACGCTGATTTTTAATATAATTTTTCCGGGATTTTTCTGGCAGTTCTCGTAATGGGAAAACCTGAAATACAAAAACAGCAGAAAACAGAAACTGGCACTCGGGTGCACTGAGTTAATAGGTTAGTCCAAATATGATCAAAAGTGTATGGAAGTGTATAAATATCATAGCAATATCACCCAAAAGAGGCATGGAGCAAGCAGAAATTATAGATACGTTTTGGACGTATCAACATCCCCAAGCTTAATTCCTGCTCGTCCTCGAGTAGGTAAATGATAACAAGAATAATTTCTATGGTGACATGCTATTAACCATATAGGACTTTTCGTAGTCATATGACAAAAGCTTACTGAGACAATGAATCTGTAGTAATTAAGTTGCCTCATGAGAAAATCAATAAGAACTGAAAGTTTTACAATATGATACTGAAACATCAAATAGATTTGTAGTGAGCATGGTGTGCAAATATGATAAAGTGATATCTCGCTTGCCCCCTTTAGTGAAGCAAAACATAAATGCAGGGGCACCTCCAAGGTTTAAGTGATGACTAGATACAATGATTTCAAAATAAACGATATCATAATCATGCAAAAGACAATGCTACTTTGGGACAATGCACATTACACTCAGAATGACAATCATGCTCTCACTAGTTGGTGCTTTAAAAGAGGGTGGAGACTCTCGAACCGTGGCTTTTGTTGGCAAGGTTGAAAACCCGTAGTCGGAAACAAAGACAAAGCATGTACCAGAGCTCTTGGTTTTAAAAACAGAAGTAATATTTTTTTTAGATCATGCATGTTTCGTCAACGAATGCTAGCAGACAACTCAATCACTTCTTGAGATGGGCAAGTTTCGAGGAACGGCTCCCGAATAAGGACGATCACATCCTCTTAATCTCCTTTGTTTATCACTGCCAAAGTTTTCTGATTTCTCATGAACAAAGCGTGAAGGAGGGTTTGTTTGTTATATTATTTTTGAGACGGGCACACTCAATGCCAGTTCCTTCTCGTATTATGGGTTTGCACATTAGACATGCAATCCCGGGGTGAAGCTTGTCCAACTTAAAAAGATCATGAATTAACTACTACTTCCTCATGGACTTAAAACAGAGGCACAAAACAGAAATGCATTTTTTTTTGAATAATTTCGAGATGGTACATGAAAGTCTTCGTTAGGAATGGCAGGTAAATACCATGTATAGGAAGGTATGGTGGACTCATATGGCATAACTGGTTTAAAGGATTTTGGATGCACAAACTGTCAGTCCGCTTAGTACAGGTGGAGGTTAGCAAAAGACTGGGAGCGACCAACTAAAAGAGCAATGACAGTCATAATCATGCAGAGCGACAAAGCAACATTGAATCAGGCATGGAAGTTATATCGCTACTCAGAAACAAAAGATCATCAAGGCTTGACAGACTTTCTTTACAGTCTTAAATATGCGTGAGCATACGCCAAGTCAATCAAAATAAGTTCTTGAAGGAAGATATTACTAAACCATACCACATCATAGGCAAACAAATCATGTTGGTACTCCAATAACACATTGGGAACCCCCCAGCTATTTGAGACTAACCATAAGAAAACATGAACTACTGAGCACCATTATGCACGTAGCATTTTTATCATAGACATATCAACCAATGCAACAGAAGCAAACTCTCTTAATAAGATAAGCATGATAACTAAAGAGAGTTCAAGCAACCAACTAAACAAGAGCTCTTTAAAAAGATAAGCATGAAAACTAAGAGCTAAGCATGATAGTAGCTATTGAAAGACAAAGAACACACACAGCAAAGATAAACATGAAAATTCTATGTTGTGTTCTAGGTAGAAGTGGAGCGTGTTTCTCTCCCACACAAAGAAAGCTGAGTTCCGACTCGTTATGAAAAGCTAAAGAAAACTAAAAAGGAAACTAAAAGCAAGACGCTCCAAGCATAGCACATAACACATGAAGTGATAAAAATATAGTGGAACGAAAGACGGACTGATAATGTTGATGGAGAAGGGGATGCACGGGGGCATCCCCAAGCTTAGACGCTTGAGTCTTCTTGAATATTTCTTGGGGGTGCATGGGGGCATCCCCAAGCTTGAGCGTTTGACACTCCTGAATCTTTTTATCATCTTCCCTCACACACTTGAAAACTCCCTTCATACATAACTCATCATAATCTGATTAGCGAGGTTAGTACCCATAATAAAATAATTGTTCCTTGTTGGAAATAAAGATATTCTTGAAGGTCTACTGTTTCTCAAGATTGCCAAAAGGTTTTTGCAAAGAAAAAGCAAGCTCTAGGTTTGCAAAATGAAGGAAAGGCAAAACAGGACAGAATCTGTGAAAAACAGAACAACAGGTAGTAAATGATTTTTTTCGGGGCACTTCTGCAACTCTAATCAAAAAACTCAAAACAGACGCACGAAATACAATTGTATAGAGCACGCTGTCGAAACAATTCAGACCAAAAAGATGATCTGGTGATTTTATACGAATTTTTCTATCCAAGGACAGAATCTGTTTCCTGGACAGCACGTCACAACTTTTGAACTTTCTTGCAATCAGAGGCTACACTTGGCACAAAGTTGAAAAGCAAAGATACAATGATGATGCTACTGTAGTAACAACATCAAGACACAACAAAAGCAAAATAAAATTTTATTCATGTGGGCTGCCTCCCAAAAGCGCTTTCTTTTATGCCTTTAAGCTAGGCATAATGCAAAGAGGAATCAATAACCATCATAATAATCGGAGTTATAAATTGCTTCAAATGGTTCCTCAACAAGTTCACTCTTGTTCCTACTAGGGAAGGGGTACACACCTTTTGCCTTTCCGCGCAAGCGGATTTGTCCCTTACCTATATCGATGAAGCCTTTAACTGCTCGGAGGAAGTCCCTTCCAAGCACTATATTTCCTTGGTTTGGCTCCATGATGAAGAAATCAACCATTGTAATCCCTTTAAGGAATTTAACTGGCACGTCTTTTATTCTTCCCTGGATTTCAGAAATATCTCCATTAGTGTGTTCATGATAAGATGGTAATCTATCCATGTTAAACTTTAAAGAATCATGAACAATTTTTGGCATAGTAGAAACCATAGATCCAATATCACAATAAGCAAGGAAGTCTTGATTAGAGATGCTAATCCTAACAAAAGGCTCCCAATCATTGTCTATTTCCAAAATATCTCTCTTATTGGGTTTGGGTTTCTCTACCTTCATTAAGTCTAGAGCATCCATTCTTTTCTCGATAGTAGCAAGTCTATCTATGACAGTATCAAAATTATGATCATAAACAAAGTAACTAGATAGACCATGTATAATTTCAAGAGCTCTAGCTTCATCACACTCTAGGAAATCTCCTTCAGCTATAATATCAAGAGAGTGTTTACACCATTTAAAAAGACCATGGTAAAAATTTCTAAGCACAATTTTTATAGGTATCCAAGGCATAATTCTCCTATGTGCATCAGAAATTGTGTCCCATGCCTTCTTCATATTTTCTCCATCCCTTTGATGGAAATCTAGGACTTCAGATTCCCTCAAAGCACCAAATCCTAACATGCTTGACTAAACAGAAAGGACTACTAGCAGAAAAGCAAATAAATTTTTTTTGTCATTTTTGATAGAAGACACTAAAGCAAAAATTGAAAGGTAAACTAACAAGACTAAAAGCAAAGGTAAAAGATAGCGTGCAACTCCCCTATCTTGAAGAGTGGAGTCCTCGGCAACGGCGCCAGAAAACTTTGCTTGATGGCTTCTCGCCCCTCGTTGGTTACCCCAAGTGGAAGGTTTGAGATGCAGTGTAGCGGAAGTTTTCTCTTGGCAAAGATACCAAGGATCGATTTCCCCTGAGACTCCCAGTTTCAACAAGAAGGTGTCAACTGCTAACGGCGCCAGATATTAGCAATCAACGTGGACCTGCACACAGATACAAATAACTTTGCTCCCAACGAGTACAGAGAGGTTGTCAATCCCTCCGGCCTTGTCGTTTACAAAGGATCAAACGCAAGTGATAATAGTGATAGGTATTGCTGCAAATAGTAAGTAAAAACAGAAAGTAAATAGCGGATGTGATCAATGATGGTAATATGGACCGGGGTCCCATGATGTTCACTAGTGATGTCTCTCTCCCAAAAGACGATAAAACAGCCATGTGAGGTAAACGAATTACAGCTGGGCAATTGACAGAATTATGTGCGCAAACCAATGCTAACTATGTTGCAAGAAAGGTAGAGGTTCAAAGCATGGGCGGTACGCCAAGGCAAGTAGACCGAAATCCATCTGCATCTACTACTAATCATCCACCTTGAGATATCTATCCAGAACATCTCGCTGGTATTAAGTTGCGAGTCCCACCCATAGTGTAAACTCAAAGCAACAGACAACTGCATTAAAAGAACTTTGCGTAAAGTAAACAATCCTTGCACCCGCGGGCACAAGCACCGTTGTTTTCCCCCTTGTGGCAACAGCACATCCCCTAGACTCATGTTTCTGTCACTCAAGCTAGTCATCAAGGGGCATGAACCCACAATCAAGCATAACGTTCCCTCTTGGAGTCACTACCTACTACTTGGCCAAAGCAATAAATAACAACGGAGAACATGCAAGAATTACTTACGAACATAAATATAAAAGAGGCGAATCAAATATATTACTCAAACACAATCTGAACATAATCTCACAATCCATCGGATCCCAGCAAACTCATCATAGCAACAGCATAAGGATTACATATGTGCCTCGATCATGTAGGGCAGCTCACGAGGTCTAATTAGTGAAGCACAAGAACGGGAGGAGAACATCACATAGCTACTGGTCATGGACCCATGGTCCAAGGGAGACTACTCACAACTCATCCGGGAGGCGTCCATGGTGGTGGAGAGGCTCCAAGTGGTGATCCTCCCCTCCGGCAGGGTGCCGGGAAGAGTTCTCCTGGTGCTCCCGATCTTGGAAGCGCGGCGGCGGCGGAACAGAGATGAGATCGCGAAAAAGGGTTCCCGTCTCGAGGGTTTCGGGACACGATATAAATATATGCCAAAGGGGGGCATCAGCGGAGGCCTGGGGTCCCAGGCGCCCCCCCCGACGCGGCCAGGAGGGGGGCCGCGCCACCAGGGCGCCTGGAGCCCTGGTGGCCCCCCTCCAGCTCTACTTCGGGTGCCGGGAAGCTTCTGGAACGCTGATTTTTTATATAATTTTTCCGGGATTTTTCTGGCAGTTCTCGTAATGGGAAAACCTGAAATACAAAAACAGCAGAAAACAGAAACTGGCACTGGGGTGCACTGAGTTAATAGGTTAGTCCAAATATGATCAAAAGTGTATGCAAGTGTATAAATATCATAGCAATATCACCCAAAAGAGGCATGGAGCAAGCAGAAATTATAGATACGTTTTGGACGTATCAATAATCATGCCCACGGATACTTGAGGTTACAATGGAGTATCTAGGTGACATTAGGGTTTTGGTTGATTTGTGTCTTAAGGTGTTATTCTAGTACGAACTCTATGATAGATTGAACGTTACTACGGACTCTTAAATAGATCGATCAGAAAGAATAACTTTGAGGTGGTTTCGTACCCTACCATAATCTCTTCGTTTGTTGTCCGCTATTAGTGACTTTGGAGTGACTCTTTGTTGCATGTTGAGGGCTAGTAATATGATCCAATTATGTTATCCTTGTTGAGAGAACTTGCACTAGTGAAAGTATGAACCCTAGGCCTTGTTTCCTATCATTGCAACACCGTTTATGCTCACTTTTACCACTTGCTACCTTGATGTTTTTATATTTTCACGTTACAAAAACCTATATCTACCATCCATATTGCACTTGTATCACCATCTCTTCGCCGAGCTAGTACACCTATACAATTTACCATTGTATTGGGTGTGTTAGGGCCACAAGAGACTCTTTGTTATTTGGTTGCAGGGTTGTTTGAGAGAGACCATCTTCATCCTATGCCTGTCACGGATTGATAAACCGTAGGTCATCCACTTGAGGGAAATTTGCTACTGTCCAACAAACCTCTGCACTTGGAGGCCCAACAACGTCTACAAGAAGAAGGTTGTGTAGTAGACATCAAGCTCTTTTCTGGCGCCGTTGCCGGGGAGGTTAGTGTTTGAAGGTATATCTTTTGATCTTGCAATCGAATCTTTTAGTTTCTTGTTTTATCACTAGTTTAGTTTATAAAAGAAAACTACAAAAAATGGAATTAAGGTTACCTCATATGCTTCACCTTTTTAATATCTTTCGTGAAAATGATGGGAAGGAAAATTGTGCTCAAGTACTAGAAGAAGAATTACATAGAATGCTTGGCATAGAATATGTGCATGATGAGCATGATTGCAATGTTGTTAGTATGAATTCCTTGAATACCCATGATGCTAATGATATGCAAAGCCACAAGCTTGGGGAAGCTATGTTTGATGAAGATGATATGTTTAGTCCCCCATGTTTTGATGAGCAAATTTATTATGATGAAAGCATGCCTCCTATTTATGATGATTATTGTGATGACACGTATGCTATAAAGAATAAAGATAACCATGAAAATTGTCATCATGATTTTAATTTTCAATTGGATTATGCTTCACATGATAGTTATTTTGTTGAATTTTCTCCTCCCACTACTATGAATGAGGAGAATTTTGCTTATGATGGGAGTAGTAAAATTTCTATGCAAGTAGATCATGAAAATAATGCTTTATGTGCTGGTTATATTGTTGAATTCATTCATGATGCTACTGAAAATTATTATGAGAGAGGATCATATGCTTCTAGGAATTGCAACAATATCAAGTTTCCTCTCTATGTGCTTAAAATTTTGAAGTTGTGCTTGTTTTCCCTTCCTTTGCTAGTTGATAATCGTTCCCATAAGTTGTTTGCTCACAAATTCCCTATGCATAGGAAGTGGGTTAGACTTAAATGGGCTAGTCATATTCTTCATGATGCTCCCTTTATGTTTCAATTCTTATCTTTTACGCGAGCATCATTGAAATCATCATGCCTAGCTAGGGGCGTTAAACGATAGCGTTTGTTGGCAGGCAACCCAACTTTATTTTGTTTTATTTTCTTTTGCTTCTGTTTAGGAATAAATATTGCATCTAGCTTCTGTTTATATGTGGTTTTGTGTTTTAATTAGTATTGGTGCCAAGTAGAACCTTTGGGAAGACTTGTGTGAAGTTTATATGATCTTGCTGTGAAAAACAGAATCGTTAGTGCTCGCTAGAATGGTCAGCAGATTTTACTGGAGTGTGCTATTTAGTTGATTCTTTTTGAAGATGATTAATAGACAAATTCCTCACGTTTACCAATTTAGTTTGAATTTTTTGGAGTTACAGAAGTATGCGAAACCTGCAGATTACTACAGACTGTTCTGTTTTTGACATATTCTGTTTTTCGTGTGTTGTTTGCTTATTTCAATGCATCTATGAGTACTATTGGGAAGTATGAACCATAGAGAAGTTGGAATACAGTAGGTTTAACACCAATATAAACAAATAATGAATTCATTGCAGTACCTTTGAGTAGTGGTTTGCTTTCTTATACTAACGGAGCTCACAAGATTTTTATCTAAGTTTTGTGTTGTGAAGTTTTCAAGTTTTGAGTATTGCTTTGATGGACTATGGAACAAAGAGTGTCAAGGGCCTAAGCTTGGGGATGCCCATGGCACCCCAAGGTAAAATTCAAGGACAACCAAAAGCCTAAGGTTGGGGATGCCCCGGGAAGGCATCACCTCTTTCGTCTTCATCCATCGGTAACTATACTCGGAGCTATATTTTTATTCACCACATGATATGTGTTTTACTTGGAGCGTCTTGTATAATTTGAGTCTTTGCTTGTTAGTTTGCCACAATTATCCTTGCTGGACACACCTATTTGAGAGAGAATTAAATATGGCCTAGGAATTGATAGAACACTCTATGTGCTTCACTTATATCTTTTGAGTTGAATAGTTTTTGCTCTAGTGCTTCACTTATATCTTTTAGAGCACGGTGGTGATACTATTTTGAAGAAATTGTTGAACTCTCATGCTTCACTTATATCCTTTTGAGAGTCTATTAAAACAGCATGGTAATGTCCTTAGGCTATAAAACTAGTCTTCACATGATAGACATCCAATATCGATGTAGTAAAAACTTTCACACTAAGTGCATTGAATAGGATGAGAAGTTGGATGCTTGATAATTGTTTTGAGATATGAGGATAGTGATATTAGAGTCATGCTAGTAGAGTTATTATGAAATTGAGAAATGCTTGTGTTAAGGTTAGTGATTCCCGTAGCATGCACATATGGTGAACCGCTATGTGACGAAGTTAGAGTATGAGGTATTTGTAAAGTGTCAACCTTTGTGCGGAGGTCGGGGGCGTGTGATGGTTAACTCCTACCAACCTCCCCCCTAGGAGCATCCGTTGATTGCTATGTTTTAATGACTTGTAGATTTTTGCAATAAGTATATGAGTTCCTTATGACTAATGTTGAGTCCATGGATTATACGCACTCTCACCCTTCCACCATTGCTAGCCTCTCTTGTATCGTGCAACTTTCGCCAGTACCATACACCCACTATATATCCTTCCTCAAAACGGCCACCATATATATTCCTCAAAACAGCCGCCATACCTACCTACCATGGCATTTCCATAGCCATTCCGAGATATATTGCCATGCAACTTTCCACCGTTCCGTTCATATGACACGCATCATATTGTCATATTGCCATGCATGATCATGTAGTTGCCATCGTATTTGTGGCAAGGCCACCATGCATAATTTTTCACACATGTCACTCTTGTTTCATTGCACATACCGGTACACCGCCGGAGGCATTCATATAGAGTCATACTTTGTTGTAGTATCGAGTTGTAATATCGAGTTGTAATATCGAGTTGTAATGAAAGTGTGATGATCATCATTATTAGAGCATTGTCCCATGGGAGGAAAGGCTAAATCTATAAAGACCCTCCACAAAAAAAAGAAAAAAAAGAAAAAAGAAAGGCCCAAAAAAAGAAAAAAGAAAAAGGGACAATTGCTAATATCTTTTTTTCCACACTTGTGCTTCAAAGTAGCACCATGTTCTTCATTGTAGAGAGTCTCATGTTTAGTCACTTTCCTTTACTAGTGGGAATTTTCATTATAGAACTTGGCTTGTATATTCCAATGATGGGCTTCCTCAAATGCCCTAGGTCTTCGTGAGCAAGCAAGTTGGATGCACACTCACTAGTTTCTTTTGTTGAGCTTTCATTCATATTTAGCTCTAGTGCATCCGTTGCATGGAAATCCATACTCACTCACATTGATATCTATTGATGGGTACCTCCATAGCCCGTTGATACGCCTAGTTGATGTGAGACTATCTCCCTCCTTTTTGTCTTCTCCACAACCACCTCTATTCCACCCATAGTGCTATGTCCATGGCTCACGCTCATGTATTGCTTGAAAGTTGAAAGGTTTGAAAAGATAGAGTATGAAAACAAGTGCTTGGCTGAAATCGGGGTTGTGCATGATATGAATATTTCGTGTGATGAATAGGGAGCATAGCCAGACTATATGATTTTGTAGGGATAACTTTCTTTAGCCGTAGTATTTTGAGAAGAAATGATTGCTTTGTTAGTATGCTTAAAGTGTTATTATTTCTTATGTCAATATAGACTTTTGTCTTGAATCTTTGAGATCTGAACATTCATGCCACAATAAAGAGAACAACATTGAAAATTATGTTGGTTAGCATTCCACATAAAAAATTATGTTTTTATCATTTACCTACTCGAGGATGAGCAGGAATTAAGCTTGGGGATGCTGATACATCTCCAACATATCTATAATTTTTGATTGTTCCATGCTATTATATTATCCTTCTAGGATGTTTTATGGGCTTTATTATACACTTTTATATTATTTTTGGGACTAACCTATTAACCCAAAGCCCGGTGCCAGTTTCTGTTTTTCTCCTGTTTTAGGGTTTTACAGAAAAGGAATATCAAACGGAGCCCAATTGACCTGAAAATCAACGGAGGCTGTTTTTGGACCTAAAGAAGCCCAGGAAGTGACGGAGGGGGACGAGAGGACCCACGGGCTGCCCACGAGGGTGGGGGGCGCGTGCCCCCCCCCTCGTGGACAGCCCATAGCCCCCCTTTGCTTGGCCCCGACTCCAACACCTCTTATATATACTGAAACATCCAGAAAGAAACCTAGACCGGGAGTTCCGTCGCCGAAAGCCTCTGGTGCCACCAAAAACCAATCTAGACCCTGTTCCGGCACCCGGCTGGAGGGGGAATCCCTCTCCGGTGGCTATCTTCACCATCCCGGTGCTCTCCATGATGAGGAGGGAGTAGTCCACCCTCGGGGCTGAGGGTATGTACCAGTAGCTCTGTGTTTGATCTCTCTCTCTCTCTCTCTCTCTCTCTCTCTCTCTATCTATCTATCTCTCGTGTTCTTGAGATGGCACGATCTTGATGTATCGCGAGCTTTGCTATTATAGTTGGATCTTATGATGCTTCTCCCCCTCTACTCTCTTGTAATGGATTGAGTTTTCCCTTTGAAGTTATCTTATCGTATTGAGTCTTTAAGGATTTGAGAACACTTGATGTATGTCTTGCACGTGCTTATCTGTGGTGACAATGGGATATCATGTGATCCACTTGATGTATGTTTTGGTGATCAACTTGCGGGTTCCATGACCTTGGGAATCTATGGATAGGGGTTGGCACACGTATTTGTCTTGACTCTCCGGTAGAAACTTCGGGGGCACTCTTTGAAGTTCTTTGTGTTGGTTGAATAGATGAATCTGAGATTGTGTGATGCATATCGTATAATCATGCCCACGGATACTTGAGGTGACAATGGAGTATCTAGGTGACATTAGGGTTTTGGTTAATTTGTGTCTTAAGGTGTTATTCTTGTACGAACTCTATGATAGATTGAACGTTACTACAGACTCTTAAATAAATCGATCAGAAAGAATAACTTTGAGTTGGTTTCGTACCCTACCATAATCTCTTCGTTTGTTCTCCGCTATTAGTGACTTTGGAGTGACTCTTTGTTGCATGTTGAGGGCTAGTAATATGATCCAGTTATGTTATCCTTGTTGAGAGAACTTGCACTAGTGAAAGTATGAACCCTAGGCCTTGTTTCCTATCATTGCAACACCGTTTATGCTCACTTTTACCACTTGCTACCTTGCTGTTTTTATATTTTCATGTTATAAAAACCTATATCTACCATCCATATTGCACTTGTATCACCATCTGTTCGCCGAATTAGTACACCTATACAATTTACCATTGTATTGGGTGTGTTAGGGATACAAGAGACTCTTTGTTATTTGGTTGCAGGGTTGTTTGAGAGAGACCATCCTCATCCTACGCCTCCCACGGATTGATAAACCTTAGGTCATCCACTTGAGGGAAATTTGCTACTGTCCTACAAACCTCTGCACTTGGAGGCCCAACAACGTCTACAAGAAGAAGGTTGTGTACTAGACATCAACCTCCTCCTTTCTAGCACTTGCTGTTTGATACGCCTCCAACGTATCTATAATTTTTGTTTGTTCCATGCTATTATATTATCATTCTTGGATGTTGCACAATAATTTTATAACAGCTTTATATCATTTTTTGGGGCTAACCTATTGACATAGTGCCCTGTGCCAGTTGCTGTTTTTTTCTTGTTTTTTACTTCACGGAAAATCAATATCAAATGGAGTCCAATTGCAGCGAAACGTTTTGGAGAATTTTTCTGGGCCAGAAGACACAGGATGGGCCAAAGAAGTAACTGAGGGGAGCTCCGAGGGGAGCAAAACCTACTAGGGCGTTCTTGGGGGCCCAGGCGCGCCCAAGTGGTTCGTGCCCACCTCGGTTGCCTCCCGCACCGCCTATTAGCTCTATAAATACCCAAATATTCCAGAAACCCTAGGGGAGTCGACGAAAAATCCCACCGGAAGTTCCAGAGCCACGAGATCCAATCTAGAGCCCTTTTCTGGCACTCCACCAGAGGGGAACACGATCAGGAGGGGTTCATCATCCTCATTGGTGCCTCTTCGGTGATGCATGAGTAGTTCACCTCAGACCTACGGGTTCGTAGGCAGTAGCTAGATGGCTTCTTCTCTCTTTGTTTCTCAATACAAAGTTCTCTTGGAGATCTTTTTGATGTAATGACTTTGTTCGGTGTGTTTGTTGGGATCCGATGAATTGTGAGTTTATGATCAGATTTGTCTTAATTTAATATCCATACTTGATTATTATAGCCTCGTATTTCATCTCCGATATTTGGGTTTTGTTTGGCCAACTTGACCTATTTATCTTGCAATGGGAGGACGTGCTTTGTGATGGGTTCGATCTTGCGGTGTCCTTTCCCAGTGACAGAAGGGGCAGCAAGGCATGCTTGTATCGTTGCTATTAAGTATAAAAATATGGGGTCTATTCTTACATGAATAGACCTTGTCTACATCATGTCATCATTCTTATTGCATTACTCCGTTTCCCCATGAACTTAATACACTAGATACATGCTGGATAGCGGTCGATGTATGGAGTAATAGTAGTAGATGCAGGCAGGAGTCGGTCTACTAATCATGGGCGTGATGCCTATATACATGATCATTTTCTTGGATATCGTCATAACTATTTGCTTTTCTATCAATTGCTTAACATTAATTTGTTACGCACCGTTTGCTATTTCTCGAGAGAAGCCACTAGTAAAATCTACGCCCCTCGGGTTTATTTTTCTATCATATACTTTCAGATCTATATTGCTATTTGATTTTTTCTCTATTTGCAACTTTTATTTTCAGGTCTATATTATAAAAAACCCAAAAATATGTCACTGAATTTTATTTGCCGCTGTTCCATTTGCTTTTACTCATCTATCTATTTACCAATCAATTACCAGGGAGGGATTGACAACCCCTCTTACACATCGGGTTGCAAGTATTGTTATTTGTGTGCAGGTACCATTTACATAGTGCTGCTTGGTCCTTCTACTAGTTCAATAACCTTGGTCTCATCACTGAGGGAAATACCTACCATAGTTGTGCTACATCATCCCTTCCTCTATGGGGAAATACAGATGTAGTTCAAGCAACATCAAAAGGAATTTCTGGTGTCGTTGCCGGGGAGGCATCAACATCTATCAGGTTCCTAATCACAAATCTCATCTCCTTGCAATTCACATCATTTGCCATTTGCCTCTCGTCTTCATCTCCCCCACTTCACAAAAATGTGTCGTTTTATTCGCCCTCTTTTTCGTTTGTCGTTTTCTCGCCAGATCTGTTTTTTTGCTGTCTTGTTTGCATAGTCATGATGCCTCAATGCAAATATTATGATGTTCCTTACCCAAATATCTTGCGTGAAATTGAGAAAAGTACTAAAGAATATATGACTACAGAATTTGAGAGTAATAAACATTTTACTGAAGAGCTTAAGGAACACTCTTGTGCTAGATGCTATAACAAAACAACTTGATGATATTAGTAGAGAAGTTTGCAATATCCAATCTAAGTATGCCTTTGCTGAAAATTTGTTAAGCAAAATATCTGATGCATAAGCTACACTAGTAAACCAAATGGCCGCGAAACCAATCTCGTTAGAAAATAAAAATAGTGAAGATCCTAAAATGATTGGTGTTTCTTCTATTTATTCCTTGTTTAGTAAAGTTAAAATTGTTGATAAAGGGACTGAAGAAGAGTCAACTTTAGCTAGAGGGCGTCCCGATAATTCGGAGGGTGAAAATCTTGTCGAGAAAATTGATAAAAGTGGGTTTGGAGAGGTCAAAACTTTAACTAGTGATGTGCCCACTCTTTTGGATTATAAAGACTTTAATTATGATAATTTCTCTTTGATTGATTGTATTTATTTGTTGCAATCCATGATAAATTTACCTAATGCCTATGAACAAAATAAAGCTTTTAGTAAACATATTGTCGATGCCATGATGAAAGCTTTAGAAGAAAAGTTGGAATTAGAAGTTTCAATTCCTAGAAAATTACATGATGAATGCAAACCTACTATCAAAGTCAAGATAAAAAATTATGAGTGTTTTGCTTTATGTGATTTGGGTGCTACTGTTTCCACAATTTCGAAATCTTTATGTGATGTGCTTGGTCTTACCGATCTTGCAGAATGTTTTGTTAATTTGCACTTGGCGGATTCTACTATTAAAAAGCCTTTGGGAAGAATTAATGATGTTCTTATACTTGGAAATAGCAATTATGTACCCATAGATTTTATTGTTCTCGATATTGATTGCAATCCGTCTTGTCCGATTATACTTGGTAGACCGTTTTTACGCACTATAGGTGCCGTGATTGATATGAAAGAAGGGAATATTAAATTTCAATTTCCTTTGAGAAAGGATATGGAACACTTCCCTAGCACCAGAATTAGGCCACCATATAAATCAATCATGAGGGCATCATGTGGAAATAAAACCAAAGATGAAAATACTTGAGATCGATGTGTTATGCCTAGCTAAGGGCGTAAAACGATAGCGCTTGTTGGGAGGCAAACCAACGTGTATCTTTTTGCTTTTTGTTTTTCTTCCTGTTTTCCAATAAATACACAATTATGCCTCTCATTAGATGTGTTTTTGTGGTTTAAATTAGTGTTCGTGCCAAACAAAGCCTTTGGGATGATTTGGTTGATAGTTGATTTGATTGCGTTGAAAATCAGAAACTTTCGCGTACAGTGCCAGAATTCTTGACGGCGGCTGGAGTGTGATAAATTCTTGAAATTTTTACACGCCATCAATATAAAAATTTCCCACGTTTCCTAATGTTTCGGAATTTTTAGAGATGCAGAGGTATCATTTTAATTCGCATCTTTCCAGACTATTCTTTTTTTGGGACAGATTCTGTTTTTGTTGTGTTATGTGATTGTTTTGATGAACTGTTGTTTTTATTGAAGGGTTTAAACCATGGAAAGGTTAGAATATAGTAGATATAAAGCAATAACAAAATTTGAATGGGTTTAATACAATACTTAAAGTAAGGATGAGTTTTGTTATACTAACGGATCTCACAAGGTTTTGTTGAGTTTTGTGTGATTGAAGTTTTCAAGGTTTGGGTGAGATCATGCTGGATGAAGGAATAAGGAGTAACAAAAGCCTAAGCTTGGGTATGCCCCATGGCACCCCAAGATAATATTCAAGAAGTATAAAAAAACTAAGCTTGGGGATGCCCCGAGTGGCATCCCCTCTTTCTTCTAACGACCATCGGTATTTTACTTGGAGCTATATTTTTATTCGTCACGTATCATGAGTATTGCTTGGAGCATCTTGTATGATATGAATATTTGATTTTTAGTTTGTCACAATCATCCTTGCTGAACACACCTATTTGGGATAGCCAAAACTATGATATGTTTCATTAGAATTTCTCTTTATGCTTCACCTAATTTTTTTGAGAGCTACAAAATTGCTCTAGTGCTTCACTTATATCTTTTTAGCACGATGGTACTTTTATTTTGAAGAAATATGCTCTCATGCTTCACTTAGATTTATTTGAGAGGTAGTAGAAGTTTTTAAGAAATTCTCTCTTTCTTCACTTATATTATTTTGAGAGATCAAAATCGTATGCTCATGTTCTTCACTTAAATTTGTTTGAGCTCATTAGTAGCAATAGCAATTTGCTTTAAAATAAATTAGTCCCAAAGTGATAAATGTCCAGGGAAGATATAATAAAAACTTTCATGAAGATCATTGGACAATAAACTTGATTCTTTGTAATAGTTTTGAGATATGATGATAGTGATATGTGAGTTATGTTGTGAGTAATTGTGCTTTAGTAAGAATATTGGTGTTAAGGTTTGTGATGCCCTATGCAAGCACGAAAGTCAATAGTTATGCAATGAAATTACATCGTACTTATGGTGCATTATTCGGTGTTAGTTATGCTCAATGCTCGCTTATGTGATTTTTCGTTTCTTGGTTGGATGCTTCTCAATGTTTTTGCTAGCCTTCACCTTGTACTAAGTAGAAATACTACTTGTGCATCCATATCCTAAAACCCAAGTTGCGCCAAATGAGTCCACCATACCTACCTATATACGGTATTTCCGTGCCATAACTTTTATGTGCCAATTCTAATTCCAAAATAAACTTCTATTTTATGTGCACGTACCGCTCATGAAGCGTTAAGGGGTGGCCGATATTTTTCCATACTAGAAGTGTTATTCTCAAGATGAGTGTTTATTCACTTGTCATTGCACGAGAGTACGGCGTTAATAGGGAGGCCCAGTCCCGAAACAAAAAAGAAATTTACTTTATGTTGTCAAATAATAAATTCCTTGGAAAGTGTTGGTATGGAGGGCGTCCATGGATACGGTTAGCCATGGATTGTGAAAGAATGGTGGAAAAAGGAATAAAGTTTATTTTTTGTTTGTGAACCACCTATGATGTATCTAGCATGGAAAGTATTGGGAAATCTTAGTCGTTTTCATTGACGGGAAAAGTATGCCATCTCTCAATTTAAGCTTTGAGCTCTGGCACCTCTACAAATCCATACTTCCCTCTGGAAGGGCCTTTCTATTTACTTGAGTCTCCGTCATCTCTTATAAAGCACCAACTAAGGGGCACTATGATCGTACTTGAGCATTGGGTGTATCTAATATGCGAGTGTGTTTCATGAATGGATCAATGATTGAGCATGATGGGCTAGGGATAACTTGCTTTAGTATAGATATTTTGAAAGACATGGTTGCTTGTTGATATGCTTGAGTATTGAATTCTTCAAGTCAAAACTAGACTATTACTTTGAACCATATAAAAGTCCAATTTCCATGCTACAAAAGAAAATAATATGTGATGAACATGTTAGGCAGCATTCCACATCAAAAATTCTTGTTTTATCATTTACCTACTCAAGGACAAGCAGGAATTAAGTTTGGGATGTTGATACGTCTCCAATGTTTTTATAATTTTTTATTGTTCCATGTTGTTATATTATCATTCCTGGATGTTTTACAATCATTTCATAGCAAATTTATATCATTTTTTGGAATTAACCTATTGACACAGTGCCAAGTGCTAGTTGTTTTTTTTCTTGTTTTTTACTTCGCTGAAAATCAATATCAAACGGAATCCAAATGCAGCGAAACTTTCTGGAGAATTTTTCTGGGCCAAAAGACACATGATGGGCCAAAGAAGTACCTGAGGGGAGCTCCGAGGGGAGCACAACCCACCAGGGCGCGCCTGGGGGCCCAGGTGCGCCCAGGTGGTGTCGGTGTACTAAGGTAGGGGTACCTTAGTACCCCAACTTGTGCACGGGCAGTAGCAGCTTCCCGCGGCAGGGCTTACCACGCGCTTGCCAAGGCCCGCTCCAGACCCCTTTAAGCCATTCAAGAACAAAGTATTCAAGTTAGAAGACAAGACCCCGGCAAGAGGAGCTTGCCGGGAAGGCCGCACCAGGCTCAAGGGCATCTTTTCAGCACAAGGCCCTGGCAAGAGGTGCTTGCCAGGAAGACCAAAGGATAACACCGCAAAAGATACATTGCGGCGCATCGTGCGCCCCGGCAGGGCCCGGGAAGCGGCAAGCGGCAAGCTTCCGGGCCCGGCAAGATAGCGGCCCCGGCAAGGTGCTTGCCGGGGGAAGCTCACACTGTGTGCCTGCGCTCCAGCTCATTCGGCCACGTGTCGCCCTGGGGCCCTTCCAGGGGCACGTGGCAGATGGCTGTGCAGCCTGAGGGACACGCTGGCGAGCCGCGGTGACGAAGCTACCGCCGTGGCGAACGGAGACGCATGGACAGACGCTTTTGGGGTCGACGGCGACGGGCATTAAATGCCCTTGTCCCCCACCGTCAAGGTTAGGTGAAGACCACTGTTCACACACTATTCATGCACTGTTACAACTACCACCAAATTTACACTTTTACCCTCCTCTACGTTGACACCTGTCGGTGACCCCTTTGAGCTATAAAAGGAGGCCCATGCACTACGTAGAGGGGGTTCGATCCCAGAAACTCGCTCACTCCCACGCTCGGTGTAGCTGGTACTGTAGATCTTCAAGCTCCCGAGCTCCGAAAACTCAATACAACCAAAGCAGGAGTAGGGTTTTACGCGTCATCGCGGCCCGAACCTGGGTAAACTGCCCGCGTGTGCTCCTCGATCTGCTCTCCGTGCTCCCTCCGCTCCCTTACCGCAACGTAGAAGGGGCTCCGGTCCCATAGGTGCTCGTGGGAGGACAGTTTCCCCCGACATCTTTGGCGCGCCAGGTAGGGGGCGTCGAGGTTGTGCGAACCTGATCCGGCGCTCACGCGGGCGCAACTTTCAGCAACCTCTCCAGCTCCATCAACCTCATCGACTACATCAACATGCCTCCGAAGAAGAAGGCTTCGGAGGTCGGAGGCCCGTCCACGTCGATCCCACCACCACCAGAGCCGACGGTTGGTGGGGGAGGCGCCGGCGGAAGGGTGGACGCCGGTGGGGACACTCATGGCGCCACCAAGTCCAAGGACAAGATGGACGACCGGGCGAACTCCAAGGCCTCGGTGTCCGTACACGCACCACGTCCCTCTCAGGAGGTGCCAGACCAGCAGCGGCGTGGTATTGGAGGTACCATACGCTTGCTGGGACGTGGCCAAGCCAGCGAGTCGCGGGATGCTCAAGGCCAACGTCCTGGCACGAGCAAGGCGCGGTCGCCGGGACGGGAACATGCTCCTTCTAACGCGGTTAGAAGTCCGAGCGTGTCCCGCTCCTTGCACCGTTCGCCACCGTTTCCCTCCTCTCCAGCAGAAGCCCTGGCCAGGGCTCAGCTGCTCCTCGACTTCCCTCCAGCGGCGGACAAGGCCGAAGACTGGAGGGCGACGATCCAGAGCCTCATCGCCTTCGCCAACAACGACGCGCCGCAGCAGCTGGCAACTTCACGGCCGCGGCAAGTTGACCAAGCGAAGGCCGATGGAGACAAGACCGCCGGGGGTGCAACTACCGTGCACTCCCCGCCGCGGAAGCAAAAAACGCCGCCCCGCCGGATCAACGTCGACGACGACTCCACGGCGTCGTCGGATCCGCGGGCTCGCCGCGATCAGCGCCAAGTCCTCGACGACAGGCGACAAGAGGACGCTCGAACCCGCATCGAGCGTCGACGAGAAGCCAGAAGACAGTCCGATCAGCGCGCTGGGACCGCTGTCAACATGCACGCGCCCGGTGAACCAGGCGACTTGCCGTACGCGGCAGGTTGCCCTGTGTTCACCCGAGAGCTGTGGCAAGTCCAGTGGCCCAGCATGAAGAATTTCAAGCCCGACGTACCCGAGAAGTACGACGGCAAGACACACCCCTCGGAGTTCCTCAGCATCTACACCATTGCGGTGCAGGCTGCCGGGGGACGCGATGAGAAGATCCTGGCCAACTACTTCCCGCTTGTGCTTAAGCCAAACGTCAGGTCTTGGCTTATGCACTTGCCGGAGAACTCCATTTCTTCATGGGCGGATTTGTGCCACCAGTTTGTCGGCGCCTTCACGGGCGGCCACAAACCCCACGGCCAGGAGAGCGATCTCCACATCCTTGCCCAGAAGGAGGGAGAGTCCCTGCGCAAATACATCCAAAGGTTCAGCCGTGTACAGCACAATATTCCCGATGTCCACCCCGCCGCGGTCATCAGCGCGTTCCATCAGAACGTGCGTAACCGCCGGATGAGGGAGGAGATGGCCATGACCAAGATCCGGGACGTCAGCGAGCTCTACGCTCTGGCTGACAAATGTGCACGTGCTGAAGAGGGGAGAAGACTCCCTGGAGAGGATACCGGCGCAGGAGGAAGTGACAGCGAGGATGCCGCCCCGGCAAGGAAGGGCCGGCGGCGGAATAACAGGAAGAAGAAGAACAAGGAGGTACTGGTTGTCGAGCAGTCCGGCAAGGAGGCTCCCGCCAAGAAGACACAGGCTGGTGGCACCGGCAAGGAGGCCGCCCCTGTAGCGGCAGCCGACAAGCAGGACGGCTCCGACAAGCAGTACTGCAAGATCCACCGCACCAAGGGCCACGATCTCCAGAACTGCAAGAGGGTAGAGTACCTCGTAGAGCAGCAGAAGGCTGAATACGAGCGTCGTGATAAGGAGAAGGCCCAAGGAGGCGGAGGAGAGCCCAGCAAGAAGCGGCCGTTCAATGGCCGGGGAGGACGTCGCGGCAAGGCCAAGCAGCGGCAAGGAGACAGACCTCCCCGGGGCCGCGACAAGGACGACGATGAAGACGACGATGAGGATATGGATGAAGGAGACAACAGCGAGCAGGAGTTCCAGAAGGCCACAGAAGTTCTTGTAGGGTAACGTAGCATAATTCAAAATTTTCTACGTCTTCACCAAGATCCAACTATGGATACATCTAGCAACGAGCAAGAAAGAGTGCATCTACATACCGTTATGAAGATTGCGTGCGGAAGCTTTCAACGAAGCAAGGATGAAGTAGTCGTACTCTTCACGTTCTTCGTCACCGATGATCTAGCGCCGAACGGACGGCACCTCCGCGTTCAACACACGTACGGTGCAGCAACGTCACCTCCTTCTTGATCCAGCAATGGGGGAGGAGAAGTCGTCAGAGATCCGGCAGCACGACGACGTGATGACGGATGCAGTGGAGATCGCAGCAGGGCTTCGCCGGGCGCCCTGCGTGGGAGTTGGGAGGTGTGATGGGAGGGGGAGAGGCGCCAGGGCTGAGGTGCGGCTGCCCTCTCCCCCCCCACATATATATAGGGGGCCAGGGGGGCGCCAGCCCCTTGCAGATCCAATCTGCAAGGGGGGGCGGCGGCCAGGGAGGAGTCCCCCTCCCCCAAGGCAAGTGGTGGCCCCCCTCCCCTTAAGGTTTTATCCCTAGGCGCATGGGGAGGTGGGGCCCCCTTGTGGTGCGCCAGCCCAGAGGGCTGCACACACCCCCTTGCGGCCTAGGGGCCCCACCGGGATGGGTGGCCCCACCCGGTGGACCCCCGGGGCCCCTCCGGTGGTCCCGGGACGCTCCCGGTGACCCCCGGAGATCACCCGTTGGCCGAAACTGGACTTCCCATATATCAATCTTTACCTCCGGACCATTCTGGAACTCCTCGTGACGTCCGGGATCTCATCCGGGACTCCGAACAACATTCGGGTTTCCACGTGCATTAATCTCTACGATCCTAGCGTTACCGAACCTTAAGTGTGTAGACCCTACGGGTTCGGGAGACACGTAGACATGACCGAGACCACTCTCCGGTCAATAACCAACAGCGGGATCTGGATACCCATGTTGGTTCCCACGTGTTCCTCGATGATCTTCATCGGATGAACCACTGTGTCAAGGATTCACTCAATCCCGTATGTTATTCCCTTTGTCCATCGGTACGGTACTTGCCCGAGATTCGATCGTCGGTATTCCCAATACCTTGTTCAATCTCGTTATGGCAAGTCTCTTTACTCGATCCGTAATCCATCATCCCGTGACTAACTACTTAGTCACATTGAGCTCATTATGATGATGTATTACCGAGTGGGCCCAGAGGTACCTCTCCGTCATATGGAGTGACAACATCCCAGTCTCGGTTCGTACCAACTCAACAGACACTTTCGGAGATACCCGATGCGTACCTTTATAGCCACCCAGTTACGTTGTGACGGTTGGCACACCCAAAGTACTCCTACGGTATCCGGGAGTTGTACAACCTCATGGTCTAAGGAATAAATACTTGACACCGAAAAGCTTATGCATTACGAACTATACGATCTCGTGTTATGCTCAAGTTTGGGTCTTGTCCATCACATCATTCTCCTAATGATGTGATCCCGTTATCACTGACATCTCATGTCCATGGTCAGGAAACCGTGACCATCTATTGATCAACGAGCTGGCTACTAGAGGCCTACCAGGGACTCATTGTGGTCTGTGTATTCACACATGCATCGCTGTTTCCGTACAATACAATTCAAGCATGAATAACAGACAATTATCATGAACAAGGAGATATAATAATAATGCTTTTATTATTGCCTCTAGGGCATATCTCCAACAGTCTCCCACTTGCACTAGAGTCAATAATCTAGTTACATTGTGACGAATCGAACACCCATAGAGTTCTGGTGTTGATCATGTTTCGCTCGTGAAAGAGGTTTAGTCAACGGGTCTGCGACATTCAGATCCGTATGCACTTTACAAATATCTATGTCTCCATCCTGAACATAATTCCGGATGGAGTTGAAATGGCGCTTGATGTGCTTGGTCTTCTTGTGAAACCTGGGCTCCTTGGTAATAGCAATAGCACCAGTGTTGTCACAGAAGAGAGTTATCGGGCTTGACGCACTTGGAATGACTCCTAGGTCGGTGATGAACTCCTTCATCCAGACTCCTTCCTGCGCTGTTTCAGAAGCAGCTATGTATTCCGCTTCACATGTAGATGCTGCCACCACGCTTTGCTTGCAACTGCACCAGCTGACTGCCCCTCTATTCAAAATATACACGTATCTGGTTTGTGACTTAGAGTCATCCAGATCTGTGTCGAAGCTAGCATCGACGTAACCCTTTACGACGAGCTCTTCGTCACCTCCATAAACGAGAAACATATCCTTAGTCCTTTTCAGGTACTTCAGGATGTTCTTGACCGCTGTCCAGTGTTCCGTACCGGGATCACTTTGGTACCTCCCTACCAAACTTATGGCAAGGTTCACATCAGGTCTGGTACACAGCATGGCATACATGATAGAACCTATTGCCGATGCATAGGGAATGACACTTATCTTTTCTCTATCTTCTGCCGTGGTCGGCGACTGAGCTTTGCTCAATCTCATACCTTGCAAAACAGGCAAGAATCCTTTCTTTGACTGATCCATATTGAACTTCTTCAATATTTTGTCAAGGTATGTACTTTGTGAAAGACCAATGAGGCGTCTCGATCTATCTCTATAGATTTTGATGCCTAATATGTAAGCAGCTTCACCAAGGTCCTTCATTGAAAAACTTTTATTCAAGTAGGCCTTTACATTTTCCAAGAATTCTATATCATTTCCCATCAGCAATATGTCATCCACATATAATATGAGAAATGCTACAGAGCTCCCACTCACTTTCTTGTAAATACAGGCTTCTCCATAAGTCTGTATAAAGCCAAACGCTTTGATCACCTCATTAAAGAGAATATTCCAACTCCGAGATGCTTGCACCAGCCCGTAAATCGAGCGCTGGAGCTTGCATACCTTGTTAGCGTTTTCTGGATCGACAAAACCTTCCGGTTGCATCATATACAACTCTTCCTTGAGGAAGCCATTAAGGAATGCTGTTTTGACGTCCATTTGCCATATCTCATAATCATAGAATGCGGCAATAGCTAACATGATTCTGACTGACTTCAGCATCGCTACGGGAGAGAAAGTCTCATCGTAGTCAATCCCTTGAACTTGTCGATAACCTTTAGCGACAAGCCGAGCCTTGTAGATGGTCACATTACCATCCGCGTCTGTCTTCTTCTTAAATATCCATTTATTTTCTATGGCGTGCCTATCATCAGGCAAGTCCACCAAAGTCCATACTTTGTTTTCATACATGGATTCTATCTCGGATTTCATGGCTCCAAGCCATTTATTGGAATCTGGGCCCGCCATCGCTTCTTCATAGTTCGAAGGTTCACCGTTGTCTAACAACATGATTTCCAGGACAGGGTTGCCGTACCACTCTGGTGCGGAACGTGCCCTTGTGGACCTTCGAAGTTCAGTAGTAACTTGATCTGTTTCTTCATGATCATTATCATCAACTTCCTCCCTTGTCGGTGCAGGCACCTCAGGAATAGTTTCCTGCGCTGCGCTACTTTCCGTTCCAGGAGGGGTGACTGTCACCTCATCAAGTTCTACTTTCCTCCCACTCACTTCTTTCGAGAGAAACTCTTTCTCCAGAAAGCATCCATTCTTGGCAACAAAGACTTTGCCTTCGGATCTGTGGTAGAAGGTGTACCCAATAGTTTCCTTTGGGTATCCTATGAAGACGCATTTTTCCGATTTGGGTTCGAGCTTTTCAGGTTGAAGTTTCTTGACATAAGCATCGCAACCCCAAACTTTCAGAAATGACAGCTTCGGTTTCTTACCAAACCAAAGTTCATATGGAGTCGTCTCAACGGATTTTGACGGAGCCCTATTTAAAGTGAATGCGGCAGTCTCTAAAGCATAACCCCAAAAAGATAGCGGTAAATCGGTAAGGGACATCATAGATCGCACCATGTCCAACAGAGTACGATTTCGACGTTCGGACACACCGTTACGTTGAGGTGTTCCGGGCGGTGTCAATTGTGAAACAATTCCACAGCTCCTAAGGTGTGTGCCAAATTCATGACTTAAATATTCACCCCCACGATCCGATCGCAAGAACTTTATTTTTCTGTCACGTTGATTCTCAACCTCATTCTAAAATTCCTTGAACTTTTCAAAGGTCTCAGACTTGTGTTTCATCAAATAGATATACCCATATCTACTCAAGTCATCTGTGAGGGTGAGAACATAACGGTAGCCTCCGCGAGCCTCAACACTCATTGGACCGCACACATCGGTATGTATGATTTCCAACAAGTTGGTTGCTCGCTCCATTGTTCCGGAGAACGGAGTCTTGGTCATCTTGCCCAAGAGGCATGGTTCGCACGTGTCAAATGATTCATAATCAAGAGACTCTAGAAGTCCATCCGAATGGAGCTTCTTCATACGTTTGACACCAATATGACCAAGGCGGCAATGTCACAAGTATGTGGGACTATCATTATCAACTTTACATCTTTTGGCATCTACACTATGAATATGTGTATCACTACGTTCGAGATTCATCAAAAATAAACCATTGACCAGCGGGGCATGACCATAAAACATATCTCTCAAATAAATAGAACAACCATTATTCTCCGATTTGAAAGAATATCCATCTCGCATAAGACGAGATCCAGAAACAATGTTCATGCTCAAAGCTGGTACTAAATAACAATTATTCAGGTTTAAAACTAATCCCGAGGGTAGATGTAGAGGCAGTGTGCCGATGGCGATCACATCGACCTTGGAACCATTCCCGACGCGCATCGTCACCTCATCCTTCGCCAGTCTCCGTTTATTCCGCAGCTCCTGTTTTGAGTTACAAATGTGAGCAACTGCACCGGTATCGAATACCCAGGAGCTACTACGAGTGCTGGTAAGGTACACATCAATAACATGTATATCATATATACCTTTGACGTTGCCGGCCTTCTTGTCTGCTAAGTATTTGGGGCAGTTCCGCTTCCAGTGACCCGTTCCCTTGCAATAAAAGCACTCAGTCTCTGGCTTGGGTCCATACTTTGGCTTCTTCCCGGCAACAGGCTTGCCAGGCGCGGCAACTTGCTTGCCGTCCTTCTTGAAGTTCTTCTTACCCTTGCCTTTCTTGAACTTAGTGGTTTTATTGACCATCAACACTTGATGTTCTTTCTTGATGTCTACCTCCGCTGATTTCAGCATCGAATACACCTCGGGAATGGACTTCTCCATCCCCTGCATATTGAAGTTCAACACGAAGCTCTTGAAGCTTGGTGGGAGCGACTGGAGGATTCTGTCAACGACCGCTTCATCTGGGAGATTCATTCCCAGCTGAGACAAGCGGTTGTGCAATCCTGAAATCTTGAGGATGTGCTCACTGACAGAACTGTTCTCCTCCATCTTACAGCTGTAGAATGCGTCGGAGACATCATATCTCTCGACTCGGGCATGAGCTTGGAAAACCATTTTCAGCTCTTCGAACATCTCATATGCTCTATGGTGCTCAAAACGCTTTTGGAGCCCCGATTCTAAACTGTAAAGCATGCCGCACTGAACCAGGGAGTAATCATCACTACGCGACTGCCAGACGTTCAAAACGTCTTGGTCAGCATCGGGAGCAGGTGCATCACCTAGCGGTGCTTCTAGGACATATGATCTCTTGGCAGCTATGAGGATGATCCTCAGGTTACGGACCCAATCCGTATAGTTGCTACCATCGTCTTTCAGCTTGGTTTTCTCTAGGAACGCGTTGAAGTTGAGGGAAACTGGAGTGTGGGCCATTTGATCTACAAGAGATATTGTAAAGAATTTATACTAAGTTCATGATAATTAAGTTCATCTTAATCAAATTTTAATGAACTCCCACTCAGAATGACATCTCTCTAGTCATCTAAGTGATACACGATCCGAATCGAGTAGTCCGTGTCCGATCATCACGTGAGACGGACTAGTAAAAAACGGTGAACATCTTCATGTTGATCGTATCTTCTATACGACTCGTGTTCGACCTTTCGGTCTTCCGTGTTCCGAGGCCATGTCTGTACATGCTAGGCTCGTCAAGTGAACCCTAAGTGTATCGCGTGTGTAAATCTGTCTTACACCCGTTGTATGCGAACGTTAGAACCTATCACACCCGATCATCACGTGGTGCTTCGGAGCAACGAGCTTTAGCAACGGTGCACAGTTAGGGGAAACACATTACTTGAAATTTTAGTGAGAGATCATCTTATTTACTACCGTCGTTCTAAGTAAACAAGATGCAAAAACATGATAAACATCACATGCAATCAATTAAGTGACATGATATGGCCAATATCATCTTGCTCCTTGGATCTCCATCTTCGTGGCACCATGATCATCTTGTCACCGGCTCAACACCATGATCTTCATCATCCTGAACTCCATCATCGTGTCTTGAAGAAGTCGTCACGCCAACTATTACTTCTACTACTATAACTAACGTTTAGCAATGAAGTAAAGTAATTACATGGCGTTATTCAGTGACACGCAGGTCATACAATAATAAAGACAACTCCTATGGCTCCTGCCGGTTGTCAAGTTCATCGACATGCAAGTCGTGATTCCCTATTACAAAAACATGATCAATCTCATACATCACATATATCATTCATCACATCTTCGTTCTTGGCCATACCACGTCACAAAACACATGCTGCAAAAACAAGTTTGACGTCCTCTAATTGTTGTTGCAAGTTTTACGTGGCTTCTATAGGATTTCTAGCAAGAACGTTTCTTACCTACGCCAAAACCACAACGTGATTTGTCAACTTCTATTTACCCTTCATAAGGACCCTTTTCATCGAATCCGATCCGACTAAAGTAGGAGAGACAGACACCCGCCAGCCACCTTATGCATCTAGTGCATGTCTGTCGGTGGAACCAGTCTCACGTAAGCGTACGTGTAAGGTCGGTCCGGGCCGCTTCATCCCACAATACCACCGAATCAAGATTGACTAGTAACGGTAAGAAAGTTGAACAAGATAATACGCCCACAACTGCTTTGTGTTCTACTCGTGCAAGATGCTACGCATAAAACCTAGGCTCTGATACCACTGTAGGGTAACGTAGCATAATTCAAAATTTTCTACGTCTTCACCAAGATCCAACTATGGATACATCTAGCAACGAGCAAGAAAGAGTGCATCTACATACCGTTATGAAGATTGCGTGCGGAAGCTTTCAACGAAGCAAGGATGAAGTAGTCGTACTCTTCACGTTCTTCGTCACCGATGATCTAGCGCCGAACGGACGGCACCTCCGCGTTCAACACACGTACGGTGCAGCAACGTCACCTCCTTCTTGATCCAGCAAGGGGGGAGGAGAAGTCGTCAAAGATCCGGCAGCACGACGGCGTGATGACGGATGCAGTGGAGATCGCAGCAGGGCTTCGCCGGGCGCCCTGCGTGGGAGTTGGGAGGTGTGACGGGAGGGGGAGAGGCGCCAGGGCTGAGGTGCGGCTGCCCTCTTCCCCCCCCACGTATATATAGGGGGCCAGGGGGGCGCCAACCCCTTGCAGATCCAATCTGCAAGGGGGGGCGGCGGCCAGGGAGGAGTCCCCCTCCCCCAAGGCAAGTGGTGGCCCCCCTCCCCTTAGGGTTTTATCCCTAGGCGCATGGGGAGGTGGGGCCCCCTTGTGGTGCGCCAGCCCAGAGGGCTGCACACATCCCCTTGCGGCCTAGGGGCCCCACCGGGATGGGTGGCCCCACCCGGTGGACCCCCGGGGCCCCTCCGGTGGTCCCGGGACGCTCCCGGTGACCCCCGGAGATCACCCGTTGGCCGAAACTGGACTTCCCATATATCAATCTTTACCTCCGGACCATTCCGGAACTCCTCGTGACGTCCGGGATCTCATCCGGGACTGCGAACAACATTCGGGTTTCCACGTGCATTAATCTCTACGACCCTAGCGTTACCGAACCTTAAGTGTGTAGACCCTACGGGTTCGGGAGACACGTAGACATGACCGAGACCACTCTCCGGTCAATAACCAACAGCGGGATCTGGATACCCATGTTGGTTCCCACGTGTTCCTCGATGATCTTCATCGGATGAACCACTGTGTCAAGGATTCACTCAATCCCGTATGTTATTCCCTTTGTCCATCGGTACGGTACTTGCCCGAGATTCGATCGTCGGTATTCCCAATACCTTGTTCAATCTCGTTATGGCAAGTCTCTTTACTCGATCCGTAATCCATCATCCCGTGACTAACTACTTAGTCACATTGAGCTCATTATGATGATGTATTACCGAGTGGGCCCAGAGGTACCTCTCCGTCATACGGAGTGACAACATCCCAGTCTCGGTTCGTACCAACTCAACAGACACTTTCGGAGATACCCGATGCGTACCTTTATAGCCACCCAGTTACGTTGTGACGGTTGGCACACCCAAAGTACTCCTACGGTATCCGGGAGTTGTACAACCTCATGGTCTAAGGAATAAATACTTGACACCAAAAAGCTTATGCATTACGAACTATACGATCTCGTGTTATGCTCAAGTTTGGGTCTTGTCCATCACATCATTCTCCTAATGATGTGATCCCGTTATCACTGACATCTCATGTCCATGGTCAGGAAACCGTGACCATCTGTTGATCAACGAGCTGGCTACTAGAGGCCTACCAGGGACTCATTGTGGTCTGTGTATTCACACATGCATCGCTGTTTCCGTACAATACAATTCAAGCATGAATAACAGACAATTATCATGAACGAGGAGATATAATAATAATGCTTTTATTATTGCCTCTAGGGCATATCTCCAACAGTTCTGTGCGTCGATGGAGGTGCCTTTCTGCACACTTCCCACCGCCAACTCAAGCAATGGGTGCGGGAAGTGAATGCAGCTGAGCCACCCGTCGAGTCGCGCAGGCTCCTGAAATGGTCTGGCACGCCCATCATCTTCGACCTTGAGGACCACCCTGACCGCACAACTGCGGTCGGGTGCTTGCCGATGTTGGTTTCGCCAACTATCCGCAACCTCAAGGTCACCAAGATGTTGGTTGACGGCGGGGCCGGCCTCAACTTGATCTCCTCCGCTGTGATCAAGAAGCTGCAGATCCCCGACAGCGAGCTCGAGGAAACCGGGACGTTCCAAGGAATCAACCTGGGAAGGAGCAAGCCGAAGGGGAACATCACGCTGCCAGTGACCTTTGGTGGAGAGCTCAACTTCAGGATGGAGAGGATCACGTTCGACGTTGCCGATATCCCATTGCCATACAATGGGATACTTGGCCATCCTGCGCTCGCCAAATTCATGGCAGCTTCCCACTACGCATATAACATGCTCAAGATGCCGGGGCCGATAAGCGTCATCTCTGTCCCCGGCGACAAGAAGGATGCGCTTATTTGCGCCGACAAGATCTACTGGGATGCAGCAGCCGCGACAAACAGCCAAACACTTGCCGCTGAAGCTCCCGGGGGGAAGACCAAGACCAAGTCCGGCAAGAGCTCTGGGGCCCACTCCGGCAAACATGCCTCTTCGGAGTGCTGCGCTGCCGTCGAGGACGCACCATCGAGCTCCACCGGCAAGTGCAAGAAAGGAATGGCAGCTCCACCGGCAACCAAGAAGGTGTCCGCCAACGAGGACGGCACTGGTGGTACCTTCACCATCAGTGCTACACTCGACCCCAAATAGGAAAGCGCGCTCGTTGCCTTCCTGCGGGCGAATGTGGACGTGTTTGCGTGGCAACCGTCTGACATCCCCGGCGTTCCCAGGAAGGTAATTGATCACAAGCTTGCTGTTTGTCCTCATGCGCGGCCCGTCAAGCAGAAAGTCAGGAAGCAAGCCGTGGAGCGCCAAGAATTCATCGCCGAAGAAATCAAGAAGTTGGAAGCAGCAGGCCTGGTCAGAGGTGTACTACATCCCACGTGGTTGGCCAATCCAGTTGTTGTGCGCAAAGCTAATGGGAAGTGGAGACTTTGTATAGACTTCACCGATGTGAATAAAGCATGTCCCAAGGATCCATTTCCCTTGCCGCGCATTGACCAGATTGTTGACTCCACCGCCGGATGTGAGTTGCTTTCATTTCTCGATGCATACTCAGGTTACCACCAGATATTCATGGCTGAGGAAGATGAGGAGAAGACTGCATTCATTACTCCATGTGGCACATATTGCTTCATACGCATGCCCTTTGGATTGAAGAATGCAGGCTCGACATTTGCAAGGGTGGTGCACACTGCTTTTGAGCCACAGATACATAGAAATGTAGAAGCCTACATGGATGATATAGTGGTCAAGAGCAAGAGCAAGGATACCCTGATCCAAGACTTAGAAGAAACCTTTGAGAATCTGCGCAAGATACAGCTCAAGTTGCACCCCGAGAAGTGCGTCTTCGGAGTCCCCTCCGGCAAACTTCTCGGGTTCTTCGTGTCCCAGAGGGGGATTGAAGCCAATCCCGACAAGATTAAAGCCATCGAGCAGATTGAAGCCCCGAAGCGCATCAAGGACGTAAGAAGACTTGCTGGTTGTGTGGCTGCCCTCAGCAGGTTCATTTCAAAGTCTGCAGAACGCGCCCTGCCTTTCTTCAAGATCCTGAAAAAGGCAGGTCCTATGAAATGGACTCCGGAAGCGGAGGCTGCGCTGCAAGACTTGAAAGGATACCTATCCTCCACTCCAATACTTGTCGCACCTAAACCACAAGAGAAGTTGCTGCTGTACTTAGCGGCGACCAATCAAGTGGTTAGTGCTGCGTTAGTAGCGGAGAGAGAGGCAGATGAGGAACCCACATCCCTGGCAAGCGCATCCAGCGGCAAGCAGGGGGCTTCCCCGACAAGCTCTGGCCCCGACAAAGACAAGCCTGCGCAAGAACAAGAAGAAGCGCGAAGGAAGATGGTACAGCGCCCAGTTTATTTTGTAAGTTCCCTCTTGCAGGGGGCTAGATCAAGATACTCTGGAGTGCAGAAGTTGCTTTTCGGCCTCCTCATGGCCTCAAGAAAGCTGCGCCATTACTTCCAGGCACATGAGATAACAGTGGTCACTCGCTTTCCGTTGAAGAGGATATTGCAAAATCCAGAAGCAACAGGCAGGATCGTCGAGTGGGCACTGGAGCTGTCAAGCTTTGGTCTCAAGTTTGAGAGTACTTCAACCATACAGAGCAGAGCTTTGGCAGAGTTCATAGCGGAATGGACCCCAACACCGGATGAAGAAGTTCCAGAGACAAGTATCCCCGTCCAAGAAGCAAGCAAGGAGTGGATAATGTACTTCGATGGTGCCTTCTCGCTGCAAGGCGCCGGCGCTGGTGTGTTACTCATAGCACCCACCGGAGAGCACCTCAAGTATGTTGTTCAAATGCACTTTCCCAAGGAACAAGCGACAAACAATACTACGGAGTATGAAGGTTTGCTTGCCGGTCTCAGAATTGCGGCCGAACTTGGGATCAAGAGGCTGATAGTGCGGGGAGACTCACAGTTGGTGGTCCGACAAGTAAACAAGAGTTACCAGAGCCCTCTGATGGAAGCTTATGTAGATGAAGTGAGGAAGCTTGAAGAACACTTTGCAGGCCTACAGATGGAGCACGTTCCAAGAGCTCAGAATGACATCGCAGATGGCCTTTTAAAGTGTGCTGCAACGAAGTTACCTGTGGAACGAGGGATCTTCGTGCTCAAGCTAACTCAGCCATCCGTTACACCATCAGTTGGGCAGAGCAAGAAGAGGAAGTTCGTCTCCGGCGACTACTTGCCGGCGGATCTTCCCGAAGCCGCCGCCAAAGTCCCCAAGATCAGCAACGAAGATGCTGAGGAACAGTCTGCTCCTGCGGACCCAAGGGTCTGTACAGTTGAAGCAGGCGTTCCCGACAAGCCTTGCCCCGGCAGGCTTGCCGGGGAACACTCAGCTCCGGCAGAATCACAGGTTCTTGCCGTAGAAGCTGAGGTTCCCGCAGCAGCCTTGATGCCTTTAGTCCTTGTTGTCGATCCTCAGGCTCCAGCATGGGCGCAGCAAATCGTCCGTTTTCTTCAAACTGGAGAACTTCCCGAAGAACCAGAAGAGATAGAAAGGATTACCAGACAGTCAAGTATGTACCAGTTAGTTGGAAATGAACTGTACAGAAGAAGACTCAATGGTGTCAGATTGAAGTGCATTTCCCGGGAAGATGGACAGAAGCTGTTGGCAGAAATACACGGAGGCATATGTGGTCACCACATTGGCGCAAGAGCACTTGCCGGGAAGGCGTTCCGGCAGGGTTTCTTTTGGCCAGAAGCCCTCCAAGATGCAACTGCACAAGTAACGAAGTGTGAAGCGTGCCAGTTCCATGCAAAGCAGATTCACCAGCCAGCTCAAGCTCTCCAGACAATCCCTTTGTCCTGGCCCTTCTCGGTCTGGGGGCTCGACATCCTCGGCCCCTTCCCCCGCGCCGTCGGGGGCTTTGAGTACTTGTACGTGGCGATCGACAAGTTCAAAAAGTGGCCAGAAGTGGAACCGGTGAGAAAGGTGACAGCACAGTCAGCAGTGAAGTTCTTCAGGTCAATTGTTTGCCGTTTCGGGATCCCGAACAGGATCATCACCGACAACGGCACACAGTTCACAAGCCGCACCTTCATGCAATACGTCCAAGACCTTGGCGCCAAGGTCTGCTTCGCTTCTGTTGCCCACCCAAGGAGCAATGGTCAAGCGGAGAGGGCAAACGCTGAAGTGCTGCGTGGACTGAAGACAAGAACCTTTGACAGGCTGCACAAGTGTGGAAGAAACTGGATAGAGGAGTTGCCGGCGGCTCTTTGGTCAATCAGGACGACACCGAATCGAGCCACCGGACAGACACCCTTTGCTCTTGTCTATGGAGCAGAAGCAGTTCTCCCCACGAAACTCGTATACGGGTCTCCTCGAGTGCTCGCTTACGATGAGCTCGAGCAAGAGCAACTGCGACAAGATGATGCATTGCTCCTCGAGGAGGAACGTCTCCAGGCTGCTGTACGAGCTGCTCGATACCAGCAAGCCTTGCGTCGCTATCATAGCCGCAAGGTCAAGGCCAGGAGTCTCGAGGAAGGCGACCTTGTTCTTCGGCGCGTTCAGTCCGCCAAGGGCTCCAACAAGTTGACGCCGAAGTGGGAAGGCCCTTATCGGGTGAGACAAGTCACAAGGCCCGGCGCTGTCCGCCTTGAGACCGAAGAAGGCTTACCGGTGAGCAACTCCTGGAACATAGAGAATCTTCGCAAGTTTCACCCATAAGGCGCGGTTGCCGTGATCCGCTCCGGCAACCACCTTTTGTACAAGTCTTGCCGATGTTGCATGTAAACCTTTGTACAAAGCCGGACGCAGACCCCGTGCATCAGTAAAAATTTTGTGCTTCGCACCATTTGTCATTTCGTGCTTTTCCTTTTACTTGCATGTATTATCTGACATTTCGTGCAGCACATATCCCCGGTAAGCAGTAACAAGCCGCAAGGCTCCGTACTTGTATTTCCTTCTCTTTGGTTTTTCTCTCTGAAACAGAAGGAGTGTTCCTCGTGCACAAGTTTGCCGGGGGGGAAGGAGGTAGAAGTATGGACCAAGTGCTGTTCAAGAAAGAAAAGTCTTGCCGGGAAGTAAACAACCCAATGAAAGCTAAGTTACCAAAGTTTGAGCATTCAAATTTTTAAATTTTAGTTATCTTCCTTGAACAACCACACTTTGTATGGAAAACCTGTGCGCGGAGGAACCTACCCGTGGCTAGCCGCGCCCTTACTTTGTTTCGAGCACGCTCAACGGCTTGAGTGAGCTGCGACAAGTGTCGCGCCCTTACTTCGTTTTCGAGTTCGCTCAGCAATTTAAGTGTGCTGCGACTAGCTGCGGCAAGGTCACTTGCCGACAAGGTCTTTGCTAGCAGGCTGCTAAGAGTCCCGCACTCAGCGCTCGTGGCAAGGGCCCCTTGCCGGCAAGTTCCCTAAAAGCGTAGGGTAGAAAGCATACAAAGTGAAGGACCAAAAGCAAGGGAGATAACACTGCATTGATTACCCAAAATAAAAGTATATATTACAAGAGATAACTTGCCGCTGTTCTAAACAACTACTGCCTATGACTTAATTGGCAGCGGCGAAGGAAGCAAGGTGCCTAATCCCTACGGTCTCCGTCGACCCTCTGGATCTTGCCCACCTTGGCTACAATGTGGGCAACTTGGGCCTTCAACGCCTCCTTATCAGCTTCGGGCGGCAGGGTCCGGAGAACGTTAACAAGGTTGATCCCGGGGTTGCGGTAGACAATCTTCGACAGCACCCGCTCCATGGTGCCCATGCAGAGCCGGCGCGCCTCGTCGGCCAGCTGCTCGGGGATCTTCTCCCGCAGCCGCGCAAGCGCCGACGCCACCCCCCTGAAGAACAGACTCAGTTTGGCGCTGTGAGGGAGGTTCTCGTCGGGGGAGTACACGAGATGCTCCGCCCTCAACGCCATCATCTCCATGTCGATGTTGGCGGCGGAGGTGACGAGGTCCTCAGTCCATCGCTCCACCGTCTGCTGGAATTGGGTTTGCGAGACGGCGGTGCTTTCCAGCAGGGCCCTCTCAGCGCGGAGATCGTCCTTCAGCTTCGTCTCGCGGTCCCGGGCAGCGTCAAGCGAGTCAGTAAGGGTGGAGACCTTCAGCTCTAAATCGGCGATGGAGTCCCTGGCATCGGTGAGCTCCTTACCCTTCACGGAGAGGCGGATTTGCAGCTCCGAGTTGGTGTGGGCGTCCTTCTCCCGCTCCACGTTGAGCGCGGTGACCCTGTCTTCACTCGCCTTCAAGAACAGCTCCAACTGCGCCACTCTGGCCTCCAGATCCTTCTTGGCAGTCTCCGCGGCAGCAGCGGCGTCCCTCGCCTCCTGCAGAGCCCCGCCGATGGCTTGCTCCCGGGCGGTGAGGTCGTACTCATGGGCGTCGAGGTCGACCTTCCGCTGGTTGAGCTCTCCTTCCCGCCGAGACAGCTCCTCGGCGGCCAGTCGCTGCTGCTCCTCGACCTCGGCCTTTTCGAGGACGAATGCTTGCTGCGCCCCGGCAAGCTCTTCGCGCTCCTCCGCCAAGTTTCGGAGGGCCGCCTGGTTAGCGGTGCGGAGCTCCGCGGCGTGCTTCTCCAGGTCAGCACCAGCCTTGGCAGCTAGAGCCTCCCGAGACTCCAACTTCGCCTGCCTGGCCCGGTATAAGGCCAGGAGCCGGCGAAGGAGCCGCTCCTCTTCGGGCTCGTCGCTGCTTCCGGGCGCATCAACAACCTTCAGCCTGGCGGAGGCGAGAACCTCTCCGTCGAAGGTCTCTCCCTCCGCGGGTGCCCTAGACGAGGACGCCCACGGGACTTGAATGAAGACCCCGTTGGCGGCCTCCAGATATACACCCGACCGGTCAGCGGAGGCGGAGGGGTCGGCGGCCGGTGCAGCGTCCGACGCTCCTGCGGCCTCCGGGCCAGCAGTGTGGTCGCCGGTCCCTTCCCCAGCCGCGACGTCGGCGGTCGGGGCGGTCTCCTCGACGGCTGGCTCGTCAGCTCCAGCCATCCCCTCAGCAGTAGTGGCATTGCCGCCATCGCCATGCACGCCCTCCTCGGCGGTGGCCTCCGTCTCCATCAGCTCCGGGGCGGGAGGATCTAGTAGAAGAAAAAGAAAAGAAAGATCGTCAAGCAAATATCCAAAAAGACGAACCCAAGAAAAATTAGTTACAAGGTTTACCTTCGCGGACTTCTTCGACGACGGGGTCCCTCGCTGGGGAATTCTCCCTTGGCGGCGGAGTAGTAGCCCTTGCTGGCGGGGGGCCGCTTGCGCCCTCCCTCGGCGGGGTGCTCACCCTTGTCGGGCTGCTCACCCTTGGCGGGGTACTCGCCCTTGGCGGAGTACCCGCCCTTGGCGGAGCACTGTCCCTCGCCGGGGAGCTCATCCTTGGCGGGGAGGATGGAGCGAGCAGCTCGTCGGGGGCGACCTCTTGGTGCTCCTGCGGCTGCGGCTCCACTTCTACACAAGACAACAAGACATCAGTACGGGCAATAACCTCGAGCACGCCCGTCAAGCAGAAAAATGGATACCAGACTTACGCTGGGGGCTGCGCTGGGGGCTGCTCCTCGGAGCAGCAGGCTGATCCGGCAAGTCTGCCGCTGGCGCGTCTCCTGCCGCTGCGGCGTGCTCGTCGTCCTCGATCTCGACCACAGGGATCTTGGCCCTCTTCGCCATCCGCTGGGTCAAGGTCCTGGAAGCCAAAACAAGATCAGAACCAAGCAAGAGAAATCAAGACAAAATCAAAGGAAATGAAAATTGCAAGTACTTACTCTTCCTCCTCTTCGTCGGAGCTGAGAGCGGAGAAGTCAAATCCCGCCTCAGGTGCTCCAGCGCGGGGAGCTGGAGGAGAGGGCTCCCTCGGGCGCTTAGCGGGCTCCGGAGCTGCGGGCTGTGAAGACCCGGCGCCGGTCGTCGCTGAGGACCGAGGAGCAGAAGGTACCCCGGAGTCACTCCGGGAAGACCCCCCTCCGCTTGTCGCTCGGGCACGGGGCGCCTCCTTGACGACCTTGCCCGTCGTGGTGGCGCGCGTCGCCCGGCGCTGCAGTCGTTGTTGGGGCGCCGGCGGCCTCACCATCTCGACGGCCTTGCGGACGCGCTTCTTCGGTTGCGGCGGAGGGCTTGGACTTGGTGGTGGCGGAGAGTTCTCCGAGGATGAGGAGGCGTCGTCGTCAAGATTCAGGGATCCGCCGGAGTCTTCATCAGAATCACCGGACTCGGCCTCCTCCTCCTCCTCCTCGGCAGGCCCGCTGGACTCAGTACCCTGCCCGGCAGCCTCGCCAATCCCGGCAGGCTCCCCGGTAGGCTCCCCGGCAAACTCCTCGGGCGTGATCTGCAGTAGCTTGAGGATTTCCTCCTCCTCGGCCTGGCTCACCGCGTCCGCCGCCTCCGCTTCATCAACAGTATATCCGAATTCGCCTGCCGCTGCAGCCGCAGCGGCCTCCTCCATCCTGGAGGCGATGTATGCCACATCCCGCGCGGTGGTCTCCCGGGTGAGCCCCTTCCTCTCATCGGCGTTGCGTGGTTTTTCAACCAAGTTGTCAAAGAAGGCTTGCACGGTCTCCGCTGAGGGCTCCAGCCAAGTGGGGACGACCCCGTGGGAGTCGCACTCTGGCATTGCCGCGCGGATGGCACTGAGGGCAGTGTTGTTGCACAAAGGGACCACTCCGGTCGACGGTTTGAACCACTCCGGGTGCTTGGGGTCATGTTTGAACAGCTCCCGGACCATCCCCTTCAACTCCAAGACGGTGAAGTTGTAGTTCAACCCGGGGCGCAGCCTCATGCGGTCTGCCGCGTTGCCGAACTCCCAAGCAGGCCTCTTTCTTTCCTGCAGAGGGGCAATGCGGCGGCGGAGGAAATCAGCTCCAACTTCACCCACAGTCAGATTGGTAGCCCGGAGACGAAGAATCCTAGTTAGGGCGATCTGCAGCTTGTCGTCCTCCGGGGCCAAGTCACTCCAATCCTTGCCGCACACTATGACAGTCTGGCGCGGCAAGGTGAACTGCTCGGGCTCCTTTTCCAGAATCCAACACCAATCTGCCCTCCACTCCTCCCACTTGCCGCGGAGCTCTCCCTTCAAGTACGCCTCCTTCTTGTTCAGCCTGAAGATCCAAGAGATGCTGCCGGAGAGGGGGGATCCGGACTCTACTCTAGGCGTGAAGAAGTGGCGGAAAAGAGCTACATTTGGGTGGACCCCAACGTAGTTTTCGCACAGATGTGCGAAAACAGCCAAGGTGAGAACGGCATTTGGGGTGAAATCTAAGAGACGGAAGCCGTACGTATTCATCACATCGCAGAAGAACTCCGAGAACGGAGGGCAAAGACCGTAATAGAAGAATGCAGCGAAGAAGTAGTAACCTCCCGGAAACATGTCGACAGCCACGACGGGGAGGACTTGGGTACGGGGATGATCCTTCGTCTCCCTCGCCCAGAACAAGTAGTACTTGTCCCGCAGCTCCCTCGGGCCGAGCCTTGGCGGGAAGACCACCCTCTTTCTCCGCATGGCTGCCAGCTTCGCCGCCTGCTCGGACTTCTCCTTCTTCGCCTTGTCGCTCTTCGCCTTGTCGCTCTTCGCCTGGTCGCTCTTCGGGGCCATGGCGGGGGCGGCGAGGGAGGACGGCGGCACGGCGGGTGGGGAAGACGGTGGAGGAAGGGCGGAAGCAGGGAGCAGCGGGGGTTTCTGAGGACTCAAGGCACAATGAAGACGATGGGGGAAACTGCCCCTGTTTCCTTTGCTTTTAAGGGGGAAGTGGGGGACGTTCCGCATTTCCCATTAAAGAACAGGCCACGATCTCTCCCACGACGCCGCAATCGACGCGTGCCGTTAGGGAGGGATACGGCTCGCCGTGGGCCGCGTGTGCCCGTGCACTGTCTTGGGCCTGGCCCAACAGCGCTCGGCACCGTGTGTGGCCCAGGCCCGGGGGCCCCTGTCGGTGTACTAAGGTAGGGGTACCTTAGTACCCCAACTTGTGCACGGGCAGTAGCAGCTTCCCGCGGCAGGGCTTACCACGCGCTTGCCAAGGCCCGCTCCAGACCCCTTGAAGCCATTCAAGAACAAAGTATTCAAGTTAGAAGACAAGACCCCGGCAAGAGCAGCTTGCCGGGAAGGCCGCACCAGGCTCAAGGGCATCTTTTCAGCACAAGGCCCTGGCAAGAGGTGCTTGCCAGGAAGACCAAAGGATAACACCGCAAAAGATACATCGCGGCGCATCGTGCGCCCCGGCAGGGCCCGGGAAGCGGCAAGCTTCCGGGCCCGGCAAGATAGCGGCCCCGGCATGGTGCTTGCCGGGGGAAGCTCACACTGTGTGCCTGCGCTCCAGCTCATTCGGCCACACGTCGCCCTGGGGCCCTTCCAGGGGCACGTGGCAGATGGTTGTGCAGCCTGAGGGACACGCTGGCGAGCCGCGGTGACGAAGCTACCGCCGTGGCGAACGGAGACGCATGGACAGACGCTTTTGGGGTCGACGGCGACGGGCATTAAATGCCCTTGTCCCCCACCGTCAAGGTTAGGTGAAGACCACTGTTCACACACTATTCATGCACTGTTACCACTACCACCAAATTTACACTTTTACCCTCCTCTACGTTGACACCTGTCGGTGACCCCTTTGAGTTATAAAAGGAGGCCCATGCACTACGTAGAGGGGGTTCGATCCCAGAAACTCGCTCACTCCCACGCTCGGTGTAGCTGGTACTGTAGATCATCAAGCTCCCGAGCTCTGAAAACTCAATACAACCAAAGCAGGAGTAGGGTTTTACGCGTCATCGCGGCCCGAACCTGGGTAAACTGCCCGCGTGTGCTCCTCGATCTGCTCTCCGTGCTCCCTCCGCTCCCTTACCGCAACGTAGAAGGGGCTCCGGTCCCATAGGTGCTCGTGGGAGGACAGTTTCCCCCGACAGGTGGGTTGTGCCCACCTCGGTTTGCCCCCACACTGCTTATTAGCTCTATAAATAACCAAATATTCCAAAAACCCTAGGATAGTCGACGAAAAATTGTTTTAGCCGCCGCAAGTTCCAGAGCCATGAGATCCAATCTAGAGCCCTTTTCCGGCACTTCGCTAGAGGGGAACACGATCACGGAGGGGTTCATCATCCTCATTGGTGCCTCTCTAATGATGCGTGAGTAGTTCACCTCAGACCTACGGGTCCGTAGGTAGTAGCTAGATGGCTTCTTCTCTCTTTGTTTCTCAATACAAAGTTCTCTTGGAGATCTATTTGATGTAATGACTTTGTGCGGTATGTTTGTTGGGATTCGATGAATTGTGAGTTTATGATCAGATTTGTCTTGCTTTAATATCCATACTTGATTATTATAGCTTCGTATTTCATCTCCCATATTTGTGTTTTGTTTGGCCAACTTGATCTATTTATCTTGTAATGGGAAGAGGTGCTTTGTGATGGGTTCGATCTTGCGGTGTCCTTTCCCAGTGACAGAAGGGGTTGCAAGGCACGCATGTATCGTTGCTATTAAGGATAAAAGATGGGGTCTATTTCTACATGAATAGATCTTGTCTACACCATGTCATCGTTCTTATTGCATTACTCCGTTTCCCCATGAACTTGATACACTAGAAGCATGTTGAAAGGATCGATATGGTTGACTAGAGGGGGGGGGGGTGAATAGGCAACTAACAATTTTTAGCTTTTCTTAACCAATTTAAATTAGGCAACAAAGTAAGTTGTCTAGATAAGCTATTAAGATGACAACTTATAGGAAGCAAAGATAACAACCTCACAAGCAAGCTATATAAGATAAACAATGAAAGCTTGCACAAGTAAAGGAAAGAATTAACCACAAGTGGAGCCGGTGAAGACGAGGATGTGTTACCGAAGTTCCTTCCCTTTGAGGGGAAGTATGTCTCCGTTGGAGCGGTGTGGATGCACAATGCTCCCCAAGAAGCCACTAGGGCCACCGTATTCTCCTCACGCCCTCACACAATGCAAGGTGCCGTGATTCCAATAGTGGTGCCCTTGAAGGCGGCAACCGAACCTTTACAAACAAGGTTGGGGCTATCTCCACAACCGAATTGGAGGCTCCCAACGACACCACGAAGCTTCACCACAATGGAATATGGCTGCGAGGTGACCTCAACCATCTAGGGTGCTCAAACACCCAAGAGTAACAAGATCCGCAAGGGATTAGTGGGGGGAATCAAATATCTCTTGGTGGAAGTGTAGATCGATGCCTTCTCAAGCTATCCCGATGAAATCAACAAGTTTGATTGGCTAGGCAGAGAGATCAGGCGGAAATGGAGCTTTGAGCAACAATGGAGCTTTGGGGAGGAAGAGGTAAGTCTTCTTGGAGAAGAAGACTCCCTATATATAGTGGGAGAACAAATCCAACCGTTATCCCACATTTCTGCCCGCAGAGCGCGGTACTACCACACGTAAGTTACGGTACTACCGCTCGGCCAGCGGTACTACCGCTCTGGTTGCGGTACTACCACTGGTGCAGTACTAGCCAAGACTAACTCTGTTGCGTTGAAGCAACGGGCTGTAGTACTGCCTGAGCGGTACTACCGCATGTCCCTGCGGTACTACCGCAAGGCAGAGCTAGGCAGGTCGAGGACAAATGCGGACAAAATAAAATACATCCATAGCTACATCCGCAGAAATACGGTAGTAGTAAAAACACGACGCGGAGCTACCGTTTGACCCAAGCGTACCGCGTAGGATGCGAAAGTAAAAAAATTACTTCCGCACCTACTACCGTACTAGTTACGACGTTGGGCAGCTACACGGTACTACCGTGCTCATGATACGGTACTACCGCTCTGTGCGGTACTACCGCGGTCCTGAGGCGGTGCTATCGTGTGGCTGTGCGGTACTACCGCTCACTCTGAGCGGTACTACCGCGTGCCAGGCAGTTGTAGTAGTAGGAAGCCATGGTTTTGTACTGACGAGGAAACAGCCGGAGCCCCAGAGAAGCAAAGGAAAGGTGGTGCGAGTGAGTAGACGTGTACGTGTTGATTCCACCCAAACCTTTCCGAAGCGGACCCCCTGTTAATAGTACGGCTTTCCTATTACTCAAATCCACCGAAAAAGAAGCAAAAGGAAACACCGTCTTCCATAGGTTCCGAGGGGCACATAATCATCTTGTGCCTAGGTGAGATATATCTGAAAGAGCTTAGAGCACACGATTAGTCCGCAATGCATTGTCATCAATCACCAAAACTACTTAGGGAGAAATATGCCTTTACAATCTCCCCCTTTTTGGTGGATTGATGACAATACGGGATTTGCACAAGGATATATAAGTAAGTAGGCAAACTTAGTAAAGCAATAGAATATAGGTAAGCTCCCCCTAGATGTGTGCATACAAGGGAGAGTGCTTTGGACTGCACAACACACATACTAGGAGGATAAGGTGAGCACATATAAGGGTAAGTAAATCAACTGCTCACAACCTAATATATCATAGACATAATAACGAGTTTAACGATAGGGGAGCATATGTCTTACACCATATGAAAGTCTCACGCACACGACACAAACACAAGAGCAAACAAAGTTCGACCAACGAAAAGCAAATATACACGGCACAAGACGCAAATCCTAACACTCTCTCCTCCTTTGGCATCGAGACACCACAAAGGGAAAGAGGACCTAAGATAGGTGGTAGCTCTGGCGGAAGAACTCAGTCGTCATGCTCTCCATCAGACTCCTACTGCTCCTCCTTAGACTTAGACCACTTGTAGCCCTGTTGGGCAATCCACTCTGCCTCTGGAGTGATGATCTCCTCTGATCCACTGGACACATGCTCACCAAAGATCCTCATGATCTTCTTGTCACGCTGGCGAGATTGCTTATGAGTCACATGAGCCTTGTACTGTCCCTGAGCTTGCATACAGAATAGTGCCTTCATCATCTTCTTCAGCTTCTTAGCCCAAGAAGGCTCAGACGAGGGAGGAGCATATCCTCCAGAACTGTCCTCAGCTGGCTCCTCCTCCACAGGCTCCTCATCTGTACCCATCTGTGCTACAGCAGCCTCTGCACAAGTAGTGGTATTAGCCCAACGACTCTTGATGTGAAGTCAGATAGGTTCATGACGAATCCACTCCGGGGCTTCGAACTCCTCATCAGGGTAAAGCTTCTCCCAAGTCTTGGAGATAAGCAGAAACAGGAATGAACCGTAGATGGGCACTTTGCGAGTGTAGATCGCAAAGCGAAGCTCACACCACATGATATGGAAGATATCAAGTGGCTGAGTCTGAGCATTACGGGCCTCCTCACACATCAGCAGCATGTCAACGAGGTATGAATGTACCTTGTCCTTGTCCCCAACTCGAGGAAACAAGGTGTTGCGGAAGATCCTATGCATGATGTCCACGAAGGGGTTCATTACCCATGTCTTCTTGCCACTAGCAAGAGTCTTCTCCACATAAAAAGGCAACAGACGGTCTTTGTTGGCAGATTCTTCGTTGGCATGAGGCCGAGCTCCAAGAGGGGTGTGGAGCCCCTCGCCAGCAACCTGAAGTAGATCCATGAAGTCCTTCCAAGAAGCAGTCATCTTGTGACCATTTGTCATCCAAGTCATGGGGCGGTCTTCCTTGGTATGAAAGTGCACCGAAGCATAGAACTGTGCCACGATTTCTGGGTCAAAATCCATCTGAAATGTCATGTTGTGCTCAATCCCAAACTGCTCCACCAGATCCAGAGCCTTGGCAAAGTAGGCCCGGTGATCATCCCTCCGCATGTGGGCCATGTCAATCTAATGAGCATCCACATACAGGTTGTGCTTGCTCTTGAGTACCTCTGTGTAGATACGAAACTGCTGCTTGGTCCAGAATAGTTCATCTCCATGGAATCGAGCCCGGGGTTCTCCATAAGGATTGATCTTCCTTCTTGCCATGAACTCATTAGCTGGCATCTCCTCCATAGTCATAGTCGATTCCTTGTGCTTTTTGGCGGCGGTCTTGAATTTGCGTTGGGGGGCATTGGAGCCCTCAGGCATATCACTCTGGGTGCGCAGACGCTTGGACCTGGTGTCACGACTGGGATTGGTGCGACGAACATTTGAACCGGAGCCACCACCTAAGACACAAACACAAGAACACGATGGAAACACAAAGAGAATCAATGCAAAAGCCACAAAAAGGCATACGAAACAAGTAGAAAGGCTAATATGTATGCGCTACGAAGAAGATATGAACCAAGCGGTAGTACTGCTTGACGAAAGCGGATGTAAAATTTTAGTGCCGCTTAGGGAGCGGTAGTACCGCTTGGAAGAGTTGCGGTAGTACCGCGCAGAACGCGGTACTAAAAATTTACATCCGCGTTCATCACGGTAGTACCGCTCAGTAGAGCGGTAGTACCGTTACGCGACAAAGCGGTAGTACCGCGGTTAGCCAGCGGTAGTACCGCTCGGGTCAGATCTGAAAAACGGATCTAGACAAGAACGCGTAGAACGACGAATGGTACTACGGCTGATCATAGTAACTTAGTAGCAGCATACTTACTAGCATTTCTATTGCATAACCACTCTCCTACATCCTAATCTTCCATGGATAAGAACAAGAAGAACAATAGAACAACAAGCATCTCCCCAAAACCTAAAAACAACAACCGGGCAGAAAGAAGAGGGGATTTGGGGAGAAACCTTCATCCATGGCAAGAGGTCGAGGTGGGGAACGATCCCACCGGTCGGAATGCGAGGAGAGTGGCTGGGGGAGGAGATCCGGCGAGGTCCTCCGGCGGCGTTCTTGAGAGGGAGAGAGAGAGGCGACGTGGGGAATATGAGATGAATGGGTATGGGGGAGTTAGAACTCCCCCTGCCTGCTTATAACCCCCAGCGGTTCGGATAAGTGCGGTAGTACCGCGGTCATTGCGGTAGTACCGCCCGGGCGGAAGTACCGCACACCGAGCGGTAGTACTGCTCGACCAGTGGCAGTAAAAAATTACTATCGTGCTGGTTGCGGTAGTACCATGACTACTCACGGTAGTACCGTCCCTCCAAGAAAATGCAAGTTTCTACACGAGGCCTAAGCAAAGACAAAAACGCACACGCAAGGCACACGGAAAGAGAGACAACACACACCCGAAACAACACACAAGACACTCCTCCAAGGAGGAGGTTGGTGGCCGAAGCCACCTATGTTTGAGTTATTTGGTATGGCACCGCAAAGAACTATCCTTGGGCCCATGACCAACACTCGTCTTGAAGCACTTATACCATCTAACATGGCAAATGACAAAGACTTGATCGATTTATGCATAATAGGGGGAGGAATAGTTCATTGAGAGAACAATACTCCCCCTATGTCCATGCCTACATCTGGACAATATAACTATATTGAGTGGGAAGTGTGTGTACAAGGTCTCAAGCCACATTGCTCAAATCGATGATATTTAGCTCATGCCTTAACTCGCGAAATCTTGCTTCATCCAACGGCTTCGTGAAGATATCTGCAAGGTTATCATGAGTGTTGACATAGTGAAGCTCGATCTCTCCTTGCCGTATATCATCCCGGATGAAGTGATACCGAATCTCTATATGCTTCGTCTTGAAATGTTGCACTGGGTTGAGAGAAATCTTGATGGCACTTTCATTGTCACACCAAAGAGGCACTTTGTCACAAGTGGTACCGTAATCCTTTAAAGTTTGCCTCATCCATAGGAGTTGAGCACAACAACTGCCAGCTGCCACATACTTAGCTTCGGTGGACGAGAGAGACACACAACTTTGCTTTTTGGAAGACCAACTTACCAGAGAGCAACCAAGGAATTGGGACCCTCCGGAAGTGGACTTCCTATCCACTTTGTCTCCCGCCCAGTCCGAATCAGAGAAACCTACAAGGTTAAAGTTTTCTCCTCTTGGGTACCATAAGCCAAAGTTTGGGGTATGAGCCAAATATCGAAAGATTCGCTTGACTGCCACAAAGTGACTTTCCTTAGGAGAGGATTGAAACCGTGCACAGATTCCCACACTCAACATAATATCCGGTCTAGATGCACAAAGGTAAAGCAAGGATCCAATCATAGAACGATATACCTTTTGATCCACCGCTTTACCATTGGGATCAATGTCAAGTTAGCACTTGGTTGGCATTGGAGTAGTAGCCGGCTTGACATCACTTAGATTAAACCTCTTGAGCATGTCTTGAGTGTACTTGGCTTGTTTGATAAAGATTCCTTCTCTTCTTTGCTTAATCTCAAACCCAAGGAAGTACTTCAACTCTCCCATCATGGACATCTCGAAATGTGTGGTCATGAGTGCGGCGAACTCATCATTGAAAGCTTTGTTAGGTGAACCAAAGATAATATCATCAACATATAGTTGGCAGACAAACAACTCCCCTTTGACCTTCTTAGTAAAAAGAGTGGGGTCGATTTTCCCAATTTCAAACCCATAATCTTGTAACAACTCGGTAAGATGCTCATACCACGCACGTGGGGCTTGTTTAAGGCCATAGAGTGCCTTATCGAGTTGATACATGTGATTGGGGAACTTAGGATCCTCAAACCCCGGGGGTTGTTTGACATACACCAACTCATTAATAGGACCATTAAGAAATGCACTTTTCACATCCATTTGTTGCAACTTAAAATTATGATGAGAAGCATAGGTAAGCAATAAACGAATAGATTCAAGGCGAGCAACGGGGGCAAAGGTTTCACCCGTAGTCGATACCCTCGACTTGGGACTAGCCTTGAGCCACCAGACACACCTTGTTGCGGATGACAATGCCATGAGCATCCTGCTTGTTCTTAAAGATCCACTTGGTTCCAATGACATTATGGTTCTCCTTTGGCCTCGACACTAGATGCCACACTTTGTTGCGCTCGAAGTTGTGGAGTTCTTCATGCATGGCATTAAGCCAATCAGGGTCTTCGAGCGCCTCATAGACCTTTTGAGATTCAACACAGGAGACAAAAGCTTGATGAGCACAAAAATTTGCTAATTGTCAATGAGTGTTTACCCCCCCCTTTTGATGCTTCTAAGAATATTATCCATGTGATGTTCTCTGGAAGCAAGCCTGGAGGCAATTTTTGCAGCACGACGCTCCAATTGCTCTTCAAGAGATAATTGAGGAGCACTGAGTTGATCATCTTGAGCGACGTCAAGAACTTGATCTTGATCTTGAGCTTCCTCTTGATCTTGATCTTGCTCAGAGGAGAGAACTTGGCCTTGTGCATCATTTGGTGGCTCCCCACCATCTTGTGATTGATCTTGCACTTGGCCTTGTTCGTCCAGTTGAGGGCCTTCACTTTGTTCTTCGGAAGCGTGTGGGTCTTGGGTTGATGATGGTTCCACTTGTGTGGAACATTGTCCTTCTCCTTCGGCCACAAGGGGTTCCTCAATGGGTAGGATATATCCAACACCCATTCTTCTTATGGCTTGAGGAGGAATTTCATCACCTACATCACAAGTACCACTTTGCTCCACTTGGGAGCCGTTATTCTCATCAAACTCTACGTTACACGTCTCCTCAATGAGTCCATTGGACTTGTTGAGGACATTGTAATCATGAGAGTTTGTAGCATAACCAACAAATATGCCCTTATGAGCTCTAGACTCAAATTTAGACAAACGAGCACCTTTCTTGAGGATGAAACACTTACACCCGAACACCCGGAAGTACTTGAGATTGGGCTTGTTACCGGTGAGAATCTCATAAGGAGTCTTGTTCAAACCTTTGCAGAGATAGAGCCGATTGGATGCATGACATGCGGTGTTGATGGCTTCGGCCCAAAAGTTGTATGGAGATTTGAATTCCGCCATCATGGTCCTTGCCGCGTCCATCAATGTCCGGTTCTTTCTCTCCGCAACACCATTTTGTTGAGGGGTATAAGGTGCGGCATATTGATGTTTGATCCCCTCATCACTAAGAAACTCATCCTAGGTGTAGTTCTTGAACTCGGTGCCGTTGTCACTTCGGATCATCAAAATCTTTGCTTCATGTTGTCGTTGAGCTTCATTTGCAATGTTGATGATGGTTTGTTGGGGCTCACTCTTCTTCTTGAAGAAGTATACCCAGGTGTATCTTGAATAATCATCCACAATCACCAAACAATACTTTCTGCCTCCAGGACTATCAAAGGATGGAGGCCCAAAGAGATCCATGTGAAGGAGATCTAATGGCCTTTTTGAGTAGATGATAGTTGTTGGAGGGTGAGCCGTCTCATGTAGCTTTCCTTCAATACAAGCACTGCAAGCACGATCTTTGGCAAAGCTAACATTTGTTAGTCCACGGACATAGTCCCCCTTGAGAAGACTTTGCAAAGATCTCATATTGACATGGGCTAACCGGCGATGCCAAAGCCATCCCACATCAACTTTAGCCATTAGGCATGTCGCGGTCTTAGTGGGTTGCTTCGAGAAGTTAACCACATAGAGACCGTTCTCGACATGCCCAACATAGGCTACTTTAAGAGTCTTGCTCCACAAGAGGGCCACGGTATCAATATCAAAGAATGTAGCAAAGCCCATGAGTGCAAGTTGGCGAATAGAAAGTAAGTTATACGCAAGGGACTCAACAAGCATGACTTTCTCGATCGTGAGATCATGAGAAACAACAACCTTGCCAAGCCCCAATACCTTAGAAGATGAAGCATCACCCCATTCGACATTGGTGGCCATGGATGAACCTAGATGCACGTCCACCACCAAGTCTTTGCTTCCGGTCATATGATTTGTGGCTCCGCTATCGAGCAACCATGATCCCCCACCGGAAGCAAACTCCTACAAGAGATCAATGCTTGGATTTAGGTACCCATTTGTTCATGGGTCCTTTGAGGTTAGTAACAAGGGTCTTAGGAACCCAAATAGACCATTCAATGTACTCATAAGAAGAACCAACAAATTTAGCAAATAGATGACCATCGCTAGCACGACATAAAACATAAGAAGGATTAAAGTCGCCGGCCATGTTTGATGGTATGGTGGGGTATTTCTTGACTCCACCACCCTTCACATTGTTCTTCTTCTTGGACGCACCCTCTCCCTCTTTCACAAAGGTGTGTTGGAGAGGGGGAGGTAGCTTGGTCTTATTATTCTTCTTCTTCTTGGACTTGGGAGCAAACCCAATTCCTTCCTTTGCCACAACCTCCTTTTGATGACTCAAAAGATTGTTGAGGTTCTTCTCACCTTGTATACATGTTACAAGGCCTTTCTCAAGTTGCTTCTTCAACTTGGCATTTTCTTCAACAAGATGCACATGCTCGCAACATGGGTTAGTAGCATTTGCATTATCAATCAACACCATGCGAGGAAAGATAGCCTTTTCTTTGGTTAGTGAAACTTGGAGTTGATCATGAGACTCCTTGAGAGAAGCATGCATACCTTTCAAGGCCTTGTGAGCCTTGTCAAGTGTAACAAACTCCTCCTTGAGTCTAGCATGGTCAACCCCAAGTTTTGCCTTCTCGGAATTAATCATACGAGAGACAACTAAAGCATGATCGAGATCTTTCTTTAATTTAGCATGATCATCGTTGTGTGACTCCTCAAGAGCCAAACGAAGACCACACTCTTCCTCTAGAGCATTAGAGAGATCCGACATTTCATCGGCATAGTCTCGACTATGACCTTCCCTTTTAGCAATGGTCTCCTCGTGAGCCTCGATCATGTCATTGGCCTCACCGAGTTGTTCCAAGAGAGCAACAAAATGCTTCTTGGGTTTGCCCTTGAGTTTGCTCATAAACAACTCAAACTCATTTTCTTCCTCCTTTGTTCCCTCACTCTCATCAATACAATCCGTCAATGAAGGATAAGAGATGATGGTAGTGTTGATGTTTGGAGTTACCTTGTTGGTGGCCTTGGCCATGAGACACTTGGCGGTGATGTTCTCATTTGGTGAGTCGAAGAGAGATGAGCGTGGAGTCGTAGCAATAGCAATTGTGGCCATGGTGACCATCTCATCATCTTCATCATTATCATCATCCTCAACCTATTCTTCTTGGGCCACCAACCCTTTAGGAGGGGTCTTCTTGTTGAAGTTGTTCTTGTTGGGATAAGACTTGGCCTTGTCCTTCCGGATAAGCTTGCCTCCAAAGTCTTCTCTTTTCTCATATGGGCAATCTACAACAAAGTGGCTTACATTTCCACAGTTGAAGCATTTCCTCACTCGTTGCTTGCCCTTGTTGCCACTTGAGTTGTTCTTGTTGAAGTTGGGCCTTGAGTTCTTCTTGTTGCCCCAAAATTGCCGCGAAGCAAGAGCCATGTGCTCATGATAGGCATATTTGGTGTCCTCGGGGCAACACTCATCGTCATCCTCCTCCTCCTCTTCTTACACACAAGCCTTGGCCTTCAAGGCAAGGTTAGGCTTCTTTGACCGTTGAGCTCTTAAAACCGCATTGTCGGCGGTCTTGTCCAAGATCCTCATGGCAACGAACTCATCCAACACTTCATTTGATGAAAAAGTGTGGAAGTCCGGTCTTTGGCGAATGACGGAGGACATGGCCTTGTGGTAAGGCATCATGGCCTTGAGAAACTTGCGCTTGATCCAATTGTCATCCGTGTCCTTGCTCCCCATGATCTCGAAGAGAAACCGCAAGAGTGGTTAATCTCCGATAAAGTTCATGAGGATCTTCATCTTCGATCATAGCAAACTCGTCGGCTTCATCTTGCACAACTTCATAGTTAGAGCGTTGAATGCTTGCGCTCCCCTTGTACATGGAGCCAACATGCTCCCAAGCTTCCTTGGCCACGGGTGAAGGGTCGAAGATGTGCAATGTCTTCGGGAGGGATAGCATCTTGAAGTATGAAAAGAACGGACTTGTTGAATTGATGATCCACAGCTTCTCTTGGAGTTAAGTTGTCGGGATCACGTGGATAAAAACCTTGCTCAATGATTCTCCAAAGATTAGTAGAGCAATGATTTAAATGACGTTTAAAGCGAAACATCCAAGTAGCAAGATCAGAATTTTTTAGAAACTTAGGAGGAGGACCAACGGAATTTAAATGCGGAGTAGGAACGGGGCCTCCATAATGGATAGGAGGAGCGGAGTGGGCAAAAATCCCACTCCCATTCTTAGTAACCGGGACTTGCTCACTACTAGCTTCTCCCTTGTCGGGAATAGCCTCCGACACATTGGTAGTGGGACGACCCACTTCCAATGGTGAGGTGGATAATTTGAGTCCCTCTAGCAATTCTTTAAACATGCCTTTGACCTCGGTTGCTAGTGATTCTTTCAATGTGGTCATCGCCACATTGAACTCCTCACGAGAGACCGAGGCTCCCCCATCGGACATAGGCAAGGACGGAGTTCCACCGGAATGTTTCTCCGTCTCGACTACGTTGTCACCCATACTCTTTGGACGGTAAAGTCCTTAAAAAGAGACGAGGCTCTGATACCAATTGAAAGGATCGATATGGTTGACTAGAGGGGGGGGGTGAATAGGCAACTAAAAATTGTTAGCTTTTCTTAATCAATTTAAATTAAGCAACAAAGTAAGTTGTCTAGATAAGATATTAAGATGAAAACTTATAGGAAGCAAAGATAACAACCTCACAAGCAATCTATATAAGATAAACAATGAAAGCTTGCACAAATAAAGGAAAGAATTAACCACAAGTGGAGCCGGTGAAGACGAGGATGTGTTACTGAAGTTCCTTCCCTTTGAGGGGAAGTACGTCTCCGTTGGAGCGGTGTGGAGGCACAATGCTCCCCAAGAAGCCACTAGGGCCACCGTATTCTCCTCACGCCCTCACACAATGCAAGGTGCCATGATTCCACTAGTGGTCCCCTTGAAGGCGGCAACCGAACCTTTACAAACAAGGTTGGGGCTATCTCCACAACCAAATTGGAGGCTCCCAACGACACCACGAAGCTTCACCACAATGGAATATGGCTCCAAGGTGACCTCAACCGTCTAGGGTGCTCAAACACCCAAGAGTAACAAGATCCGCAAGGGATTAGTGGGGGGAATCAAATATCTCTTAGTGGAAGTGTAGATCGATGCCTTCTCAAGCTATCCCGAGGAAAACAACAAGTGTGATTGGCTAGGGAGAGAGATCGGGCGGAAATGGATCTTTGAGAAACAATGGAGCTTTGGGGAGGAAGAGGTAATTCTTCTTGGAGAAGAAGACTGCCTATATATAGTGGGAGAACAAATCCAATCGTTATCCCACATTTCTGCCCGCAGAGCACGGTACTACCGCACGTAAGTTACGGTACTACCGCTCGGCCAGCGGTACTACCGATCTGGTTGCGGTACTACTGCTGGTGCAGTACTAGCCAAGACTAACTCTGTTGCGTTGAAGCAACGGGCGGTAGTACTGCCTGAGCTGTACTACCACACGTCCCTGCGGTACTACCGCAAGGCAGAGCTAGGCAGGCCGAGCACAAGTGCGGACGAAATAAAATACATCCGTAGCTACATCTGTAGAAATACGGTAGTAGTAAAAACATGACACGGTACTACCGCTTGACCCAAGCGGTAGTACCGCGTAGGATGCGGAAGTAAAAATTACTTCCGCACCTACTACCGTACTAGTTACGACGCTGGGCCAGCTACACGGAACTACCATGCTCATGATACGGTACTACCGCGGTCCTGAGGCGGTACTACCGCGGTCCTGAGGCGGTACTACCGTGTGGCTGTGCGGTACTACCGCTCAGTCTGAGCGGTACTACCGCGTGCCAGGCAGTTGTAGTAGTAGGAAGCCATGGTTTTGTACTGACGAGCAAAACAACCGGAGCCCCAGAGAAGCAAAGGAAAGGTGGTGCGAGTGAGTAGACGTGTACGTGTTGATTCCACCCAAACCTTTCCGAAGCGGACCCCCTCTTAATAGTACGGCTTTCCTATTACTCAAATCCACCGAAAAAGAAGCAAAAGGAAACACCGTCTTCCATAGGTTCCGAGGGGCACATAATCGTCTTGTGCCTAGGTGAGATATATCTGAAAGAGCTTAGAGCACACGATTAGTCCGCAAATGCATTGTCATCAATCACCAAAACTACTTAGGGAGAAATATGCCCTTACACATGCTGGATATCGATCGATGTGTGGCGTAAAAGTAGTAGATGCAGGCATGAGCCGGTCTACTAATCTTGGACGTGATTCCTATATACATGATCATTGTCTTGGATATCGTCATACTATTTGCTTTTCTATCAATTGCCCAACAATAATTTGTTACCCACCGTTTGCTATTTCTCGAGTGAAGCCACTAGTGAATTCTACGGCCCCCGTGTCTATTTCCTATCATATACTTTCAGCTCAATATTGCTATTTGCTTTTCCCTCCATTTGCAACTTTTATTTCGGGAAAAATTTGTTTTTGCCACTCTAGTTTTTGCAAACTTTACTTATGCCACTCTAGAATTTGACATCTAACTTTTGCCACTCTTACCTTTTGACAATATATCACTTTTGCCATTCCGTGGCAAAAGCAAAATTTTCTGAGTGGCAATTGTGATACATTGTAGAAAGCTAAGAGTGGCAAAAGTGAAATGAAAAATTATCATTTTTTCCATGGAATGGCATTTGTGATGTATTATCAAAAGCTAAGAGTGGGAGAAGTGAGAAGTCAAAATCTAGAGTGGCATAAGAAAAATTGGCAAAAGATAGAGTGGGAAAAACAAAGTTTTCCCTTTATTTTTAGATCTACATTATTAAAAACCCAAAAATACCTCACTGAATTTTATTTGTCGTTGTTCCATTTGCTTTTACTCATCTATCTATTTACCAATAAACTACCCGTGAGGGATTGACAACCCCTTTTATACTTCGGGTTGCTAGTATTTGTTATTTGTGTGCAGGTACCATTTACATAGTGTTCTTGATCCTCCTACTGGTTCGATAACCTTGGTCTCATCTCTGAGGGAAATACCTACCGTAGTTGTGCTATATCATATGTTCCTCTTTGGGGAAATACCGACGTTGGTCAAGCGACATCACTGTTCCATCTTTTTATTCACATTACAAATAAATATGGGAGGCCGCGGTTTTCACTTTTACCGCTTCCACCCCCCTCTTCATCTTCTTCCTCGTGCTCGAGCTCTCTTGTGACCGGAGCAACATCATGCCTTCTCGAGTTCGTCTACTGATGGTTGTGGATCACATCAGTAGGAGCATGTACTAGCAATCAATTTCATAAGAGCATCAACTTTATCACTCAAAGTACTGATTTCTTCAACAGAATTACTAATTTTACTAGTAGGAGCTCTTTCCAGTATGCCATTGCGAATAATTAGCCATAATATTATCAAGCAATTTAGTTCCTTCACCCAAAGTAATCTCCTTAAAAGTACCACCCGTGGCGGAATCTAAAAGATTTCTAGAAACAAAATTCAATCCCGCATAATTTTTTTCTATGATCATCTACTAATTTAAACCACGTGTTGGGCAATTTATTATCATAAATTTCATCCTCTCCCAAGATTGGGCAACATGTTCATGCTCAAGTTGCTTAAAATTCATAACCTGATTTCTAAGAGAAATACTTTTTGTGGGAGGAAAATACTTCGTGATAAAAGCATCTTAGCACTTGTTCCAAGAATCAATACTATTTCATGGCAAAGAAGAAAACCAAATTTTAGCACGATCATGCAAACAAACGGAAATAATTTCAACTTCAACATATCATTGTGCACAAATTGTTTATTTTGCATATCACACAATTCTACAAAAGTGTTTAGATGGGACACGACATCCTCATTTGGAGTGCCGGAAAATTGCTCTTTCATAACAAGATTCAACAAAGTCGCATTAATATCATAAGATTCCGCCTTAGTAGCGGGAGGAGCAATCAGAGTACTAACAAAATCATTGTTATTAGTATTGGAAAAATCACACAACTTGGTGTTTTCATGAGGCATCGTGACCATGCAAGCAAGAAACACAAGCAAACAAGAGATCCGGCAAGAAACAACAAACGGGAAGAGGGCAAATAAAAAGGCAAATATTTTTGTGTTTTTTGTAAAAACCTTTTAGAAGTGGGGGAGAGGAAAACAAGAGGAAAATTGCAAATAATGTAAATTGCAAGGAGATGAGAGTTTATGGGTAGGAACCTGATAGATCTTGACTTGATCCTCCTCGGCAACATCGCCATAAATTCTTCCTGATGGTTGTGGACCGCGTTAGTAAATTCCCCGAAGAGGAGAGGATGATGCAGCACAATGAAGGTAAGTATTTCCCACAGTTATGAAACCAAGGTTATCAATCCAGTAGGAGAACCAAGCAAGTTATGTAAATGACACCTGCACACAAACAACAAATCCTCGCAACCCGACGCGTAGAGGGGTTGTCAATCCTTATTGGGTAAAGTGATATGATAAATAGATAGATTGATAGATGCACATAGAATAAAAGCAAATAAAACTCAGCGATATATTTTTGGGTTTTTGATAATATAGATATGAAATAAAAGAAGCAAATAAAGTGGAAAAGTAAATAGCAATATATATCTGAAAGCATATGATGAGAAAATAGACCCCGGGGTCGTAGATTTCACTTGTGGCTTCTCTTTGCAATAGCACACGGTGGTTAAACAAATTATTGTCACGCAATTTATAGACGAGCGAATAATTATGATGATATCAAAGACAATGATCATGTATATAGACATCACATCCAAGATTAGTAGACCGAGATGATTCTGCATCTACTAGTGTTACTCCACACATCGATCACTATCCAACATGCATCTAGTGTATTAAGGTCATGGAGAAACGGAGTAATGCTTTAAGAACAATGACATGATGTAGAAACGATCTATTCATGTAGGGATAGACCCATCATTTTATCCTTAATGGCAACGATACATGCGTGTCATGTCTCCTTCTGTCACTTAGATTAAGCACCGCAAGATCGAACCCATTACAAAGCACCTCTTGCCATTGCAAGATAAATCAATCAAGTTGGCAAAACAAAACCAAAATATGGAAGAAGAAATACGAGGCTATAATAATCAAGTATGTACATGAATGCAAATAGATCTAATCATAAACTCACAATTCATCGGATCCCAACAAACACACCGCAAAAGAGTTACATCAAATAGACCTCAGAAGAGAACATTGTATTGAAGATCAAAAAGAAGAAGAAGCCATCTAGCTACTGCCTACTGTCGGTGTACTAAAGTAGGGGTACCTTAGTATCCCGAACTTGTGCACGGGCAGTTGCAGCATCCCGTGGCGGGGCTCGCCGCGCGACCACCAGGGCCCACTGTGGTTCCTTTGGAGCCATTCAAGAACAAAGTATTCAAGTTAAAGAAACAAGGCCCCGACAAGAGGAGCTTGCTGGGAAGGCCACTCAAGGCTCAAGACCACTTCTTTGGCACAGGACCCTGGCAAGAGGAGCTTGCCGGGAAGGCCAAACATGGTGTTTTCAAGAGACTTGCCGCGACGCGCCACGCGTCCCGGCAAGGCCCGGAGAGCAACAAGCTTCCGGGCGTGACAAGGTAGCGACCGCGGCAAGGTATTTGTCGCGGCAAACTTCCACTAGGTACCCGCGCTCCAGCGCATCCACCCACGTGTCGCTCTGGGACCCTTCCAGGCGCACGTGGCGGAAGGTTGTGCAGCCTGGGGTACACGGTGGCAAGCTGCGATGACAAGGCCACCGTCGTGGCGGACGGTGGCGCCCTGACGGACGCTTTTTGCACTGTTTGGGGCGACGGCGACGGGCATTTAATGCCCTTGTCCCCTGTCGTCAGGGTTAGGTATAAAGCACTATACAAACACTGTTCCATCTACCACCCTTTTTACATTTTTACCCTCATCTGCGTTGCCACCTGTTGGTGACCCCTTTGACCTATAAAAGCAGGCCCATGCGCAACGTAGAAGGGGTTCCGATCATCGATCACTCTCACGCTCGGTCCTGCTAGCGATCAGCACTGTAGTTCTTCTCGCTCCCGAGCCCAGAACGCAATACAAACCAAGGCAGGAGTAGGGTTTTACGCATCCGTGCGGCCCGAACCTGGGTAAAACTGCTCGCGTGTTTGCCTCGATCTGCTCTTTCTGCATCCTCCGCCCCCTTGCCATACCGAAAAGGGGCTCCGGTCCCATAGGTGTTCGTGGGCGATCAGTTTCCCCGACACCTACGGACCCATAGGTCTAAGGTGAACTACTCACACATTATCGGAGGAGCACCAATGAGGATGATGAATCCCTCCGTGATCGTGTTCCCCTCCGGCAGAGTGCCGAAAAAGGGCTCTAGATTGGATTTCGTGGCTCTAGAACTTGCAGCTGATGAAACAATTTTTCGTCGACTCCTCTAGGGTTTCTGGAATATTGTGGTATTTATAGAGTCGGAGGTCGGTGGAAACGAGTCTCGTGGGCCCCACTACCCACCATGGCGCGCCCTCAGGCCGAGTGGGTCCCCCGGGCCTCCCCTCATGCGCTCCCTTGACTCCCTGGATGTCTTCTAGTCCAAAAAAATAACGAAAAAGTTTCATTGCATTTGGACTCCGTTTGATATTGATTTTCTGTGAAGGAAAAAACAAGAAAAAAACAAAAACTTGCATTGGGCACCATGTCAATAGGTTAGCCCCCAAAAATGATATAAAGTTGCTATAAAATGATTCTAAAACATCCAAGAATGATAATATAACATCATGGAACAATAAAAAATTATAGATACGTTGGAGACGTATCATCGACCTCCTCGACTGCGACCTCGATGCGTCCAAGTCATCACCAAAGCTCGCTGAAACACTCTGCCCACTCCCGCCGCGATTAGGTATGCCTAAATCCTTGCCATTAGATCCACATCACCTCTATCTTCACGCGCCATTGGTCGTAGTTCGTAGAATCCACCACCTCCCTTCGGTAGCAGATCTAGATTTGTTTGAATGATCCATAGGAATACTTCTAGTCATGGTCGTGGCACCATTTTCGCATGTGGAGTCCTTGTGCCATTCTCATATCCTCACTAGTGGATTACTTTGCACTTACACTTAATGCTTTAGGTCTAGTAATTATTTTCTTTTGAGCTATTTTGTAGATCTGTAACTGTAACTGCTTCGTCTGAAACCCGTTCTTACCAACACCAAGCAGAAAAATCCGCAAAGTCTCTGAATCACCAGAGTCGGCTTATGATATTCCGGCTTATCATTACCCGTCGTAGCTTGCATAACTTGATAGTGATAGCTTTAATAAACATACTTGTCCTTTATCTTGCCAGCTCAATATTTTGATTAGCTTGGCGACTCATCACTTATGAACGAACATGCTGACTCATCCCAAATCATAGTTGCCTCATCATTTTGCCGGCTTATAACATGAATAACCTAGCAACATATTGCCCATGAATATGACCCGCCGATTTACCTTTATTATTTTGCTTCGTAGTTTAAATTCTTAGGCGACACATCATGGCCAGAACAGACAAAGCTAAGACTGTTAAGGCCTGCAACTGGGTCAGATCCCAAGTTTATACCCTTGTGCTTGACGACTCGTGGGGCAAGGCCTTTTGCCGGCTCAAGAGGTAATCAGCTGGCGGACGCTTGATGACGAAATATCTCCCCAGCCTGATCAAGGAGAAGTTTTAGTTTTTGTGGATCATCTTCAGTGGAGCTTCTCGCCGCTCGGGGGATGCGTCCATTTTGCATCATGTTTTATTAATGTCATTTTTAGTGTTTTTATTCATTATAGCACTTTCGGGAGCAATTCTAATGCCTTTTCTCTCATAATTTGCAAGGTTTATACAAAGAGGGAGAATACCAGCAGCTGGAATTCTGGACCTGAAAAAGCATATCAGACATACGTATTCTGCACATTTCCAACTGAGCTGAAAATTTACGTAGATTTATTTTATAATACAAAATATATTGGAGTCAAGTAGTACCAGAAGGGCCCACCCAGGTGCCCACTAGGCACTAGGGTACTAGCACCCCCTGGTGCACCCTGGTGGGTAGTGGGCCACCCGACCCACTTTTGGCGACCATCTTCTGGTATATATTCACTTTTGACCTAGAAAAATAAATAAGGAGAGGACTTTCGGGATGGAGCGCCGCTGTCTCGAGGCGGAACTTGGGCAGGAGCACCTTTGCTCTCCGGCGGAGCGATTCCGCCGGGGATACTTCCCTCCAGAATGGGGGAATCGAAGCCATCGTCGTCACCAACAACCCTCTCATCGTGGGAGGATCAATCTCCATCAACATATTCACAAGCACCATCTCATCTCAAACCCTAGTTCATCTCTTGTATTCAATCTTTATATCAAAATCTCAGATTGGTACCTATGGGTTACTAGTAGTGTTGATTACATCTTGTAGTTGATGCTGGTTTGTTTATTTGGTGGAAGATTATATGTTCAGATCCATTATGCTATTCAATACTCCTCTAATCTTGAACATGCACATGCTTTGTGAGTAGTTATGTTTGTTATTGAGGACATGGTAGAAGTCTTGTCATAAGTAATCTTGTGAATTTGATATTCGTTTGATATTTTGATGATATGTATGTTGTGATTCTCTTAGTGGTGTCATGTGAATGTCGACTACATGGCACTTCACCATATTTGGGCATAAGGGAATGCATTGTGGATTATTTATTAGATGATGGGTTGTGAGAGTGAGAGAAACTTAAACCCTAGTTTATGCGCTATTCCGTAAGGGGCTGATTTGGATCCATATGTTTAATGATATTTTTAGATTTTATCTTAATTCTTCTTTCGTAGTTGCGGATGCTTGTGAGAGTGGGTAACCATAAGTGGGAGGCTCGTTCAAGTAAGAAGAACGCCCATGCACCAGTCCACCCACATATCAAATTATCAAAGTAGCCAACGCGAATTAAACCAACATGATGAAAATGACTAGACGAAATTCATGTGTGCCCTCAAGAACCCTTTGCTTATTATAAGAGACCGTTCTGGTCTGTCCTTTGCCACACAAGGATTGGGCTACCTTGCTGCACTTATTTGTTACTATTGCTACTTGTCACTTGTTACAAAAACAACTTGATATCAAACAACTTGTTATCACAATTTCAGTGCTTGCAGAAATTACCTTGCTGGAAACCGATTGTCATTTCCTCCGGCTCCTCGTTGGGTTCGACACTCTTACTTACCAAAAGGACTAAGATTGATCCCCTATACTTGTGGGTCATCAAGACTCTTTTTTGGCGCCATTGCCGAGGAGTGAAGCGCCTTTGGTAAGCGGAATTTGGTAAGGAAAAATTTATATTATGTGCTGAAATTTACTGTCACTTGTTACTATGGAAAATCATCCTTTGAGGGGTTTGTTTGGGGTATCTTCACCTCGACTGGAAGTGCAAATAGTTGTCCTTCAATCTAATAAACCTACTAGAAATATTGGTTATGAAATTCCTTCGGGTATGATAGAGAAACTGCTAGCTAATCCTTGTGCAGGAGATGGAACACTACATCCTGATATGCACCTAATCTATGTGGATGAAGTTTGTGGATTATTTAAGGTTGCAGATTTACCCAGAGATGAAGTCAATAAGAAGTTTTTCCCTTTAAATTTTGGGGTAAAGGCATTGATTTGGTATAGGATATGCGATGATATTTGATCTTGGAGCTGGAATCGATTGAAATTGGAATTTCACCAAAAGTTTTATCCTATGCATCTAGTTCACCGTGATCAGAATTACATCTATAATTTTTGGCCTCGTGAAGGAGAAAGTACCGCTTAAGCTTGGGGGAGGCTTAAGTCAATGTTATATCCATGCCCCAATCATGAGCTCTAGAGAGAAATCATCATACAAAATTTTATACTCAGCTTCCTCGTAACAATCAATCAATGCTTGACACTTCTTCTACTGAATCCTTTATGAAGAATACTATTGAATTTAGGTGGGATCTTCTCGAATGAATTAAACGCAACTCTGAAGATTGGGAACTCAACGAAGGTAAGGAGTCAGGTATAAAACTTGAGTTTGATTGTGTTAAATCTTTTATGGATACCGATGCTTTCAATGATTTTAGCACTAAATATGCACCTGACTCTGAGATAGTAGCCTCATTTTGTGAATCATTTGCTACCCATGTTGATCTCCCCAAGGAGAAGTGGTTTAAATATCATCCACCTATTAAAGAAAAAGTTGACGAACCAGTTAGAGTTAAAGAAGAAACTATCATTTACAATGTTGACCCAGTTGTGCCTATCACTTATATTGAAAAACCTCCTTTCCCTGTTAGGATAAAGGAACATGCTAAGGTCTCAGCTCTGGTTAGTAAAAGTAATCTTAGAGCACCTAAACCCTCTAAACAAATTAAAGTAGAACCTAGTATCGCTATGGTTAAATATCTCTTGGTTGATAATATTGATGGGCATGCTATTTATTTCGGTGATGAAGTTGCTAGAATTACCAAACCCGATACTAAAGATAAGAATAAACCTGTTGTTGGCATGCCTGTTGTGTCAGTCTTGTGTGGAAGATAAAATACCCCACTGATTTCCTAGTTCTTGGCTCCCCACAAAACTTTAGGAGGTCCTCCTCCACCCAACGGTGATCCTGTGTTTGAATTAAAGCAATTACCTGACACTTTGAAATATGCTCATTTTGATAAAATAAGATATATCATGTTATTATCAGTGCTAACCTTACAGAACATGAAGAGAAGAGATTGCTAAAAACTTTGAGGAAGCATCGAGCTGCTATTGGATATACTCTTGATGACTTTAAGGGCATTAGTCCCTCTCTCTGTCAGCACAAGATTAATATGGAACCAGATGCTAAACCAGTTGTTGATCACCAATGAAGATTGAATCCCAAAATGAAAGAAGTGGTAAGAAATGAAATATTAAAGCTTCTATAGGCAGGTATAATTTATCCCATAGCTGATAGTAGATGGGTAAGCCATGTTCATTGTGTACCTAAGAAAGGGGGTAACACTGTTTTTCATAATGAAAAAAATGAACACATCCCACAAAGAATTGTGACTGGCTATAGAATGGTAATTGACTTTACAAAATTAACTAAAGCTACTAAGAAATATCATTATCCTTTCCTTTTCATTGACCAAATGCTAGAAAGATTGTCGAAGCACACACACTTTTGCTTTCTAGATGGATACTCTGTTTTTTCTCAAATACCTATATCACAACCCAATCAAGAGAAAACCACCTTTACTCGCCCTTTTGGAACCTAAGCTTATAGACGTATGCCTTTTGGTTTATGTAATGCACCTGCTACTTTTTAAAGATGTATGACTGCTATATCCTCTGATTTTTGTGAAAAAGATTGTTGAGGTTTTCATGGGTGATTTCTCCTTTTATGGAACTTCTTTTGACGACTACTTAAGCAACTTGATCAAGTTTTGCAGAGATGCGAGCAAACTAATCTTGTCTTGAATTAGGAGAAGTGCCCCTTTATGGTGAATGAATGTATTGTCTTGGGATATAAATTTCTGAACGAGGTATTGAGGTGGATAAATCTAAAGTTGATGGAATTGAGAAAATGCCATGTCCTAAAGATATTAAAGGTATTTGTAGTTACCTTGGTTGTCGGGGGGATGACCCCGGGTAGGCCCAAGGCAGCAAATGACACTTCAAAAACATCGGGACGACCAGCACCCCGATCCGGCTGCCCTACCACCCCGACCGGCTCGCCATCCCGGCTGCCCGGACGGCTCCCCGTCCTGCTGCTCCACCCAGCCGGCTGCCCGAAGTCAACTACAATGTCTCATCGGACACGCGCGGACCAGACGGCCGTACCGCGAACACTATTGCTGGTACATTGTACACTGTTCACTCATCATGTGCGACATCATGTACAGTGCTACTTGTCCCTGGGCACTAGTGTATAAAGTGACCCAGGGAACACCAACTTGGAGAGAAAGGCATTCCCTTGGCCACGAAGTCATAGACTTGGCCAAGGGGACAAGCCACACCATAAAAGCCCACATCCATCCACCCACCCACCCAGACTCACACTCTCACGACCACTAGTCCAAGAGCGCCACGCCACTCAGCCACTAGTGCCAAGAGCACTCATACTACACGCATGCGTACATGAGGCCAAATACCCATAGTTGCACTCTGTAATACAACTCCAAGAGCAACTTTGTACTGCCAGACATGTACACTTCATATATATTTAGACATGCAAGAGTAGGGGTATTATCTCTCCGGAGAGCCCCGAACCTGGGTAAACCACCGCATGTTGTTTGCCTAATCCCGTCCTCGGATCTCCACTGCAGTCTTGCCCTCACCTCAAGCCACCCCGTGGCATCTATCGTCTCTGATACATCTCCATCGTATCTACCTTTCCTAATGCTTTTCCTCTTGTTTTGGACTCTAATTTGCATGATTTGGATGAAACTAACCCGAACTGACACTGTTTTCAGCAGAACTACCATGGTGTTGTTTTTTGTGCAGAAATAAAAGTTCTCATAATGGAACGAAACTTTGCGAGGATTTTTTATTCAACAAATGATAATTTCCGGAGCCAAGAACCACCGGAGGGGGGCACAACCCACCAGGGCGCGGCTCCCCGTCCAAGCGCGCCTAGGTGGGTTGTCCCCACCTGATGGCCCCACAGACCCTGAAACCGACGCTATAAAATCCTATTTTTCCAGAAAAAAATCGGGGAGAAAGAATTATCACTTTTCACGAGACGGAGCCGTCGTCGTATCCCATTCTTTATCAGGAGGCCAGATCTGGAGTCCGTTTGGGGCTCCGGCGAGGGGAATCTTCGATCTTCGTCATCACCAGCCCATCTCCATCGCCAATTCCATGATGCTCCCCGCTGGGAGTGAGTAATTCCTTCGCAGGCTCACTGGTCGGTGAGGAGTTAGATGAGATTCATCATCTAATCTAGTTAGTTTTGTTAGGGCCGATCCCTAGCATCCACTATGTTCTGAATAGATGTTGCTATGACTTTCCCATGCTTAATGCTTGTCACTTTGGGCCCGGGTGCCATGATTTCAGATATGAACCGTTTATGTTATCACCATTATATCTATTGTCGGGACCCCGATCCTAAGTCACACAGGTCTAGCCTGTAACACATCATATCACTTTGCGGCCTCACGCACGGTATCCCCACGGGTGCCACCTTACCTGGCCCGAGACCGTTTGCGCATTTTGGCACACGTATATGATAGTGTCGCTAGCATCCATATGACAGAGAACCCGGGCCGACATGACCAGTTATAAACCAAAAGTGGCACTAAATTACAGAGACAGGCATACATGACCCAGCAACGAACGTGTCGGTCATCAACGTATGAACCCAAGTCGTAGCAAGCTACAAGGACTTAAAGGAACAACGCGTGCCATTTCCCCTAAGGGACAGACACAGGAACGAAGAAGGACACATGCCGGCCAGCCTAAGTGTTCTGGAGCAGTAGCAAGCTACCAAGGCTCAGTGGAAGCACTAGGAGACATTTCCCTGTAAGATAGGCTACCAAGGGTAAACAACTAGGTGTCGGATCCCACACATAGCAAAACACATTACACGTACGCATAACATGCAAGTATGTGCTGTACAACATGGCATCACAACATAACTCAACAACTCATATAGATAAAGGCCCAAAAGAGCCATCATAGCATTTATTACAATCAGAGGTCACATGACTTAACATTCAGAGCATACAGGCAACGGAAGCATAACATGTCTGAGTACAGACAACTACAAATGAAAAAGGCTGAGAAGCCTGACTAACTACAAGACCCTCCCAAGGGCACAAGATCGTAGCTGATGTAACAAGCTAAACGTCGAAGTCCACGCGGAACCACTAGCGAGACTGAAGTCTCTCTGCAAAAACATAAATTAAGCAAACGTGAGTACAAAGGTACTCAGCAAGACTTACATCAGAACTAACTACATATGCATCAGTATCAACAAAGGGGTGGTGGAGTTTGACTGCAGCAAGCCAGCTTTGACTCAGTGGCTATCCTAAACTACGACTGCAAGTAACTCTTTTGAGGTGGCGCACACGAGTCCACATATTCACCAACCAATACACCACTATGGATCCGCTTCCGTCTCCCTATGAGAAGGCCATCCATAGCACTCACACTTGTCTTGAGCATTTTAGAGTATCCACTTTCACTTGTCTGTGTACCACGTAAGCATCCAAGAAGTCCATAACCGCGGACCCGGCTATTTGAATAGATCATGATAACCCTAAAGGGGTGTACTTCTTCACACACGCTCTCGCCACTTACCGCCATGTACACGTCATGTATCTCGGCAACCTTTAAGCGGAAGCATAGCGAGGGTGTCGGCCACGACCTGACTAACCACACAAGACTCTAGTCCAGGTTTATTGCCTATTCGGGTTCCATCCGTAAGGAGATCCGGCCGGGGTGTCGCTCACGGCCGCAAATGATGTGCGCAGGGTTCCCAAGCCCACCTCGACGGATGGATCTACGCTTGGTACACCGTGCCACGGTGCCTAGTCTGTCCCAAGCCCACATGTACCGTGTGCCACTTGGTAGACTACTAACACTACCTACAAACACGAGAAACTAGTTGAAACTCCTGGACAGAGATCGAGTTGATTAATAAGTCGAGAGGGGCACTTAAGCATTCCAATGCGTGGTAGTAGCTATGTCATTGGACAACTTACACAGAACTCAGTTCTTAAGGACGGTTCCAGTGAGACAACCCACCTTGTACTCCTACATGGCCTCTCACCGCTACCTTTACCATCGTGTTCACTCACTTAGCTCACACACAGTAGGACATATTCATCACCATTCCAATTCATCCCCGATGAATCAGACCTGACACAACTCTAAGCAATAGCAGGCATGACATACAAGTATGGATGAGTAGGCACAACATGGCTCAAACAACTCCTACTCATGCTAGTGGGTTTCAACTATTTACTGTGGCAATGACAGGTCATGCAGAGGAAAGGGGTTCAGCTACCGCAACAAAAAGCAGTTCAAAATGTTGTTGTCCTAATGCAGTAAAAGAGAGCAGGAGCGAGAGAGTGGGATTGTATGGGGATGCTCAATGGGGGTTTGCTTGCCTGGCACTTCTGAAGATAGTAATAGTTCTTCATCGGTGTCATCGAACTCATCGTCGGAACGTCGTCTACAGAGAGGGGACAAAACCGACAAACAGAGAAAGAACACAATCAATGCAATGCAACAATATGATGCATGAACATGACATGGCAATATGCTGTGGATTGAGATAATGCAACTAGCAACAGAATTAAATGAAGATGGTTTGAACCCAAGGTTCAAATTCAAACTCCACATGTGGTTATTTAATTATCATTCTATTGATTTGACCTGAACAGCAAGTTTAACTTGTTCAAACATGCATGAAAATGCCATAAACAGATTCCTCATATTTTTCTGATCATTTTTCATATAAATTATTTTCATCTGAGCTACGGTTGATTTTATATGATTTCTAGAAGTTTTCGCTATTTTCTGAAATAAATAAATCATTTCTGATTTATTTAAAATTCCAGAAAAGCATTTATGACATCAGCACTGTGTCACTCTGACGTCACCTAGTCAACAGGGTCGGCCAGGTTCAAACCTGACGCGTGGGACCCAATGGTCAGTGTCACATGGTGGGTGGAGTCACTGACGCGTGGGGTCGGTCAATGGACACGTCAGCCAGGTCAATGCTGACGCGTGGGGCCACTGTTATTAAAATAACTAAACATGATTTAAGATGTGGTTAGTTAAGGGCGTGGGGCCCATGTGTCGGTGGCTCTAGGGGTGATTAGTGGGGTAATTAGACCCTAACTAAGTGGCCACGTTGGCAGTCGCCGGAGACAGGCCGGCGGCGACCAAAACAACGGCGGAGGCTCGCCGGAGTTGCACGGGCTCGCGCTACAGACGGCGGGAGGACGCGCGAATGCCACCAGAAGATAGCCCGCACACGCCCGCATCTAGTTGGCTACTCGGGAGGTCGCGGGGTCGCCGGAAACGACGGCCACGTCCACGGAGGCGGCGGCCGGAGTTCGGACGTTGATGGAAACGGGGCTACGGTGCATTAGGGGAAGAGCTGATGGGCTAGGTCGCACCTGCGGGTCACCAGAAGCACGCTGGTGCCACGGGTTCGAGCGGTGGGGGCTCGACAGCACGGGGCTCGCCGGCCATGGTGGACGACGGCGTCGGGTGCTCGCGGGGCGGCGGCTACGGCACGAAAAAGAAGCGGGGAAGAGGGGGTTTCGGCGCAGGAGCTCACAGGGAGGCGGACGGGATGCTCGGGGGGGGGGGGGGGGGGGGGG
>LR738715.1:874419226-874450472 GCA_902687465.1 Secale cereale | reverse complement strand
GGGGACGCGTCGGAGCGGCGCACGGTCGCCGGCGATCTCCGCGGCCGTAGGAGGAAGAAGAGGTCGAAGACGCCGCTCCAGGGGCTCCCGGCGTCGGGCGGATCGGCGAAGAGCTTCAACGTGAGGAGAGGGAGCTCTTGGACATGGTCACGGAACGAGGGGTGGCCGGTGGTCATGCGAGCAGTCGACGGCGGCGACAAGCTCGTTCGGCCGAGCTCGAGAGCGAGCGGGGAGAAAGGGGAGGGTGACCAGAGGAGGAGGGGATCGCTGCGGAGCTTCGTCCACATCTCTTTGCGCCTGGATTGGGTCGAAGGGGAGCGCGACACGGCGAAGCAGGACGTGGCACAGTCGGTGCGTGCGCTGGCTGCCAGTGGGCACAAGGTTGAAGACAACCTTGCCCCTGGTGGGTTGGGCCTAAACAGGAGCTGGGCCGCCTCATGGGCCAGCCAGGTAAGAAGGCCCAGGTACTTCTCTCTCTCACTGCTTTCTATTTTAATTATTGTTTTCTATTTCTTTTGTATGTTTTTGATTTAGTTCAAAGACCAAACCATTTTGATAAATCATGAAATAAATTGTGGGCACCTATTGAATTATTTCTAACATCCCTCAACTAGTTTCACAATTATTAGAGCATTTAAACTATTTAAAGAATTTAAATGCCCCAATTCAAATACATTAGTGAATTAAATCAAAGCCCAAACAATTCCCCATAAATGTTCAATATTTTTGGTTTGGACCAAAACCCTTGCCAAAATTATCAAACATTACTGAAGGCAATTTTTGGGTTTATTGAAAATATTTTAGGTTAAACCTAATTGCTTTGATTTGGTGCTAGGGTTTAGTCATCCCCATTTCAGGTTTCCTTTGAAAATAAACATGATGACATGAAGATCAAATAAAGACAACAGGGGAAGCTAGGGCTGTGACATCTATTTTCTAGATCCGATCTTGCAAGTTATAGTCACCTACTACATGTTATGATCCGGCAACCCCGGAGTGAAAACAGTCGGGACCATTCTTGGTGATGACCGTAGTTTGAGGAGTTCATGTATTCACCATGTGTTAATGCTTTGTTCTGGTTCTTTATCAAAAGGAGGCCTTAATATCCCTTAGTTTCTAATAGGACCCCACTGCCACGGGAGGGTAGGACAGAAGATGTCATGCAAGTTCTTTCCATAAGCATGTATGACTATTTATGGTGTCGGTGTACTAAAGTAGGGGTACCTTAGTATCCCGAACTTGTGCACGGGCAGTCGCAGCATCCCGTGGCAAGGCTTGCCGCGCGGCCGTCAAGGTCCACAGTGGTTCCTTTGGAGCCATTCAAGAACAAAGTATTCAAGTTGAAGTAACAAGGCCCCGGCAAGAGGAGCTTGCCGGGAAGGCCACTCAAGGCTCAAGACCACTTCTTTGGCACAAGACCCTGGCAAGAGGAGCTTGCCGGGAAGGCCAAACCTGACATTTCAAGAGACTTGCCGCGGCGCACCACGTGTCCCGGCAAGGTCCGGGGAGCGACAAGCTCCCGGGCGCGGCAAGATAGTAACCGCGGCAAGACACTTGCCGCGGCAAACTTCCACTAGGTGCCCGCGCTCCAGCGCACCCACCCACGTGTCGCTCTGGGACCCTTCCAGGCGCACGTGGCGGAAGGCTGTGTAGCCTGGGGTACATGGTGGCAAGGCGCGATGACGAGGCCACCATCGTGGCGAACGGTGGCGCCCTGACGGACGCTTTTTTGCACTGTTTAGGGCGACGGCGACGGGCATTCAATGCCCTTGTCCCCTGCCGTCAGAGTTAGGTATAGAGCACTATGCAAACACTATTCCAACTACCATCATTTTTACATTTTTACCCTCATCTGCGTTGCCACCTGTCGGTGACCCCTTTGACCTATAAAAGGAGGCCCATGTGCAACGTAGAGGGGGTTCCGATCATCGATCACTCTCGCGTTCGGTACTGCTAGCGATCAGCACTGTAGTTCTTCTCGCTCCCGAGCCTAGAACGCAATACAAACCAAGGCAGGAGTAGGGTTTTACGCATCCGTGCGGCCCGAACCTGGGTAAACTGCTCGCGTGTCTGCCTCGATCCGCTCTTTGCGCACCCTCCGCCTCCTTGCCGTACCGAAAAGGGGCTCCGGTCCCATAGGTGTTCGTGGGCGATCAGTTTCCCCGACATATGGAATACATGCCTACATTATAGTTATGAACTGGAGCTAGTGCTGTATCGCCTTAGGTTATAACTGTCACATGATGAATATCATCCAACAAATCATCGATCCAATGCCTATGAATTTCTCTTATATTGATCTTTCTAAGTTACTACTGCTGCTGTTACTGTTTCACTTGCTACACATCTATTGATATCACTGTTACCGTTACTATTGCTGTTGTCACTACTATCAAAATTATCATATTACTTTGCTACTGATCGCTTTGTTGTAGATAATTAATCTCCAAGTGTGGTTGAATTGACAACTCAGTTGCTAATACTTACAAATATTCTTTGCCCCCCTTGTGTCAAATCTATATATTTGGGTTGAATACTCTACCCTCGAAAACTGTTGCGGTCCCCTATACTTGTGGGTTATCAAGACCTTCTTCTGGCGCCGTTGCCGGGGAGCATAGCTATATTTGTGGAGTTACTTGGGATTATTATCAATCTATCACTATGAAGAATCTGAAGGATGATAAGACTAAGATTTTTCCCTCTAAGACGAGGGGAGGTAAGGAACTGCCATCTAGCTCTGCTTTAGATTCACCTTTTGTTATAACTTATAATTAAACTTGCAACACCACCACGTGCTATTAATCCTGATATGTCGCAAGTTATTGATGATGTTACTTCTATTATGAATGATGATTATTATGATGCTAGTACCTTGCTTGATGATAATGTGCCACTAGGTGAATTTCTTGATAAACAAATGGCTAGAGTAAGACATCATGATGTTGTTGAAACTAATGATGAGCTTGAAATTGAAAATCTTGAAACACCTATTAGAACCAGTCCTCCTAGATATGAACTGCCTAAGGTACCGGAAGGTTACGTTAGGAATGAGGAGACAACTAGAGATATTATTGCTTGTAAGGTTATAGATGATCAAGAGAAATTATTATGCAAGTATAAAGAGAAATCTTTAAATGCTAGAATGAAATGTGATCTTAAGTTTGCTATTTCACCTATCATTGTTGATGATAAGGATTATGAATTCTTTGTCGACCCAGAGTTAATCACTTTGGTAGAATCTGATCCTTTTCATGGCTATGAAACTGAAACCGTAGTGGCACATCTTACTAAGCTGAATGATATAGCCTCGTTGTTCGCTCATGATGAGAAAAGTTGCTACTATTATATTCTAAAGTTATTTCCATTCTCATTAAGGGTGATGCTAAAGCTTGGTACAATACTCTTACTCTTGGTTGTGTGCATAGTCCCCTTTGATTTATTACTTCTCTAAAAAATATTTTCCTGCTAATAAGAAACAAGCTGCCTTACATGAAATATTTAACTTTGCGCAAATTAAAGAAGAGAGTCTCCCACAAGCTTGGGGGAGGCTTCTCCAATTAATTAATGCTTTGCCCGATCATCCTCTTAAGAAAAATGAAATACTTGATATCTTCTATAATGGACTAACCTATACTTCTAGGGATTTCCTAGATAGTTGTACTAGTTGTGTTTTCAGGGAACGAACTATTGGACAAGCTAAAGAATTATTGAACAAAATATTGAAAATTTACGATGATTGGACTCTTCCTGAACCACCGCCTAAACCAACTCCGAAGAAGAGGGGTATCTTATATCTTAGTCCTGAAGATATGCAAGAGGCAAAGAAATATATGAAGGAAAAGGGTATTAAAACCGAGGATGTCAAAAATTTACCTCCAATTGAAGAAATACATGGGCTAGATACACCACCATTGCCTAAGGTGGTAGAGGTAAATTCTCTGATGAAATTCAATGACAATGATAATCCTCACAATATGCACCCAAGCCAATGCCTTTATGAGTTTGAAAATTACATTAGAAAGCAAGATCACTTCAATGCAAATGTTATGAAATAATTGAAATACCATTCTGATATGATTGCTCGCTTGAGTGACTTGTTATTTAAAGTCTCAAATGATGTTAGAGGTGTAGGGAAGCATGCTTCTATGGTTCAAACTCAGTTAGAACAAGTTGCTAAATCTCAAAGAAAGTCACTTGATGAAATGAATAACAATATAAGTGACTTTGCTGCTAGAGTAGCAAGTAGAGGAGGTAAAATGACTCAGGAACCACTATATCCTGAGGGACATCCAAAAAGAATTGAAGAAGACTCTCACAGAGTTCACACTAATGCACATAGTCCTTCTGAAAATAAAAATAAAAATAAAAATGATAGGACTTTGCATGCCTCTAGTGAACCTGAAATAGAAAAACCTCCTGATAATGAAGTCTCTATCTCTGATGCCGAAACTCAACCTAGGAGTGAACACTCACCTACTGATAATGAAAAAGATAATAATGAGGTTCATGAAGGTACTCAACAAAATAATGAAAAGGAACCAGACGATGATGTTGAGATAGAATCAACAATTGATCTTAATAACCCACAACATAAGAATAAAAGATATGATAAAAGAGACTTTGTTGCTAGAAAACACGGTAAAGAAAGAGAGCTGTGGGTTCAAAAACCTATGCCCTTTCCACCTAAGCCAACTAAAAAGAAAGATGATGAAGAATTTGAACGCTTTGCTGAAATGTTGAGGCCAGTCTTTTTGCGTACTCGCTTGACTGATATCTTGAATGCCTCCTTATGCAAAGTACATGAAAGACATCATCACTAATAAGAGAAAAATACCGGAAGCTGAAATCTCCACCATGCTTGCTAATTATACCTTTAAAGATGGAGTACCTAAAAACATGGAGATCTGGGAAGACCAACTATACCTTTGCTCCATCAAAATAAATTATGTGAAGACTGCTTTATGTAATTTGGGAGCTGGTGTTAGTGTTATGCCTTTCTCTTTATATAAAAGACTTGATTTGAATAAACTCACACCTACTGAAATATCTTTGCAAATGGCCGACAAATCAACTGTCATACCTATCGGTATTTGCGAGGATGTGCCCTTTGTTGTTGCTAATGTTACTATTTTTGACTGACTTTGTTATACTTGAGATGCCCGAGGATGACAATATGATGATTATCCTTGGTAGACCCTTCTTGAATACTGCAGGGGCTATTATTGATTGCAATAAAAGCAAGGTCACTTTTCATATCAATGGTAATGAGCATACGGTGCACTTTCCGAAGAAACAATTCCAAGTGAATGGTATTAATGTTATTGAAAAATCTCCAACACTCACTATTGGAAGATTTCAACTACTTCTACCTAATGTCAAAAAGAAATATGAAATGCTTATTGTTGGCGACATTCATATCCCCATTGAGGCAACTTAGTGATTTACGAAAGTTCTTCGATTTCATGCTAATCGAAAGTGGTTATTAATAAGACTTGATCAACCTTATTAATGTACCATCTTTGAGAGGTATGAGGTTGATGATATTAGTAGCCACTACCTTCTGTCCCTACCTTTTGTTTTCTGCTTTATTAGTTAAATAAAATAAAATGCCATGCCTAGTCTGTTTTCTGAGTTTTCTGTGCAATAAAAAAATGACCCAAAAATAAAAGTGTTCAGAATGCTCTGACATTTTGATACGATTTTTTTCTGTTTATTTAAGAATTTTTTGATGCAAATAACATCAGAGGGAGGTGCACCAGGTGGGCACAACCCACCTGGGCGCGCCAGGACCCCAGGCGCGCCTTGGTGGGTTGTGGTCCCCACGTGGGCCCCCTCACTTATTTCTTTAGCCCATATCATCTCCTACCTCCAGAAAAAAAATCACCATAGCTCTCTCTCTCTCTCCCATGTTCTTGCTCTCAAACCCGTGGATTGCAATCTCTTTGCTCGAAGCTACATTTCCGATACTGTTTTGGGGGATTGTTGCTTGGTATGTAAGTCCTCCGTTTGTCCACTTAGTTTTTGCTTTAGTGATTTATATTTTGAGCTACTCTTGGTGCTGCTGTAGATGAGCTTGCATGTTGAATTCTTAGAGTTCTAAGTAGTTTGAATGCTTGTTTTGGCCTCTATGCATCCCTATGAGTAGTTTCTTACAATCTTATGAAGTTTTGTTGACAAATTTTTGTGGACTAAAAATTTCAGAATTTTTGTTCATAGGAAAACATGAGTATCTTTAGGAAGTTTGCTTCCAAGAAGAACTCCAAGGGAGTGATTGGGGAATCATCTGACCGTGATCTCCGTACCCGGAGAATGGCGGAGCTATGGACGTGCGAATGGCCGCATGACCCGTTCATGGAAGGGGACGGAATTCTTCAGGAGTTTACACAATATGCTGCTAATGCCGGCCTCACCGACTTCATCGCAGCTGAATGTGAACAGTATCATCTCCTCACAAATTCCTTTGTGCAATTTTTTCGATTTTTACTTAGAAATAATATCCCTTGAGGAGCATTTTAGTTTATATGCTAAGCCCCATCAGATACCATTGACTGCATTTTGTAACATATGCTTGCTTCCTTCTGATGGTAGTTTAGTCGATCCTAGGCCAGCGTAGTTTGATAGTTTTTGCCATACTCTGACAATGGGGGATGAGAGAGGGGTATCGAGTATCACTGCCACTAACTTACACTTTCCGGCTGTGCATTATTTTGCTCTTTTCACTGCCAAGTGTTTGCTTGCTAGAGAGAAAGTAGGTGCACTCAGTGCTCCAGACTTTGCTGTTTTACATCGCGCACTTCACGACGACAACACCTATAGCTTGGGAGCTATTGTGGCACGTCGCCTCCACATTAACGGATCCAAAGGAAAATACATGGTGGAATCTATGCCACACGCTTAGCCAGAGAGTTCAGTATTTCACCTTGGCTTCATGATACTATTTTACCCACGCAGTACTTGGACTTTGATGCAATGAAACATCATAAGATCCTTAGGGGTGAACCCCACGATTTCACTTATAAACTATTGTTTAATCAAAGCTTCATTGTGTACACATATTTGCCTGCACCTGCTCTCTTTGATGTTAACAGCAAGGGAAGATATTATGTTCTGGAGAGCGAGGCTCGAGCTCATAACGCGGCAGTTTTGGCTGCACGGCGGGTTGAGGCATCTGCGCCTAGAGCTTCCGTGAGCTATCCCTCCGACCATTATGCAGGCTACTGATCGATTACCAAGCTAGGTCGAAAGCCTAAGCTTGGGGGAGTATATATTTCTACCGACATTACATTCATATTCACACATTTCTTTCCAGTCGTCGGTGTCCATAGTTTTTCATTGTATTATCCACGCCAAATTTATTTTCTCGCTTTCTTCTTGTGCGTTCGAAAAACTCTGAGAAAATACAAAAATATTATTGCTTCTTTTTGATTTTCCTTCCTAGTTTAAATTGTTGGAGCACTAAAAACAAATCAAAACAAAAGATTTCCTTATTCTTCTTTTACTTGTTGGGAGCTTTCCCGTGTAATTTTTTTTTTTCATTTTTGCTTTTCCCTCGTATTCGCTTGTTCAAGAAAACCAAAATTTCCAAAAATATTTTAGTGTGTTTATCTGAATTTCTTTTCCTTTTTATTAAGTCGTACCAAGGAGAAGACTACGATGAAAATGTTGACTGGCTCTCGTTTGCATAATTATTGATCTAACAAAGAGCCCATTTTACCTTGTCTTCTCCTGTTGAATAAAATGTTTGCAGATTCTAGCTAAGTCCACGACACTCTTGCACTATTATTATTTTCATATCGTTCAGTCGTGCAAGTGAAAGGCAATAATGACGATATTCGGTGAACTGGTCGTGGCAGAGAGAAACGGGTATGGACTCGACTTGTTCTGTTTATGTAAATATGTTTAACCTGGTATCCATGATTCAACTCATTATGATTAAGGAATAATTGTATTTGTGCCCCTAGTTGGGTCACACTCGACAGGTTTGCCCCTAGTTTTTCAACAATTGTAGTTTTGCCCAGCTCACTTCACTCGCCTTGTGTTTTTGCCCTTCCGGGGCGGTTCCGACCAATGAGCAGTCGCCACGTGGCGAACCGTGATTGGTCGGAACCGCCCCGGAAGGGCAAAAACACAAGGCGAGTGAAGTGGGCTGGGCAAAACCACAATTATTGAAAAACTAGGGGCAAACCTGTCGAGTGTGACCCAACTAGGGGCACGAATGCAAAAATCCCTATGATTAAACATGTTTGCAATGACAATTAGAGATTATAGTTTCTCATGCCATGCATAAGTATCTAGGAGTGAATAATGATTTATCTTAGATATCAACATTGCGTTAAAATAATTGTGATGAAGTATGATGATATGGTATCCTCCTCCGAATGTTTCAATTGGCTTAACTTGGCACATGTTCATGCATGTAGTTGAATCAAAACCAACCTAGCCTCTATGATATTTATGTTCATAGTGTCCATATCCTACTCATGCTGATGTCCAATGTTTATTATGCATAATGCATGTTCATGTCCATTGTTGCTCTCTAGCTGGCCGCTTCCCAACCTACTTGCTAGCCTTCACCTGTACTAAGATGAAATACTGCATGTGCATCAAATTCAAAAATCAAAGTTATTCCAGATGAGTCCACCATACCTACCTTTATGCGGTATTACCCTGCCGTCCTAAGCAAATTTGCATGTGCCACCTCTTAAAACTTCAAACGAATACCCTTTTTGTGTGCCTGGAATGTTCATAGAGTGACAGAAGGTAGTTGGTATCTTCCATGCTAAGCGGGTTATTCTCAGGTCGAGTGTTTATTCACTCGCCATTGCATGAGAAAAGGGGTAGTAAGAGGGATTCCCAGTCCCGACTATAAAAGAAAAGAGCTTACAAATAATCAAACAAAAACTCCCAACTGAGTAATAACATTTACTTTATCGCGTGGGAACCGCTACTAATGTGTTTAGCATGGAAGATATTGATAACTGATGGTCGCGAAGTAAATATGAAGGGTGCACCTCTCAAAATTACATTTATCTCTGTTTTAAAACCTTGAGCTTTGGCACCTCTGCAAATCCCCGCTTCCCTCTGCGAAGGGACTATCTATTTACTTTTATGTTGGGTCATCACCCTCTCTAATAAGCACCAGATCTGAGGGCACTGTTGTCATGCTTATGCACTATGTGTAGTGAATGTTGGGTGTTAGCATGACTGGATCTTTTCTATCATGAATTACAATGTTTAGTCACCGCTTGAACTTTGGAGGTGCTCTACATTCATGTTTTGCGGTCTCAGAAAGGGCTAGCGAGATACCACTATTGCCATATTATATCATGGTTGTTTTGATAACGTGTTGCTGTTTGAGGTATCTTATATTGCTCGCTAGCTGATTATGTTATTGATATGAGTTAATGTAATTCCTAAGAGTAATTTCTGCCATGGTTAGTCATGATCTTTGCTGAAAACCTGGATGCTACTTAAGCTTATTTATGTAAACAAGAGCAAAAGAGTTCATATAAGTTTTCCTTTTTCACTTTCAGTTTATCAACTGAATTGCTTGAGGACAAGGAACGGTTTAAGCTTGGGGGAGTTGATACTGTTGGGGAACGTAGTATTTTAAAATTTTCCTACGATCACGCAAGATCTATCTACCAGATGCATAGCAACGAGAGGGAAGAGTGTGTCTACGTACCCTCGTAGACCGGAAGCGGAAGCGTCAAGTGACGCGGTTGATGTAGTCGAACTTCTTCGCGATTCAACCGATCAAGCACCGAACGTACGGCACCTCCGCGTTCAGCACACGTTCAGCTTGATGACGTCCCACGAGCTCTTGATCCAGTTGAGCTTCACGGGAGAGTTTCGTCAGCACGACGGCGTGGTGACGGATATGATGTATCTACCGGCGCAGGGCTTCGCCTAAGCACTGCAACGGTATGACCGAGATGTGTTTCTGTGGAGGGGGGCACCGCACACGGCTGGAACAATTCAACTTGTGTGTCTTTGGGTGCCCCCCTGCCCCTGTATATAAAGGAGCAAGAGGGGAGGGCCAGCCAGCCTCCTATGGTGCGGCTAGGGCAATCCTACTAGGAATAGGATTGCAATCCTATTCCTAGTAGGAGTCCACCAAGAAGGAAGAGAGGGAAAAAGAAAGAGAGGGAGAGGTGGCGCCCCCCAATCCTAGTCCAACTAGGATCCCCTGGTGGGGCGCCGGCCAGCCTCTATGGGCTGCCTCTCTCCTTTCCTCAAGGCCCACTATGGACCATCCCCCCTCGTAGGGGGTTCCGGTAACCCCCTCCGGCAATCCAGTTAAATCCGAAACTTTTCCGAAACACTTCCGGTGTCCGAATATAGTCGTCCAATATATCAATCTTTATGTCTCGGACATTCCGAGACTCCTCGTCATGTCCGTGATCTCATCCGGGACTCCGAACTACCTTTGGTACATCAAAACTCATAAACTCATAATACCGATCGTCATCAAACGTTAAGCGTGCGGACCCTGCGGGTTCGAGAACATGTAGAAATGACCGAGACTCATCTCCGGTTAATAACCAATAGCGGAACCTGGATGTTCATATTGGCTCCTACATATTCTACGAAGATCTTTATCGGTCAAACCGCATAACAACATACGTTGTTCCTTTTGTCATCGGTATGTTACTTGCCCGAGATTCGATCGTCGGTATCTCTATACCTAGTTCAATCTCGTTACCGGCAAGTCTCTTTACTCGTTCCGTAACACATCATCTCGTGACTAACTCATTAGTCTTTTGCTTGCAAGGCTTATTGTGATGTGTGTTACCGAGAGGGCCCAGAGATACCTCTCCGACATTCGGAGTGACAAATCCTAGTCTTGATCTATGCCAACACCACGAATATTTTCGGAGACACCTGTAGAGCATCTTTATGATCACCCAGTTACGTTGTGACGTTTGATAGCACACAAGGTGTTCCTACGGTATTCGGGAGTTGCATAATCTCATAGTCATAGGAACATGTATAAGTTATGAAGAAAGCAATAGCAGAAAAACTAAACGATCATAGTGCTATGCTAAAGGATGGGTCTAGTCCATCACATCATTCTCCTAATGATGTGATCCCGTTGATCAAATGACAACTCATGTCTATGGCTAGGAAACGTAACCATCTTTGATCAATGAGCTAGTCTAGTAGAGGCATACTAGGGACATACTGTTTTGTCTATGTATTCACACATGTACTAAGTTTCCGGTTAATACAATTCTAGCATGAATAATAAACATTTATCATGATATAAGGAAATATAAATAACAACTTTATTATTGCCTCTAGGGCGTATTTCCTTCAGTCTCCCACTTGCACTAGAGTCAATAATCTAGCTCACATCGCCATGTGATTTAATACTGATAGTTCACATCGTTATGTGAATAACACCCATAGTTCACATTGCCATGTGACCAACACCCAAAGGTTTACTAGAGTCAATAATCTAGTTCACATCACTATGTGATTAATACCCAAGAGTAATAAGGTGTGATCATGTTTTGCTTGTGAGAGAAGTTTAGCCAACGGGTCTGTCACATTCAGATTCGTATGTATTTCGCAAATTTCTATGTCTACAATGCTCTGCATGGAGCTACTCTAGCTAATTGCTCCCACTTTCAATATGCATCCAGATTGATACTTAGAGTCATCTGGATTTAGTGTCAAAGCTTGCATCGGCGTAACCCTTTACGACGAACTCTTTATCACCTCCATAATCGAGAAACATTTCCTTAGTCATCCAGTTACTAAGGATAATTTTGACCGCTGTACAGTGATCTACTCCTGGATCACTATTGTACCCCCTTGACAAACTCATGGCAAGGTACACAACATGTTTGGTACACAGCATGGCATACTTTATAGAACCTATGGCTGAGGCATAGGGAATGATTTTCATTCTCTCTATATTTTTCTGCCGTGGTCTGGCTTTGAGTCTTACTCAACTTCACACCTTACAAGTCAGGCAAGAACTCCTTCTTTGACTGATCCATTTTGAACTACTTCAAAATCTTATCAAGGTATGTACTCATCGAAAGTCTTATCAAGCGTCTTGATCTATCTCTATAGATCTTGATGCCCAATATGTAAGCAGCTTCACCAAGGTCTTTCTTTGAAAAACTCCTTTCAAACATTCCTTTATGCTTTCCAGAAAATTCTACATCATTTCCGATCGACAATATGTCATTCACATATACTTATCAGAAAGGTTGTAGTGCTCCCACTCACTTCTTGTAAATACAGGCTTCACCGCAAGTCTGTATAAATCTATATGCTTTGATCAACTTATCAAAGCGTATATTCCAACTCCGAGATGCTTGCACCAGTCCATAGATGGATCGCTGGAGCTTGCACATTTTGTTAGCACCTTTAGGATTGACAAAACCTTCTGGTTGCATCATATACACGTCTTCTTTAATAAACCCATTAAAGAATGCAGTTTTGTTATCCATTTGCCAGATTTCATAAAATGCGGCAATTGCTAACATGATTCGGACAGACTTAAGCATCGCTACGGGCGAGAAAGTCTCATCGTAGTCAACTCTTTGAACTTGTTGAAAAACTTTCGCAACAAGTCGAGCTTTGTAAACAGTAACATTACCGTCAGCATCAGTCTTCCTCTTGAATATCCATTTATTTTCGATGGCTTGCCGATCATCGGGCAAGTCAACCAAAGTCCACACTTTGTTTTCATACATGGATCCCATCTCAGATTTCATGGCCTCAAGCCATTTTGCGGAATCTGGGCTCATCATCGCTTCCTCATAGTTCGTAGGTTCATCATGGTCCAGTAACATGACTTCCAGAACCGGGTTGCCGTACCACTCTGATGCGGAACGAACTCTCGTTGATCTACGAAGTTTAGCAGAAACTTGATCTGAAGTTTCATGATCATCATCATTAGCTTCCTCATTAATTGGTGTAGGAATCACTGGAACTAGTTTTTTGTGATGTTTCACTTTCCAATTCGGGAGAAGGTACAATTACCTCATCAAGTTCTACTTTCCTCCCACTCACTTCTTTCGAGAGAAACTCCTTCTCTAGAAAGGATCCACTCTTAGCAACAAAGACCTTGCCTTCGGATCTGTGATAGAAGGTGTACCCAATAGTTTCTTTTGGGTATCCTATGAAGATTTACTTCTCCGATTTGGGTTCGAGCTTATCATGTTGAAACTTTTTCACATAAGCATCGCAGTCCCAAACTTAAAGAAATGACAGCTTAGGTTTCTCGTCAAACCACAGTTCATACGGTGTCATCTCCACAGATTTAGATGGTGCCCTATTTAACGTGAATGTAGCTGTCTCTAATGCATAACCCCAAAAGCGATAGTGGTAGATCGGTAAGAGACATCATCGATCGCACCATAAAGTACGGTTATGACGTTCGGACACACCATTACACTGTGGTGTTCCAGGTGGCGTGAGTAGTGAAACTATTTCACATTGTTTTTACTGAAGGCCAAACTCGCTAACTCAAATATTTTACCTCTACGATCATATCGTAGAAACTCTTATTTTCTTGTTACGATGATTCTCCACTTCACTCTAAAATTCTTTGAACTTTTCAAATGTTTCAGACTTGTGCTTCATTAAGTAGATATACCCATATCTGCTCAAATTATCAGTGAAGGTTAGAAAATAACGATACCCGCCGCGAGCTTCAACACTCATTGGTCCACATACATCTGTATGTATGATCTCCAACAAATCTGTTGCTCGCTCCATTGTTCCGGAGAACGGAGTTTTAGTCATCTTGCCCATGAGGCATGGTTCGCAAGCACCAAGTGATTCATAATCTAGTGATTCCAAAAGTCCATCACTATGGAGTTTCTTCATGCGCTTTACACCATTATGACCTAAACGGCAGTGCCACAAATAAGTTGCACTATCATTATTAACCTGGCATCTTTTGGCTTCAATATTATGAATATGTGTATCACCACGATCGAGATCCAACAAACTATTTTCATTGGGTGTATGACCATCGAAGGTTTTATTCATGTAAATAGAATAACAATTATTCTATGACTTTAAATGAATAACCGTATTGCAACAAATATGATCAAATCATATTCATGCTCAACGCAAATGCCAAATAACATTTATTTAGGTTTTACACTAATCCCGAAAGTATAGAGAGTGTGCGATGATGATCATATCAATCTTGGAACCACTTCCAACACACATCGTCACTTCACCTTTAACTAGTCTCTGTTCATTCTGCAATTCTCGTTTCGAGTTACTAATTTTAGCAAGTGAACCAGTATCAAATACCCAGGGGTTGCTATGAACACTAGTAAAGTACACATCAATAATCTGTATATCAAAATATACCTTTGTTCACTTTGCCATCCTTCTTATCCGCCAAGTATCTAGGGCAGTTCCACTTCCAGTGACCATTTCCTTTGCAGTAGAAGCACTTAGTTTCAGGCTTGAGTTTTAGCTTTGGGTTTCTTCACGGGAGTGACAACTTGCTTGTCATTCTTCTTGAAGTTCCCCTTCTATCCCCTTGCCCTTTACTTGAAACAAGTGGTCTTGTTAACCATCAACACTTGATGCTTTTTCATGATTTCTACCTTCGCCGACTTCAGCATCACGAAGAGCTCGGGAATTCCTTTCGTCATCCCTTGCATATTATAGTTCATCACGAAGTTCTACTAACTTGGTGATAGTGACTAGATCACTTTGTCAATTACTATCTTATCTGGAAGATTAACTCCCACTTGATTCAAGTAATTGTAGTACCCAGACAATCTGAGCACATGCTCACTGGTTGAGCTATTCTCCTCCATCTTGTAGGCAAAGTACTATCAGAAGTCTTATACCTCTCGACACGGGCATGAGTATGAAATACTAATTTCAACTCTTGGAACATCTTATATGCTCCGTGGCGTTCAAAACGTTTTTGAAGTCCCAGTTCTAAGCCGTAAAGCATGGTGCACTTAAACTATCAAGTAGTCATCATACCGAGCTTTTGTCAAAACGTTCATAACGTCTACATCTGCTCCTGCAATAGGTCTGTTACCTAGCGGTGCATCAAGGACATAATTCTCTGTGCAACAATGAGCATAATCCTCAGATCACGGAACAATTCCGCATCATTGCTACTAACATCTTTCAACTTAGTTTTCTCTAGGAACATATAAAAATAAACGGGGAGCAACATCGCGAGCTATTGATCTACAACATAGATATGCTAATACTACGAGGACTAAGTTCATGATAAATTAAAGTTCAATTTAATCATATTAATTAAAGAACTCCCACTTAGATAGACATCCCTCCGGTCATCTAAATGATCACGTGATCCAAATCAACTAAACCATGTCCGATCATCACGTGAGATGGAGTAGTTTCAATGGTGAACATCTTATGTTGATCATATCTACTATATGATTCATGCTCGACCTTTCGGTCTCCAGTGTTCCGAGGCCATATCTGCATATGCTAGGCTCGTCAAGTTTAACCCGAGTATTCTGCGTGTGCAAAACTGGCTTACACCCGTTGTATTTGAACGTAGAGCTTATCACACCCGATCATCACGTGGTGTCTCGGCACGACGAACTTTCGCAACGGTGCATACTCAAGGAGAACACTTATACCTTGAAATTTAGTAAGGGATCATCTTATAATGCTACCGTCGTTCTAAGCAAAATAAGAAGCATAATAAGATAAACATCACATGCAATCAAAATATGTGACATGATATGGCCATCATCATCTTGTGCTTTTGATCTCCATCTTCAAAGCACCGTCATGATCACCTTCGTCACCGGCTTGACACCTTGATCTCCATCGTAGCATCATTGTCGTCTCGCCAACTATTGCTTCTACGACTATCGCTACTGCTTAGTGATAAAGTAAAGCAATTACATGGCGATTGCATTTCATACAATAAAGCGACAACCATATGGCTCCTGCCAGTTGCCGATAACATTACAAAACATGATCATCTCATACAAAACCGTATAACTCATCATGTCTTGACCATATCACATCACAACATGCCCTGCAAAAACAAGTTAGACGTCCTCTACTTTGTTGTTGCAAGTTTTACGTGGCTGCTACGGGCTTAGCAAGAACCGTTCTTACCTACGCATACAAAACCACAACGATGTTTCGTCAAGTATGTGCTATTTTAACCTTCACAAGGACCGGGCGTAGCCACACTTGATTCAGCTAAAGTGAGAGAGACAGACACCCGCCAGTCACCTTTAAGCAACGAGTGCTCTTAACGGTGAAACCAGTCTCGCGTAAGCGTACGCGTAATGTCGGCCCGGGCCGCTTCATCTCACAATACCGCTGAAGCAAAGTATGACATGCTGGTAAGCAGTATGACTAGTATCGCCCACAACTCATTGTGTTCTACTCGTGCATATCATCTACGCATAGACCTGGCTCTGATACCACTGTTGGGGAACGTAGTATTTTAAAATTTTCCTACGATCACGCAAGATCTATCTACCAGATGCATAGCAACGAGAGGGAAGAGTGTGTCTACGTACCCTCGTAGACCGGAAGCGGAAGCGTCAAGTGACGTGGTTGATGTAGTCGAACTTCTTCGCGATTCAACCGATCAAGCACCGAACGTACGGCACCTCCGCGTTCAGCACACGTTCAGCTTGATGACGTCCCACGAGCTCTTGATCCAGTTGAGCTTCACGGGAGAGTTTCATCAGCACGACGGCGTGGTGACGGATATGATGTATCTACCGGCGCAGGGCTTCGCCTAAGCACTGCAACGGTATGACCGAGATGTGTTTCTGTGGAGGGGGGCACCGCACACGGCTGGAACAATTCAACTTGTGTGTCTTTGGGTGCCCCCTGCCCCTGTATATAAAGGAGCAAGAGGGGAGGGCCGGCCGGCCTCCTATGGTGCGGCTAGGGCAATCCTACTAGGAATAGGATTGCAATCCTATTCCTAGTAGGAGTCCACCAAGAAGGAAGAGAGGGAAAAAGAAAGAGAGGGAGAGGTGGCGCCCCCCAATCCTAGTCCAACTAGGATCCCCTGGTGGGGCGCCGGCCAGCCTCTATGGGCTGCCTCTCTCCTTTCCTCAAGGCCCACTATGGACCATCCCCCCTCGTAGGGGGTTCCGGTAACCCCCTCGGGCAATCCAGTTAAATCCGAAACACTTCCGGTGTCCGAATATAGTCGTCCAATATATCAATCTTTATGTCTCCGACATTCCGAGGCTCCTCGTCATGTCCGTGATCTCATCCGGGACTCCGAACTACCTTCGGTACATCAAAACTCATAAACTCATAATACCGATCGTCATCAAACGTTAAGCGTGCGGACCCTACGGGTTCGAGAACTATGTAGACATGACCGAGACTCATCTCCGGTTAATAACCAATAGCGGAACCTGGATGTTCATATTGGCTCCTACATATTCTACGAAGATCTTTATCGGTCAAACCGCATAACAACATACGTTGTTCCTTTTGTCATCGGTATGTTACTTGCCCGAGATTCGATCGTCGGTATCTCTATACCTAGTTCAATCTCGTTACCGGCAAGTCTCTTTACTCGTTCCGTAACACATCATCTCGTGACTAACTCATTAGTATTTTGCTTGCAAGGCTTATTGTGATGTGTGTTACCGAGAGGGCCCAGAGATACCTCTCCGACATTCGGAGTGACAAATCCTAGTCTTGATCTATGCGAACACCACGAATATTTTCGGAGACACCTGTAGAGCATCTTTATGATCACCCAGTTACGTTGTGACGTTTGATAGCACACAAGGTGTTCCTATGGTATTCGGGAGTTGCATAATCTCATAGTCATAGGAACATCTATAAGTTATGAAGAAAGCAATAGCAGAAAAACTAAACGATCATAGTGCTAGGCTAACGGATGGGTCTAGTCCATCACATCATTCTCCTAATGATGTGATCCCGTTGATCAAATGACAACTCATGTCTATGGCTAGGAAACATAACCATCTTTGATCAATGAGCTAGTCTAGTAGAGGCATACTAGGGACATACTGTTTTGTCTATGTATTCACACATGTACTAAGTTTCCGGTTAATACAATTCTAGCATGAATAATAAACATTTATCATGATATAAGGAAATATAAATAACAACTTTATTATTGCCTCTAGGGCGTATTTCCTTCAGATACTACTCCATCGTATCTACTTTTACTCTTGTTTTGGACTCTAATTTGCATGATTTGGATGAAACTAACCCGGACTGACGATGTTTTCAACAGAACTACCATGGTGTTTTTTTTTGCAGAAATAAAAGTTCTCAGAACGGAACGAAACTTTGCGAGAATTTTTTATACAACAGAAGATAATTTCTGGAGCCAAGAACCACCGGAGAGGGGCACCTCAGTGGGCACAGCCCACCAGGGCGTGCATCCCCCTCTAGGCATGCCCAGGTGGGTTGTCCCCACCTGGTGGCCCCGCAGACCCTGAAACTGACGCTATACAATCCTATTTTTCCAAAAAAAATGGGGAGAAAGAATTATCGCGTTTCACGAGACGGAGCTGCCACCGTCTCCCGTTCTTCATCGGGAGGCCAGATCTGGAGTCCGTTTGGGGCTTCAGAGAGAGGAATCTTCGATCTTCGTCATCACCAATCCTTCTCCATCGCCATTTCCATGATGCTCCCCATCGGGAGTGAGTAATTCCTTCGTAGGCTCGCTGGTCGGTGAGGAGTTGGATGAGATTCATCATGTAATCTAGTTAGTTTTGTTAGGGCCGATCCCTAGTATCCACTATGTTCTGAGATTGATGTTGCTGCTTAATGCTTGTCACTTTGGGCCCGGGTGCCATGATTTCAGATCTGAACCATTTATTCTATCACCATTATATCTATGGTCTAGATCCGATCTTACAAGTTATAGTCACCTACTATGTGTTATGATCCGACAACCCCGGAGTGACAACAGTCGAGACCACTCCCGGTGATGACCGTAGTTTGAGGAGTTCATGTATTCACCGTGTGTTAATGCTTTGTTCCGGTTCTCTATTAAAAGGAGGCGTTAATATCCCTTAATTTCCAATAAGACCCCGCTGCCACAAGAGGGTAGGACAAATGATGTCATGCAAGTTCTTTCCATACGCACGTATGACTATTTATGGAATACATGCCTACATTATATTTATGAACTGGAGCTAGTGCCATATCGCCCTAGGTTATAACTGTCACATGATGAATATCATCCAACAAATCATCGATCCAATGCCTACGAATTTCTCTTATATTTATCTTGCTAAGTTACTACTGGTGCCGTTACCGTTTCACTTGCTACACATCTATTGCTGTCACTATTACCGTTACAATTGCTGTTGTCACTACTATCAAAATTATCATATTACTTTGCTACTGATCGCTTTGCTGCAGATAATTAATCTCCAAGTGTGGTTGAATTGACAACTCAGCTGCTAATACTTACAAATATTATTTGGCTCCCCTTGTGTTGAATCTGTAAATTTGGGTTGAATACTCTACCCTTGAAAACTGTTGCGATCCCCTATACTTGTGGGTTATCAGTCTCGTGAACCCGCCCGCGAGATAACCACGACATTGGCCATGCTGGTTTCTATAGGAGGTTTATTAAAGACTTCTCTAAAATTTCTAGGCCTCTTACCAATTTATTATTGAAGGATGTTCCTTTTGTCTTTGATGATGATTGTGTAGAAGCATTTGAAACACTTAAGAAAGCCTTAACCACCGCACCTATTGTTCAACCACCTGATTGGAACTTGCCTTTTGAAATTATGTGTGATGCTAGTGACTATGTTGTTGGGGCTGTTCTAGGACAAAGAGTTGATAAGAAATAAAATGTTATCCATTATGCTACCATAACTCTAGATAGTGCCCAGAGAAATTATGCTACTACTGAGAAATAATTTTTAGTGGTCGTGTTTGCTTGTGATAAATTCGGGTCTTACATAGTTGATTGTAAAGTAATTGTTCACACCGATCATGCTGCTATTAAATATCTTATGGAGAAGAAAGATGCTAAACCTTGACTTATTAGGTGGGTTCTTTTGTTACAAGAATTTGACTTGCATATCACTGATAGGAAGGAGGCTGAGAACCCCATAGATGATAAATTGTCTAGATTAGAAAATATTCTTGATGACCCACTAGCTATTGATGATAGCTTCCCTGATGAACAACTAGCTGTCATTAATGCTTCTCACAACACTCCTTGGTATGCTGACTATGCTAATTACATTGTGGCTAAATTTATACCACCTAGTTTCGATTACCAAGAAAAGAAAAGAAAAATCTTCTTTGATTTAAGAGATTACTTTTGGGATGACTCACATCTTTATAAAGGAGTAGATGGTATTATTAGACGTTGTATACCTAAGCATGAACATGAACAAATTCTACGGAAGTGTCACTCCAAGGCATATGGAGGACACCATGCTGCGGATAAAACTGCATACAAGGTATTACAGTCTAGATTTTATTGGCCTACTCTTTTCAAAGATGCTCGTAAGTTTGTCCTTTCTTGTGATGAATGTCAAAGAATTGGTAATATTGGTAGACGTCAAGAAATGCCTATGGATTATTCACTTGTTATTGAACCATTTGATGTTTGGGATTTCGGTTATATGGGACCTTTTCCTTCCTCTAATGGGTACACTCATATCTTGGTTGCCGTTTATTATGTCACTAAGTGGGTAGAAGTTATTCCAACTAGTAGTACTGATCACAAGACTTCCATTAAAATGCTTAAGGAAATTGTCTTCCTGAGGTTTGGTGTTCCTAGATATTTGATGTCTAATGGTGGTTCACATTTTATTCGTGGTGCTTTCCACAAATTGCTTGCTAAGTATGATGTCAACCATTGCATCCCCTTATTACCCTCAATCTAGTTGTCAAGTTGGCAATGTAGTACGACTCGAGGATGAAGAGCGGCTTGTGCCGAAAATGCCGGCATCGGCGCACGCTTTGCACCAGGTCATGCTTGTCGCCGCACCTTTAAGTGAACAAGAGCAACTGCTGCTTGGTGTTGACAGTGACCAAGGCCGACGGGTGCTGGCCACTGCACTCTTCGTTGCTGCGCCACTACGGCTGCGAGTGTCGTGGACAAGGGCACCCGACGCAGCATTGACGACGGTGCCGCTGCCTGTGAGGTTTCGTCGCAGGAAGATGGGCTCTTCTTGGCCACTGCTACCACGGCCTACTGTGGGATGAAGCAGCAGGTGGTTCCCGGGGGGGGGGCAGCGAAGGTAGGGAAGGGGGTGGCCAGTCTAGAAGGTGTTCGCGTGGGGGCGGCAGGGGCAATGGGTGGTCGCGGAGTGGGGACGATGCAGGCGTGGGAAGAGACCACAACTTTTACTCCGAGCAATCGAGGACGAGTATTTTTTTAGGCGCCCGCTAGGAGGCGGAGTAACCTTTTACTCCACTATACAGTTTAGTACTTCGATTAGGTGCCGGGTAGAGAAGTAAAGTATATTTATTACACCTCCATAGTCTTTTAGGGTCGACTAAAGATGCTTTCTAAGCAAACAAATGCGCACTACGTTTCAGGCTATTATTTCTTGATATTTTCTATTTTTTTCGCACGAATACGCAGGGATGCGTCTCATTTCATTCAGGTGGGGGAAGAAATTACAAGGGTAGCGTCTTTTAGTGGCGTACACATGTATGGCGACACCAAAAACAATTTAGTGAGCAGAAGGAGAGAGCGTGTCCACTCTCGGTTAGAAAAATTTAGGTTACCAAAATGATTCTATCGAGCCCTTAGGCAGCAGCTCTAGCCCATTGTCTCACCTCCATTTTGATGCCATGGAAAAGTTTGGTGTAGGAGGGTGTTGTAAGGTAGTGTTGCGGTGCTTCCTAATGGCCCATGCCATGAGGATGATCATTGAGCTAAACCCCTTCCGAAGGCACACCGACACGCTGGAGATAGTAGAGCTCCACCACTCGAAGAACCCAATAGCACCGTCGGGAGGTGATGTTGGCATGTGGCACCAAGCCATGGTGTCGTGCCATGCGACGCGGGAGAAGACGCATCCCACAAGGAATGTTGTATAGTCTCATCATCTTGATAGCAAAACTTGCAAATGGAGTCGTGGGGGAGATAAGGCCGCACGCGACAGCCGACAGTCCAGCAACGATTGAGAGAGATCACCAACAGGAAGATCTTCACATTCATGAGGGGCCATTTCTTCCAAATGAGCTGCCAGAAGGGCGCGGTTGTGGCATCAAAGAACAACGTCTTGTAGGCAGAGCTCGCAGTGTATGCGCCGTCGACGGACCACTTCCAGGAAAGCTTGTCAGGTTCGTTGGGCAACACGATTCACTGGAGCTTTCTCTAGAGCTCCACGTATTCGATGATCGCTAAGGGGTTTAGGGCACTGTGTATATCCGCGATCCAGAAGCAATCAGTAAGGGCCTCACTGACAAGCCGATGTTTCCGGCGCCAACATGGGATTACTGATGAGGGAGAGCAGGGTTGGTGCGATCTCAGAGATAGACTGCCTCTGCAGCCAGTGGTCGTGCTAGAATTTGCACGTGTTACCATCTCCTAGAGTGCACGACGTTGATGTGCTAGGGGTCGATGACCTGCAACGCGCGCGCAATGTGATATCGGTGCGATGGAGATTGCGAATGGCGAGGCCCTCAAGACCCAAGGGCCACGAACGTTTTGTCAAGAGACGATGCAGTAGGAGGCGTGCACATCCTTGTTGCCGTGCCAGAGGAAGTCACGGATCAGCCGGTTGATCATCTTGAAGATCGGGGGGTTAATCGCCAGCACGAGGGCGATATGAAGTGGCATGGCCATGAGAATGTGGCGAACAAGGGCTAGAGGTTGCCCACAGGATAGAAGAGAAGCCTTCCATGTGGCCAGCTTCTTCACCAGCTTGTCAACAAAGAGGTAGCACCGCGGAGGCCGAGGTATTCCAGATCGAGAGTGGCATGCCGAGGTATTGATTGGGAAGTCCACAATCGGGCAGGATAATGATGATTCAGTGGTGACGAGCTTGCCGGCGGCGCATCTAATGGGCGATGTGGAACACTTGAGGAAGTTGGTGTGGAGGCCGAAGGCATCATCGAATATTCGCCGAATATCCATTTCTGAGCCCAAGCTCATCTGCATCATGTTAAGATTTTGTCAAAACTAAATACTTACAAAATTAAAAAAAATCCGATTTTTTTCATGGAAGACGATTTGGTGCGTGAGGTCCGTCCCCAATTTCAGATCATTGGATGTATAAGTAGCTCTCAGCAAAAAAGACAAACTGAGTCAGAACAATAGATAAATAGTAACTATTTCACAGAACCCACATTTGTCATTTTTGTCTAGAGCTGCTCAGACGTTCAAACGAGCTAAAATTTGAACCAAACCTCACGCACCAAAGCATCTTTCATGCCAAAAAATATCAGATATTCTAAATTTGTTTCTAAGTATTTGTTTTGAATTTACTGTACTCATTATTCGCTAGCTTTTGTTTGCACAGAATAAGACACTTATTAGTGGCCGGTGACGTATCAAAAGAATATATGTGCAGCCACTAGTCCACTACACGTTGGTTAAAGAGAGAGCCACAATTCCACTTGTGGCACGCACAAACTCAAGAATCGAAAGGAGCAGGAAGCACCGCAGCAGCATCGCTCCACGGCGCGTCCATGGCCACCGCCGACCACCTCCGCGCCCTCGACCTCAAGGCGTTCGACGACACCAAGGCCGGCGTCAAGGGCGTCGCCGACGGTGGCGTCACCGCCCTCCCGTCCATCTTCCACCACCCGCCGGAGTCCCTCCCGGACGCCGCGCCTCAACCTCATCAATTCACCGTCCCGGTCATCGACCTGTCCACCGTGGGCACCACACGAGCCGCGGCGGTCACGCAAGTGAGGGCGGCCGCGGAGACGGTGGGTTTCTTCCAGGTGGTGGGCCACGGCGTGCCGGAGGCGACCACGGCGGCGATGCTCGCGGCGGTGCGCGGCTTCTTCGAGGAGCCCGTGGAGGCCAAGGCGCCCTACTACACCCGCGACCTCGGCCGGCGCGTCCGGTACCAGAGCTCAAGATGGCAACGGGGATGAAACACATCGGGTTTTGTCTTCCCAAACCCATCCCCACGAGAAAATCGTAAACCCGTCCCCGTCCCCATCATTATGCGCGGGGCTAGTTTTTCGCCCGTCCCCTAAACCCATCGGGTTTCGGGGAACCCATGGGGAACCCACCAGAAAATCAAAATATTTAAACAAACATAGTGTCAACAAAGAATAACATTTCAACATTAAAATAAGCACATTTTAGCAGCATAACTTGAGCAAATTTCAACAAAAAACAATAGTAGATGGTTCATGGTTCAACACCTATATAGAGTGTATTTCAGCAACATGATACCACATTTCAACAACAAAGATGATCACATTTTGGCAACAAATATGAACACATCAAGGCCTCTAAGATTTCGGGGGTAAGACGACTACCGTGGTCACTTAGAACTCTACCACTTGTGCTGAATGTGTATTTAGACGGGTTTGGTCGGGTTTCGGGTTTGGGGACTATTGAAACGGGTGTAAACCCACGAAATGTGTCGGGTTGTATAATGTGCCCGATAACAGCCCCGCGGGGATGAAAATGTGCCCATCCCCGTCCCCTAATAGGGTAAAAACCCGCGGGGACGCGGGTTTCGGGGGCCCGTTGCCATCTTGAACCAGAGCAACCTCAACCTGTTCAAGTCGCGGGCGGCCAACTGGCGCGACACGCTCTTCATGGAGCTGCCGGCGCCGGAGGAGATCCCGGCAGCGTGCAAGAGCGTGGCGCCGGAGTACGCGCGGCTGCTGCAGGAGGGGCTGGGCCGCACGCTGCTGGGGCTGCTGTCCGAGGCGCTGGGCCTCCGCCCCGGCCACCTCGAGGAGGAGCACGGGTGCCTGGACGGGGTCAGCCTCGCCTGCCACTACTACCCGGCCTGCCCGGAGCCGCAACTCACCCTCGGCACGCCGCGGCACTCCGACGCCAACTACCTCACCGTGCTCCTGCAGGACGCCGTCGGCGGCCTCCAGATACTCGTCGACCTCGAGGACGATGACGGCGGAGAGCGGAAGCAGCCGGCGTGGGTGGACGTGCCGCCGGTGGCGGGGGCGCTGGTGGTGAACATCGGCGACTTCCTGCAGATCATGTCCAACGACAGGTTCAAGAGCGTGGAGCACCGCGTGGTGGCCAACGCCCTGGGGCCGCGGGTCTCGGTGGCGTGCTTCTTCCGGACGGACCGCACCGCCGCGTCCACGACGGTGCTAGAGCCCATCGTCGCCGACGGCGACGGCGGCCCGCGGTACAGCAGCACGACGGCGGAGGATGTGATCCAGCGGCACTACAAGGTCTCCTCTGCACTCCAGCAGCAGCACTTGAGGCTCTGAATCTCATCACCATACGGAAGCCCCCAAAATGTATCTTTTTTTTGCTATATATACGAGTGCCAATCACCCAGGTGCTGATCTCAAAACATTACAATTACGAGGCAAAAATAAATAAGCTGTCGGAGGTTTCACTCAAGTTGACTCCTGAAGTTTGAATTTCAGTTCTGAATGGATTTGAAGAATATGCCCAGCCAGAGCTTCCACACAGGGCCGGCTCTGGCCCAGGGCAGTAGGGGCGACGGCCCGGGGCCCGGCCAAAATAGGGGCCCATATCTGGTATAGTATGTACGTATAGGACATAGTAGAGAGAAAAAAAAGGCCCATCTACCAAGGGCGCGCAGCTAGCCCAGGAACGGAATCGTCTTTTCCTTTTCTTTCCAGCAATTCTCGATCGTGAATTCGTGATTCACGCAGTGAACCGTCGCCCAGTCGCCATCTCGTCCAGTCGTCCTAATCTGACCGCCCGACGGCCTGACTCCATCACTGAAATCCCTAGTTCCCTGATCACGTTGTGTCCGTCTCGGCAAGAAATTGTCGGAAAGATCAAGATCAAGAGGTAATCTAAGATGAAAACTCTATTTCTATGAAACCATGGTGGGCGACTCTATTTTCTAGTGCTGTATGTTCTTAGTCTAAAATCTAAATCCGGTGTCTGATTCTTTCTTTGCATCGCTCATCACTCATGTCAGCGGATCAGATGTTTGAGTTTGTTAGAGCTGCGGATTGTTATCCAAATGTCTGAAATTGCTTATCGTATCCTCTTGATTGTACCTGTCATTGTTGCACAGCTGAAAGGAGTTTCTCAAAATTGAAATTACTGAAAAATTATTTAAGGTCAACAATGTCCCAAGAAAGACTGAATGGTTTGGCCATGTGCTGCATCGAGAAGAATATGTTGAACGGTATTGATCTTGACATTGTCGTTGATGATTTTGCGTAAAAAATGCACGGAAGTCTCGCTTCTCATGATTACTGGAGGTTTGCTAGCATTCTATTTCTATATTCATTTGTGCGTTGTAGCTTCTATGGTACTTGAGTTTGAACAAAGGCAAGACAAAATATATCAGATATTTTACTCTAATGAAAATTTACTACTCTTTATGACTTTATAATATATGTATTTGTTCATCTATCGACCAAAAAAATTCCCCTGTTGGGCCCATTGGTGAAGTTCGCCCCGGGGCCTTCAAAATCCTTGAGCCGCCCCTGCTTCCACATAGGCTCACTCCTGAATTTTGAATGTCAGTTTTGAATGGGTTTGAATACCTTGTTCTCCCATATATATATAGCTGTCATGTTCAACTAGCACAACGAAACCCGCGCTGTCAGCGTCTGAAGATTCAGCCAAAAATAGCAAAACAAAGCAGAGTTTTGGGATCGATATGCTAAACACAGCCCCTCCAAGTGATGGCTCAGAAAGAGCAGAGCAGAAGTGAGAAGCATCAATCGAAGTTTTCAATATCCAAATGGCGACCCATCACTTTCTATATTACAGTGACACCGCCTGCCTTTCGGCAAAAGTTTAGCAGCCTGCATTAGTTTACCTTGTCTGATGAACAACTAGCTCTTACTTAAATGTATAGTATACTAGGAGAGATTCTCAAGTTGATCACCTGTGCGGAGGGGAGCCTAATCGAATAAAACCGCAAAGGCAACAATGTACTCCCTCTGTAAACTAATATCAGAGCGTTTAGATCACTACTTTAATTAGTGATCTAAACGCTCTTATATTAGTTTACGGAGGGAGTAGTTAGCACAAAGCACATTAGTTGATTAAAGTGTATCTTGAAAAACTGATCGATCGTGAGCTTTGTTTCATATAGCCAACCTTGACCGGGGCTCACTGTTTTTCCGATCTATCAAATTTAACCGAAACTCAACCAAAATTAAATATTATATCACATGGTGATTGGTATGAGTGTGCGTACGATGGAGTGGGATACAAAATTGTAAGATTACTACTATAGTACCATAGGACATTCTAACGGGCCCTCAGACTAATCCACACCTCCTTTCTAACCCTATGCAAAAGATGTCAAACCTAGCCGGAACAAGAATTCAAGGTCAAGGGACGAGTGGCTATTACGGTCTTTAAGCCTGTGACGAAGACGTTTGCATGTGTCCTTTTCCATTGCTGTTGGTTCAGTGCAATTTTCAATTTACAGCCGATCTGCATGATTTTATTTTGTACTGGCCGATCTGCATCCAGCTGCCTTTTCATTGTACTGCCTATTATTTTCCTTGATATCAGATATAAGATGCCCTTTGGGTGTCTCTTTCGGAAAAAAAGAATTCAAATTTCAATGGGTTGCGTGGATTGTGCAATCAACTGAACTGATAGGGAAATGCTTACTCTTCTTTTAGCATCAAAAATTAGCAAAGTGGCCCGCTCACATGCGCATGCAAGGTCTTTAGAACGTATTATTATTGAATGTTTTTTATGTCGAAATATAGTGTTGTTTCAATAGAGTCATTAGAGCAACTCCAACGGGCCGACCCAAACGGACGGCGATTTCGTTCGCTTTTTGTCCGTTTGGGTCGGCCGCCCGCCCAGCGTCCGCCCTGTTTTTGATATGAATCGGCAGCGCGCCCAACGCGCCGACCCATATGTGCCGGCGTGGCCGGCTGGCCGCCCAATTTTACATTTATTTGCATTCAACATATTGTCAAATGAAAGTCTGGCCGCCCAAATAAATTTTATAGTTTTACAAGCCAAATACAAATAAAAATGTTTCACATAGTTTTGCAAACGAATAAAAGAAGATACATCTATTGGTTTCCAACATGAGCCCACATATGCTCAACCAAATCATTTTGCGGTTGCACGTGAGTTTCCCAATCACGCAAGTCTTCATGAAATTGAGTGAACTGCTCAAATGTTGTCGCTACTCTATGCTCAGGCACAACATTCTCACCCTGAAACTGAAAGTCTTGATCGTACAAACGTTCCGGGCGCACGCCTTCTACGATTATATTGTGCATGATCACACAAACAGTCATCACCTCCCACAGTTTCTGCGTGCTCCAAGTATTAGCAGGATACCGACCGATGCCCCATCGAGATAGCAAAACACCAAAGGCATGCTCGACATCATTCCTAGCACTCTCTTGCTCTTGGGCAAATCTTTTTCTTTTCTCTCCGACAAGGTTGGGTATTGTCTTGACAATAGTGATCCACTTGTTGAAAATATGCCCTAGAGGCAATAATAAAATGGTTATTATTATATTTCCTTGTTCATGATAATTGTCTGATATTCATGCTTTAATTGTATTATCCGGAAATAGTGATACATGTGTGAATACATAGACAAGCAACGTGTCCCTAGTAAAGCCTCTAGTTAACTAGCTCGTTGATCAACAGATGGTCACGGTTTCCTGACCATGGACATTGGATGTCATTGATAACGGGATCACATCATTAGGAGAATGATGTGATGGACAAGACCTGTCGTGGAATTAACACGTCAGATGTCCGGTTCACGGACTTAGTGTTGAGGCGCGCATCTATGTGGTAGCTTGAAGGGGTTGAGCGGAATCGAGAGACGCGGTGCAAGACACGGATTTAGACAGCTTCGGGCCCCGGGAAACATCATCCGGTAATAACCCTACGTGCTGTTTGAGGCTAGGTCTCATTATGATGGTGTTGCCGGTAAACCGGCTCTTGGTGTCTAACCCTAGAAACTTGTCTGCTTGTCTAAACCTAACTTGTCAAAAACCTGTCCCCTTTGGGGAGCCCTGCCCCTCCTTATATATGTTGAAGGGGCGGGTTACATGACTAGTCCTAGTAGGACTAGGATTGATCTATTACAAGGAGTCCTAGTCTTGCTTCCTTTGTATGAGAAATATTCCTTGCGCTTTATTATTAAACCGGCCCACGATTAATATGAACCGGTCCTTCTGGGCCTTGGGCCTTGTCATCCATGATCCATACGCCGGGTTATCAGTGAGTAATATTATTTAGGCAGGTTGCTTGTAAACCGTCTGGTGATAACGGATCGCCAGTGAATCACCAAGTGTAAACCGCCAAGTCCGGCCGGGTTATAATTCCGGCCGGTTCATACCGCGGGGTAATATCCCCGACATTAGCCCCCAAGTTTAGCTTGGATGTGTCCATGGTAAACTTTATGCTGCAAAATAAACACAAGAACAAATTGATAGGTTGTGTTCCGGGTTATGAATTCTTGTAAACCGGCACCTGATCATCTTTAAGTCCTTATCCTTCCTTCTTCTAGAAAATCCAGATCAATAGACCAGCTCCATAATCAACTTGCTTGCATAAGAAATATTGTAAATCCAGAATCTACTTGAATCGGCCTTCAATTCTCTAACTTGATAAAAATATTGGTCTTTGAAATATTCCACTGATATCCAGCCGGCTTGAAGATGCAGAACTTGCCGGTTTATGATTGCCAAAATTGCCGGGTCACACAATTAATCTGATTGCCAGAACTGAAAATTTGAAGATGTTCCTCCTTTATATGCATATTACCTATAGCCCCCAAGTGCCGGGTCATTATGCAATAATGAGCAGGGACTTTGTATATACTCCATTGAAAATAGTCTTGTATCATCTTGAAGAAATCCAGATTGTTCATCTCAATCACTATGAAACTGAATATTCCATATCACGTAACCCCCAAATGCCGGGTCATTATGCAATAATGAGCAGGGACTTTGTAGATATAATTATTGAAATGAACATTATATAATGTAACTTCCATCGTGGGGTTTGAATCCACGTCCACAAGGTTAAGAGCTTTGTGCTTTACCAACTGAGTTAGACGGGCCTTTCAATATAATGGATGAATACTTGTGTACCTTGAATTGTCGATAGGAGCGATTGGTAGCCCCCAAGTTCCGGTTTAGCTACATTTAGAAGGTGAACCGGTACTTCCAGATGAAGCAAATGATCTTTCCATTAGCCCCCAAGTGTCAAGTAGACAACTTGCTTGTGTGCTTGAGACTTTCGTCTTTGAATTGCTGATGTTTTACTGCTTCAACTGCCATTAGCCCCCAAGTGTCAAGTAGACAACTTGTTTGTGTGCTTGAGACTTGTGCATTTGATGTAATCTTAATCTGAATAATGTAGCCCCCAAGTGCCGGGTTGTAAGCCTGCAGCAACTTGGGACTATTCCTTTGTAGAATAAATCACTTCCATCGTTGAAATAATATCCATTGCGCTTGAAAGCAACTTTGAAGACCTCAATTATAATATTGATAACCATAATAGGAATCCAGCCATGTTTGGCTATTGAATAATATAATCCGGTTGGAAGACCGGTTCCAATGATGTTTGATCACAATCGGGCCGGGTTAATAAACACCGGTCATTATTTTGTCTCATGCTGGCGACTTATAGTCAAAACCAGGCCGGTTTAATAAACACCGGTCATTATAACTGATCACGTACTGCCAATTTGTTGGCTCATCATGAAGGTCGATCCGGGTTATGATGAACGCCGATTTAACTCTCGCTGGTGTTCATGACCCAGACTTACAACACTAGATAGACGGTCAACTTCTAGAGCTGTTCCCCTTGGTTTAGAAAAGTTATGAAACACAAAAATCATCAAAAAACACATATTTATTGTAAATCAAACTATGCAACCGAGGCTTTTTCAAAGAGCTGCCAGGCTCAAAAACTGTTCCGAGAGCCGGGTCATCATTTGAACGTGGATTGATACCAACTTGTTCAGGGAACCCAAAATTTCAAAACATAGCCATTCAAGATGTGTGTGGGCGATACCACTGTCCTCAGGGGCCGGGCCATCATTTGAACGCGGATTGATACTGACTTGTTCAGGGAACCCAACATTTCTAAACATAGCCATTCAAGAGGTGTGTGGGCGATACCACTGTCCTCAGGGGCCGGGCCATCATT
>LR738715.1:874403634-874416376 GCA_902687465.1 Secale cereale | reverse complement strand
TGATGTGGCACAAACGGGTTGGAGTCGGCCACTGAGCAAAAAGTGAAGGCCTTGAGCCCAAATCTCCAGATCGTCGCTGTTGAGTCCCGAATCAAAACTGTTTCCGACCCCAGGCATCTAGGAGATCGAGCCTGGGTCTTGAAGCTGGCGCTATGGCGGCCACTGCGGCAGCTTATGTAATACTTCTTGATGTTGAATACTGAAGAGATCCCTCCAAGAACTCAACACCACTGTGCGCAGGCCCCACGGTGGGCGCCAACTGTCGTGGAATTAACACGTCAGATGTCCGGTTCACGGACTTAGTGTTGAGGCGCGCATCTATGTGGTAGCTTGAAGGGGTTGAGCGGAATCGAGAGACGCGGTGCAAGACACGGATTTAGACAGCTTCGGGCCCCGGGAAACATCATCCGGTAATAACCCTACGTGCTGTTTGAGGCTAGGTCTCATTATGATGGTGTTGCCGGTAAACCGGCTCTTGGTGTCTAACCCTAGAAACTTGTCTGCTTGTCTAAACCTAACTTGTCAAAAACCTGTCCCCTTTGGGGAGCCCTGCCCCTCCTTATATATGTTGAAGGGGCGGGTTACATGACTAGTCCTAGTAGGACTAGGATTGATCTATTACAAGGAGTCCTAGTCTTGCTTCCTTTGTATGAGAAATATTCCTTGCGCTTTATTATTAAACCGGCCCACGATTAATATGAACCGGTCCTTCTGGGCCTTGGGCCTTGTCATCCATGATCCATACGCCGGGTTATCAGTGAGTAATATTATTTAGGCAGGTTGCTTGTAAACCGTCTGGTGATAACGGATCGCCAGTGAATCACCAAGTGTAAACCGCCAAGTCCGGCCGGGTTATAATTCCGGCCGGTTCATACCGCGGGGTAATATCCCCGACAAGACCCAATCCTAAGCCTAGCACAAGATCGTGTAGTTCGTAATGCTAAAGCTTTTGCCATGTCAAGTATCCTTTCCTTAGACCATGAGGTTGTGCAACTTCCGGATACCGTAGGAATACTTTGGGTCTGCCAAACGTCACAACATAACTGGGTGGCTATAAAGGTATACTACGGGTATCTCCGAGAGCATCTGTTGGGTTGGCACGAACCGAGACTGGGATTTGTCACTCCGTATGACGGAGAGGTATCTCTGGGCCCACTCGGTAAGACATCATCATAATGAGCTCAATATGACTAAGGGGTTGGTCACGGGATGATGTGTTACGGAACGAGTAAAGAGACTTGCCATGACGAGATTGAACAAGGTATCAGTATACCGACGATCGAATCTCGGGCAAGTACTATACCGTAAGACAAAGGGAATGGTATACGAGATTGATTGAATCCTTGACATCGTGGTTCATCCGATGAGATCATCGAGGAGCATGTGGGAGCCAACATGGGTATCCAGATCCCGCTGTTGGTTATTGGCCGGAGAGTCGTCTCGGTCATGTCTACATGTCTCCCGAACCCGTAGGGTCTACGCACTTAAGGTTCGGTGACGCTAGAGTTGTAGAGATATAAGTATGCGGTAACCCAAAAGTTGTTCGGAGTCCCGGATGAGATCGCGGACGTCACGAGGAGTTCCGAAATGGTCCGGAGGTAAGGATTCATATATAGGGAGTCCGGTTTCGGCCACCGGGAAAGTTTCGAGGGTCGCCGGTATTGTACCAGGACCACCGGAAGGGTCCCGGGGGTCCACCGGGTGGGGCCACCTATCCCGGAGGGCCCCATGGGCTGAAGTGGGAGGGTAACCAGCCCTTGGTGGGCTGGTGCGCCCCCCTTGGGCCTCCCCCTGCGCCTAGGGTTGGAGACCCTAGGGGTGGGGGCACCTCCACCTGGCTTGAGGGGCAAGTTGCCCCCCTGGCCGCCGCCCCCCTTGGAGATGGGATCTCCTAGGGCCGGCGCCCCCCCTAGGGGCCCTATATATAGTGGGGGGAGGGAGGGCAGCCGCACCCTATGCCCTGGCGCCTCCCTCTCCCGCCCGTGACACACCTTCCTCCTCCGGTTGCACTTGGCGAAGCCCTGCCGGAATCCCGCTACTACCACCACCACGCCGTCGTGCTGCTGGATCTCCATCAACCTCTCCTCCTCCCTTGCTGGATCAAGAAGGAGGAGACGTCGCTGCTCCGTACGTGTGTTGAACGCGGAGGTGCCGTTCGTTCGGCGCTAGGATCATCGGTGATTTGGATCACGACGAGTACGACTCCATCATCCCCGTTCTCTTGAACGCTTCCGCGCGCGATCTACAAGGGTATGTAGATGCACTCCTCTCTCCCTCGTTGCTAGATGACTCCATAGATTGATCTTGGTGATGCGTAGAATTTTTTTGATTTCTGCTACGTTCCCCAACACCACTAAGGATAGATACCGTCACCCAGATAGTACCCTTTGTCGTAGTTGTGGCCGTTGATAGTAAAGTTCACCGGTGGTCTGTTGCCTTCGGCAAGCCTAGCAAACACCGGCGAGCGCTGAAGCACGTTGATATCATTGTGTGATCCAGCCATGCCAAAGAAAGAGTGCCAGATCCAGAGATCTTGAGACGCCACGGCCTCTAATATGACAGTGCAAGCCTTGACATGTCCCTTATACTGCCCTTGCCAAGCAGAAGGGCAGTTCTTCCACTCCCAGTGCATGCAGTCTATACTGCCAAGCATCCCCGGGAAGCCCCTGCTGGCATTCATCGCGAACAAACGAGCTGTATCTTCAGCAGTCGGCTCTCAAGTTCTCAGGGCCAAACACAGCAATAACCGCCTTGCAGAACTTATACAGGGATTCTAGGCATGTGGACTCGCTCATACAGACGTACTCGTCAATGAGATCACCGGGAACTCCGTATGCAAGCATTCGGATGGCGGCAGTGCATTTCTGATAAGAGGAGAAACCAATCTTGCCGACGGCATCCTCTTTGCACTCGAAGTAGTTATCATAGCCGACCACTCCCTCTCTAATACGGTTGAAAACATGCCTACTCATACGGAAAAGGTGGCGGAATTTTTGATGTTTCAACAACGGGTTTGTTGTATCAAAGTAGTCCTTCCAGAGAAGGAAATGCCCGCTCTCTTGGTTGCGATTCAACGCCGGAAGGTGGCCCGGAATAGAGCCACGGAACAACGGCCGTTGGCTATTGAGGTGGTGATGGACCAGCACGGCAGCCAATATCTCCTCCTCCTCATCGGACGACGAATCATCGGAGTCGCAAAGGAAATTGTGGAAAAAAAACTCGTCAGCGGAGTCAATTTCATACCTTGGCAAACTGTCAAACATCTTGCGGGCGTTGAAGAAGGAGACGGCTGGCGAGGGGAGTCGCGGCGCCCACAGACCAGCTAGCTGCCCTGCCGGCATCCGAAAAGTGGAGGCCAATGTAGCAGGGGCGGCAAGGCGGCTTCTCGGTCGCGGGCGGCTGTGCGGTGGGGGAAGCGGCGGTGGGAAGCAGTTTGCTCCCTGACGGCAAAAAGGCGGCGGCGGGTGACCGGGGGGGAGGGGCGGCGTTGCTGGGCGGACGTGGAGGCGGCGGCAGCTGGAAGAGTCGCCGGCAAAAATGGGCGACGGCGTCGGCGACGGAGGAGGCGGGAGAGGGTTGCTTGTTGGCCAGGGGGGTGAGAGGGGAGGCCAATATGCCACAGACTAGCGGGCCCGGGGACAGGAATAGGCGAGCGCGCGCGTCCATCGCGTGTTGATACGTCCAAAATGCATCACTATTTTGTATCATAATTTATCCTTATTCATTGATATATTTCACGTTATGATGATGTTATTATGTTGTTTTGGTCTATTTTACACAGTTTGCAACTTTCCGATGCCGGAACAGCAGACGCAGGATTCAGCAGGAAAAAGTGGATGCTGAGTTGCTGAAGAAGAATATCTCCAAATTACCTGAAAATTGACGGGAGGTATTTTTCAGACGAATCACGAAGACACGCAAAAGGGGAGTCAGAGGGGGGCCACAGGGTGCCCAGGCGGCCTGGGGGCGCGCCCCCCTGGCCGCGCCGGGGGGGCGCCTGGAGCCCCTAGCCCACCTCTGGTCGCCCCCTTTTGCATATATGTTCCCCGTGATCCAAAAACCCTAGGCACGGGACTTTTTACGGAGTTCCGCCGCCGCTTCGAGGCGGAAACCTACAGAGAAGAAAAGGGCATCTCCGGTGGGCAGATTCCGCCGGGGAGATCACCTCCCGGAAGGGGAGATCATCGCCATCGTCATCACCATCGTCACGGGCATCATCGAGATCATCATCAACATCATCCCCAACACCAGCACCATCTCCATCTTCATCCCAATCTCATCTTACCATCGCAACTCGTGTTGTAACTCGTACTACCTATCCTCTCTACTCCATCGGTGTTGATTACTACTTTGTGGTGAATGCTATTGAGTTTTGTTGGAGAAATATTATTATGTCCAGATTGTTTATCACATATTTATCCCCACTGATCATGATCTCTTTTATGTCTTGTGAGTAGTTACCTTAGTTCTTGAGGATATCGGGAAAGTCTTGTTGTTAGTAATCATATGCTGTTGAAGTAATATGTGTTGTTTGATACTTAAGTTGTGTTGTCATTCTACTAGTGGTGTTGTGTGAGTCGAACACCCAACACTTCGCCTTATTAAGGACCTAGGAGAATATATTGTGTATAAAGAATGCTTATGGTGGGTTGCCGGAGTGACAGAAACCTGAACCCCAGTTCGCACGCTTTTGCATAAGGGAATAATGGATCCTCGATCGTATTGCTATGGTTAGGCTTTTGCCTTAAATTCTATCTTGTATTTGCGGATGCTTGCAAGGTGTTTAATCATAAGAGTGCATTCATCTTAGTCTAGAGAGTGCACTAGCATAGATCCACCCACTCAACACTTATCAACACATAACATAGTATCGATACGGAATATGGCGAAAGCACATGACTACCTCTCCCGTGTGTCCTCAAGAACGCTTTAGTCTTTATAAGTTCAGTTGCTAGGCCTCTCCTTTGCTAAGAAAGGATTGGGCCACTTGTTACTCTCAGTACCTTTTACATTACTTGCCTTTTCATTCCTGTTGCTTATACCGAGAAAACCCCTAAAAGTTATCTTTCAGTGCTTGCAGTAATTTCTTGCTCAGAATCGCTTATCAATACCTTTTGCTCCTCGTTGGGTTCGACACTCTTACTTATCGAAAACGCTGCAATAGATCCCTTACGGTTGAGGGTCATCAAGTACCGTTTTCTGGCGCCGTTGCCGGGGAGCGTAGCGCTATTGGTAAAGTGAAACTGGTAAGAAAGTCTTTTTATAATTCTGTTTTTATTTTTTGCTATTGCTGCTCTTTGTCCTTATGGACAACCCTATTATTGGAGCGTTGCTTGCGGGAAGACGCCCCACACCTGTGGTGGTTGATCCTCCCCCTACTGAAATTGTGCCTTATAAAATACCAGCTGGCATTATCGATTATGTTTTGGCTAATCGTTATGCAGGAGACAGACATCCCGGTGAACACTTGCTATATTTGTCACGACTATGTTCATTATTTAAGCTTGCAGGTGTATCGAGGGAGTTTGTCATGAGGAAATTGTTTGTCGTATCACTTACAGATAAAGCTTCAGATTGGTATGGGCTTCTCGATAACTCACACTTGCTGGACTGGCAGGAGCTTATGTCTCTCTTTTATACTAAGTTTTATCCTCTTCATGAAATTCATCGAGACAGGAATTATATCTATAACTTTAGGTCTCGTGACGGAGAAAGCATTGCTCAAGCTTGGGGGAGATTGAAGTCTCTAATGCTCAAATGCCCTATTCATAAGCTTCCCAAGGAAATTATACTTACAAATTTTTATGCCAGGCTTTCTCGTCAGGATAAGGAGATGCTGGATGCCTCCCTAGTGGGGTATTTCAGAAGAAGAGTGTTGAAGAAAGGTGGGATCTCCTTGAAAGAATCCAGAGGAATACCTAAGATTGGGAAATTGATAAAGGTATTGAACCCGCTATAAACTATGAACATGATTATATTGAGAGCTATGTGGAAACTGATTACTTCAATACTTTTTGCTCTAAGATTGGTCTTGATTCCCATCTAGTGATTGATTTGTGCAAGAATTTTGCCTCTCACGTTGATTCTTTTAAAAAGAAGAGAGACCAGGACCATGAACCTTTTAAAGAACCACCTATTGATATTTATGTTGCTGAGCCTATTTTGCCTGCAGTTATATATGAAAAGCCTCCTTTTCCCACGAGGATAAAGGAACACTCTCTTGTGACAGGCATAATAAATAAAAGTGAGAGAAGAGTTGATGAGCCTGAGGACCAGATCAGGGTCGATCCTCAAGTTGCATTGATTAAAGACCTTGCTACTGATGATGTTTTGGATTCCAATATAAATTTTTGTGCTGTTTCCACTAACCTTGTCACAGCCAAGAATAAAGGCCCAATTTCAGGTACTCCAGTGGTACCTGTTAAAATAGGAGATCACAATTATTATGGGCTATGCGATTTGGGATCGAGTGCAAGTGCTATTCCTTATTCACTTTATGAAGAAATCATCGGTGAGATTTCCCCTTGTGAACTTGAAGAAGTTGATGTTACTATTCATCTTGCAAATAGAACAACTATCTCTCCTATCGGAATTGTGAGGGACATTGAAGTCCTATGTGGAAAGGTAAAATACCCTACCGACTTTCTAGTACTTGGTTCAGAGAGGGACAATTTTTGTCCAATTATTTTTGGTAGACCTTTTCTTAGAACTTGTGGAGCTATAATAGATTGCAAGAAAGGTAAAGTTTCTGTTGAATTCGATGGCGAGCCATATGAATTTAATTTTTCTAAGTTCTCTAAGCAGCCTCATGGTACTGATTTACCTAGTGATGATAAAATTATTGAAAGTATTGCCTCTATTGCTATTCCTCCTAATGATCCTTTGCAGCAATACATGGAGGACCACGAGAATGATTTGCATATGCAGGAAAGAAATGAACTAGATGAAATATTCTTGAGGCAGCCTGTTATCCTGAAGCACAACCTTCCGGTTGAACCTTTGGGAATTTTATCAAAACCAAAAGAAGACCCGGTGTTCGATCTTAAACCCCTTCCCGATACGCTCAAGTATGCTTATTTAGATGAAAAGAAAGTATATCCTGTTATTATCAATTCTAACCTTTCAGGATATGAAGAGGAGCGATTATTGGGAGTACTTCGTAAACACCGAGGCGCAATTGGCTACACCCTTGATGACCTTAAGGGGATTAGTCCATCTATCTGTCAACATACTATCAACCTTGAGCCTGATGCTAAACCAGTTGTTGATCATCAACGACGGTTGAACCCGAAGATGATGGATGTTGTGAGAACTGAGATTCTCAAGCTTCTAGCCGCATGTATTATCTACCCTATAGCTGATAGTAAGTGGGTAAGTCCGGTACATTGTGTTCCTAAGAAAGGAAGTACAACTGTGGTTCCTAATGATAAAAATGAATTAATACCTTAGAGAATTATTATTGGATATAGCAACCTGGAAGGATCACTATCCGTTGCCGTTCATCGACCAAATGCTTGAAAGGTTATCCAAAAATACCCACTTTTGTTATCTTGATGGTTATTCTGGCTTATCTCAAATTCATGTTAACACTGTTGATCAAGAGAAGACCACTTTTACTTGTCCCTTTGGTACTTATGCTTACAGACGTATGCCTTTTGGTTTATGTAATGCCCCTGCTACTTTTCAAAGGTGTATGTCTGCTATCTTTCATGGTTTCTGCGGAGATATTATGGAAGTCTTCATGGACGATTTCTCCGTCTATGGAACTTCTTTTGACCATTGTCTTCACAACCTTGATAAAGTTTTGCAGAGATGCGAGGAGACAAATTTGGTACTCAACTGGGAAAAGTGCCACTTTATGGTTAATGAAGGAATTGTTCTTGGTCATAAGATTTCCGAAAGGGGAATTGAAGTGGACAAGGCCAAGATCGAAGCTATTGAGAGGATGCCCTATCCAAGGGACATCAAAGGTATTCGCAGTTTTCTCGGTCATGCAGGTTTTTATAGAAGATTTATTAAAGACTTTTCTAAAACCTCGGGACCACTCACTAATCTTCTCCAGAAGGATGTTCCTTTTGTTTTTGATGAAAATTGTAAGGAAGCTTTTGAAGTCCTCAAGAAAGCTTTAATAACTGCTCCTATAGTACAACCACCTGACTGGAATTTACCTTTTGAGATTATGTGTGATGCAAGTGATTTTGCTGTTGGAGCTGTTTTAGGACAAAGAGTTGATAAGAAATTGAATGTTATACATTATGCTAGTAAAACCCTTGATAGTGCTCAAAGAAACTATGCTACTACTGCGAAATAATTCTTAGCTGTAGTTTTTGCTTGTGATAAGTTTAGGCAGTATATTGTTGATTCCAAAGTTATTATTCATACTGATCATGCTGCCATTAAGTATCTTATGACAAAGAAGGATGCCAAGCCAAGGCTTATCAGATGGGTACTCCTTCTTTAAGAATTTGATTTGCAGATTGTTGATAGGAAAGGGGAAGACAATCCGGTGGCGGACAATCTTTCAAGAATGGAAGATATACCGCATGACCCCATCCCAGTTAACGATAGTTTTCCAGACGAGCAACTTGCCGTTGTAAAAGTACAATCTCTTTCCGATCCTTGGTATGCAGATTATGCTAATTTTATTGTTGCAAAGTATTTGCCTCCAGGTTTAACATTTCAGCAAAGGAAGAAGTTCTTTCATGATTTGAGGCACTACTTTTGGGATGACCCACATCTTTTCAAAGAAGGTCCCAACGGGATCGTGAGAAGATGCATTCCGGAACATGAGCAGAAGGACATTCTCCGACGGTGTCATGATAGTCCCTATGGAGGACATCATGCCGGTGAGAGGACTGCACATAAGGTTCTTCAATCAGGTTTTTATTGGCCTACTCTCTTTAAAGATGCTAGAAATTATGTTTTAGCTTGTGATAAATGTCAGAGAGTTGGTAACATTAGTAGAAGGAATGAGATGCCTATGAATTACTCACTAGTGATTGAACCTTTCGATTGTTGGGGTTTTGATTTTATGGGTCCTTTTCCTTCTTCGCACAAGTACACTCACATTTTAGTAGCTGTTGATTATGTGACCAAGTGGGTTGAAGCAATCCCGACTGAAAGTGCTGATCACAAGACATCTTTGAAAATGCTTAAAGATGTAATTTTTCCTAGGTTTGGTGTACCAAGGTATCTCATGACCGATGGAGGATCACACTTCACGCACGGAGCTTTTAGAAAAGCTTTGGCTAAATACGATGTTAATCATAGAATTGCTTCACCTTATCATCCTCAAACTAGTGGACAAGTTGAGCTCACCAATAGAGAGATTAAGTTGATCTTGCAGAAAACAGTAAACAGAAATAGGAAAGATTGGTCAAACAAGTTAGGAGATGCTTTGTGGGCATACAGAACTGCTTATAAAAACCCCATGGGCATGTCTCCCTATAAGATGGTGTATGGCAAGGCTTGCTATTTGCCATTAGAGTTAGAGCACAAAGCTTTCTGGGCTGTTAGAGAGCTTAACACTGACCCAAAACTAGCTGGTGAGAAGCGTCTCATGAACTTGACCTCTCTAGATGAATGGAGAAGTGAAGCTTACGAGAGCGCTAAAATGTTTAAGGAAAAGGTAAAAAAGTGGCATGATAGGAAGATTCTGAAACGTGAATTTAATGTTGGTGATAAAGTTTTGTTGTTTAGATCCCGTTTCAGGTTTTCTCCAGGTAAACTACTTTCCAGGTGGGAAGGACCATTTCATATTGAAGAAGTTTATCGGTCTGGTGCAATTAAGATTAATAATTTTGAAGGCACCAAACCTCAAGTTGTGAATGGGCAAAGACTTAAACATTACATAGCAGGAGACCCTGTCGATGTTGATGTGAATATAATATACACAACAAGCCATGAAGAACATGTTGCAGCCCTGTTTCAGACGCCAGCAGAAGCAGAATAAAGAAAAGGTATGTAGTACGGTAAGGAAACACCGCAAACCATCATAAAAAATCCGTATTACGAGTTTTTGCAAAATTAGTAAAATTCCGAGTCGAAGTGGAGCCGGAGACGACCTCCAGGGAGTCCAGGCGCCCCCCTGGCGCCCCCCCCCCGGGCCGCGCCGGCAGGCCGCCTGGACACCCTGGAGCCCGTCTCCGACCCCGCTTTGGTCCGTTACCTTCCTTTTTGTACATAAATTTTTCCTATATATTTGCCCGGATTGTTCCGGCAACGTATCTTGCGATTTCGCGTGTTTTCTCTTCGATCTGTTTCTGCCAGGAAATCTTTCAGCTGAATTTAGGTGCCATGGCTTCTCCAAGTTCCCCCAAGGACAAGTTCGTAGTCAACGTCATCAACCCTTACCTCGCTGAGGTGAAGAAGCACCCTCAGGTTGTTCGGATGGAGGACGGTGTCCTTCATCAAGAAGATTTGAAGGGACCTATCAAGGAGGGGAGCATCCAGGCCAGGCTGGAAGATGTGGAGCAGGAAGTCTTCGAGTACAAGAAGATGACCGAGCGTGGTGTCGAAGCTAACTTTGACATCACCAACGAGCTGAAGAACTACTTCCTGAAGGAGATGAAGGAGATGTGGGAAAGAATCGCTGCGTCTGAAGACAGAATTATAGAACTCCAAGGGCAAATTAATGATCTACATAACCAGAACTGTGAGTATGAACTAAGGTTTCTGCGCATGGGTTTGGGTGCTGAATGCAGGATTCAGGAGACGAGCTTCTCATATGAGACTGGAGAACCCCTTCCATGGAAGCGTTTCGCCAAGGACTACTTGATCAACGCCAACAAGGATGATGAGTGAAATCTCCTTGGGTAATGGCATTCCCTTGGCTTATTCCAAGCTTGGGGGAGTGCCCGGTATCTTTATCTTTACCTTTTGTCTTTTAGAGTCAAGTAGAGTCGTATCATGTCTAGGGAGGTTGTTATATGAGATAGGTGTGTGCATTGAGGTCTATCGCTCCTTCGGTGAGGAATTGTATCCGTGAGTGTGGAGTCGTTTATGATGGAATATTAATGAGAAGTTTATCGGTTCCTTTTGCTGCACTCGGTATTCTCTTCACGCAATCGACCTTATATGATGATTCTTATGGGGAGTATTGACCTTATGTCAGGTATTGCTATGAAACTTTATTTAATCTTGGCAAATATAGCTTTGGTCATAACAGCAAGCATGATTTTCTTAAATTACCAACATAGCCAAAACTTTATGTTATTATGCTTGAAGTGTTATGCTGACAAGGAAGACAACTTGATGTGTTATGCTTATTTCAATGTTCATGCTTTACATTGCTTTGCATCTTAGTCATCATCAATTGTCTGTTCTCTCAAAACCTTTGCTAGCCTAACTCAGTACTAAGCGGTATTCTGCTTGTGCATCCATACCCTTAAAACCAATACCTTCCACATGAGTCCACCATACCTACCTACTTGTGGTGTCCCACTACCACCTCCTAAAAGTATATAATTTATGTGTTATCCTTAAATGTTCAAAATCTTTTATTTTTGTGCCTCTGTCTTAGCTCATGAGGAAGTAATAGCTAATTCATAGTCTCCTTGAGATGGATAAGCTTCACCCCGGGATTGCATGTCTAATGTGCAAACCCATAATACGAAAAGGAACTGGCATTGAGTGCGCCCGGCTTAAAAATAATATAACAAACAAACCCTCCTTCACGCTTTGTTCATGAGAAATCAGAAAACTTTGGCAGTGATAAACAAAGGAGAATAAGAGGATGTTATCGTCCTCATGCGGGAGCCGTTCCTCGAAACTTGTCCAGTTCAAGAAGCAATTGAGTTATCTATTAGCATTCGTTGACAAATCATGCACCTCTCAAAACTTGTTTTCATTCTGTTTGATTTGAGGATAGCACATGAGTTTTCCCTACTACCCTAGAGCAGGGCCTATCTTTTAATTTTAAGTTGAGTCAGTTATTTCTACTTCCTTCTATTTCCCAGAGAGAGCAGACGTTTGATGTTGATAAGGATTCATTCATATAGAGCCTGCATTAAGATTTGTCATATCATATCCTTGTTGACATTATCATTCGATAAGTAAGTTGTTTGTCATGCCCAGCTAAGGCACATATCTTCATTTGTGTTAACACTTTCACTTCTTGCCTATTAACAAGTTATTTTCAAAAAGCTTCAATTGAATATAAGAGCAAAAGTTAAATCTATTGTTGTTCTTTGGCCAAAGGACATGTTTGCCATGATATAATGAGTTTCCTTAGCCCTACTTTCGAATATAAGTGTTATCACTCCTTCATAAGGGCCTTATGAGTTGAAGATTGCTGTTGAGGATATTTGAGTTGGTAAAGAAACTATGATGCTTCTTGTCCGTATCCTATTTATCGACACTTCACTCTCTAAACTTGTGGACAGGTTTACCGAGTTCATATTCGCTTGGGGACAAGCGAGGTCTAAGCTTGGGGGTGTTGATACGTCCAAAATGCATCACTATTTTGTATCATAATTTATCCTTATTCATTGATATATTTCACGTTATGATGATGTTCTTATGTTGTTTTGGTCTATTTTACACAGTTTGCAACTTTCCGATGCCGGAACAGCAGACGCAGGATTCAGCAGGAAAAAGTGGATGCTGAGTTGCTGAAGAAGAATATCTCCAAATTACCTGAAAATTGACGGGAGGTATTTTTCAGACGAATCACGAAGACACGCAAAAGGGGAGTCAGAGGGGGGCCACAGGGTGCCCAGGCGGCCTGGGGGCGCGCCCCCCT
>LR738715.1:874336127-874390569 GCA_902687465.1 Secale cereale | reverse complement strand
CCCCCCCCCCGGCTGTCCTTCGGACACACGATAGTTTCTGGAACGCTGATTTTTTATATATTTTTTCTGGATTTTTCCTGGCAGTTCTCGTAATGTGAAAACCTGAAATACAAAAACAGCCGAAAACAGAAACAGGCACTGGGGTGCACTGAGTTAATAGGTTAGTCCAAATATGATCAAAAGTGTATGGAAGTGTATAAATATCATAGCAATATCACCCAAAAGAGGCATGGAGCAAGCAGAAATTATAGATACGTTTTGGACGTATCAACATCCCCAAGCTTAATTCCTGCTCGTCCTCGAGTAGGTAAATGATAACAAGAATAATTTCTGTGGTGACATGCTATTAACCATATAGGAATTTTTCATAGTCATATGACAAAAGCTTACTGAGATGATGAATCTGTAGTAATTAAGTTGCCTCATGAGAAAATCACAAAAGACTGAAAGTTTTACAATATGACATTGAAACATCAAATAGATTTGCAATGAACATGATGTGCAAATATGATAAAGTGATATCTAGCTTGCCCCCTTTAGTGAAGCAAAACATAAATGCAGGGGCACCTTCAAGGTTTAAGTGATGACTAGATACAATGATTTCAAAATAAACGATATCACAATCATGCAAAAGACAATGCTACTTTGGAACAATGCACATTACACTCAGAATGACAATCATGCTCTCAGTAGTTGGAGCTTTTAAAAGAAGGTGGAGACTCAACATAAAAGTAAAAGAATGGTCATGTGCTGGAGCTTTTTATTTTGAAAACATAGAAGCAATTTTGTCAACGGTAGTAGTACTTCATATGTGTTATGCATAAGACATCCTATAAGTTGCAGGCCTCATGCATCGAATACCAATAGTGCTCGCACCTTGTCCTAATTAGCTCGGATTTCCATGGGTTATCATTGCATTACATATGTTTCAACCAAGTGTCACAAAGGGGTACCTCTATGCCACCTGTACAAAGGTCCAAGGAGATAGATCGCATTTGATTTCTCGTTTTCGATAGATCTCAACTTGAGGACATCCATACCGGGACAACATAGAAAATAGATAATGGACTCCTCTTTAATGCTTAAGCATATTCTCAAAAGAGATTGAGGATTAATGTCCAAGCTAAAACTTCCACCATGATACATGGCTTTGGTTGGCGGCCCAATGTTCTTCTCTAACAATATGCATACTCATTCAACCCATGGCAAATCACCCTTACTTCAGACAAGACAAACATGCATAGCAACTCACATGATATTCAACAAAAGTGTAACAGTTGATGGCGTCCCCAGAAACATGGTTACCGCTCAACAAGCAACTTATAAGAAATAAGATACATAGGCAACATATTCTTTACCACAATACTTTTTAAGCTACTTTCCCATGAGCTATGTATTGCAAAAACTGAAGGTTTTAAAGGTAGCACATGTAAATTTACTTGGATATAGGTAGGTATGGTGGACTCATATGGCATAACTGGTTTAAAAGGATGTGGATGCACAAGCAGTTAGTCCGCTTAGTACAGGTGGAGGTTAGCAAAAGACTGGGAGTGACCAACTAAGAGAGCAATGACGGTCATAATCATGCAGAGCGACAAAGCAATATTGAATCAGGCATGGAAGTTATATCGCTACTCAGAAACAAAAGATCATCAAGGCTTGACAGACTTTCTTTACAGTCTTAAATATGCGCGAGATACGCCAAGTCAATCAAAATAAATTCTTGAGGGAAGATATTACTAAACCAAACCACATCATTGGCAAACAAATCATGTTGGTACTCCAATAACACAATGGGAATCCCCCAGCTATTTGAGATTAACCATAAGAAAACCTGAACTACTAAGCACCATTATGCAAGTAGCATCTTTATCATAGACATATTAACCAATGCAACGGAAGCAAATCCTCTTAATAAGGTGAGCATGGTAATTAAAGAGAGTTCAAGCAACCAACTAAAAAGCTCTTTGAAAAGATAAGCATGAAAGCTAAGAGCAGAACATGATAGTAGCTATTAAAAGACAAAGAACACACACAACAAGGATAGACATGAAAATTCTATGTTATGTTCTAGGTAGAAGTGGAGTGTGTTTCTCTCCCACATAAAGAAAGCTGAGTTCCGACTCGTTATGAAAAACTAAAAAGGAAACTAAAAGCAAGACGCTCCAAGCATAGCACATAACACATGAAGTGATTAAAATATAGTGGAACGAAAGACGAACTGATAATGTTGATGGAGAAGGGGATGCACGGGGGCATCCCCAAGCTTAGACGCTTGAGTCTCCTTGAATATTTCTTGGGGGTGCACGGGGGCATCCCCAAGCTTGAGCGCTTGACACTCCTGAATCTTTTTATCATCTTCCCTCGCTCACTTGAAAACTCCCTTCATACATAACTCATCATAATCTGATTAGCGAGGTTAGTACACATAATAAAATAATTGTACCTTGCTGGAAATAAAGATATTCTTGAAGGTCTACTGTTTCTCAAGATTGCCAAAAGGTTTTTGCAAAGAAAAAGCAAGCTCTTGATTTGCAAAATGAAGGAAAGGCAAAACAGGACAGAATCTGTGAAAAACAGAACAGCAGGTAGTAATTGATTTCTTCGGGGAACTTCTGCAACTCTAATAAAAAAACTCAGAACATACGCACGAAAGACAATTATATAGAGAACGCTGTCGAAAAAATTCAGACCAAAAAGATGATCTGGTGATTTTATACGAATTTTTTTATCCAAGGACAGAATCTGTTTCCTGGACAGCACCTCACAACTTTTGAACTTTCTAGCAATCAGAGGCTATACTTGGCACAAAATTGAAAAGCAAAGATACAATGATGATGCTACTGTAGTAAACAACATCATGACACAACAAAAGCAAAATAAAATTTTATTCATGTGGGCTGCCTCCCAAAAGCGCTTTCTTTTATGCCTTTAAGCTAGGCATAATGCATAGAGATCAAGTTTTATCAAGAGTAAAAGAATAGCTAGCCCGTACAACGGACTCAAAAGGTAACTTGATCTTCTTTCGAGGGAAGTGTTCCATATCTTTCTTGAGAGGAAACTGAAATTTTATATTACCCTCTTTCATGTCAATGATAGCACCAACGGTGCGTAAAAAGGGACGTCCCAAAATAATTGGACAAGAAGGATCACATTCAATATCCATAATAGTAAAATCAACGGGAACATAATTATCATTGACAACGATAAGAACATCGTCGATCCTCCCCAAAGGTTTCTTTATGGAAGAATCAACGAGACGAACACCAAAAGAACAAGAATCATAAGGTTTCAATTTAAGCATATCATATATTCTTTTGGGCATAACAGAGGTACTAGCTCCAACATCACATAATGCATAGCAAGAGAAGTCATTCAACTTAATTTTTATCATAGGATCCCAACCATCTTCTAGCTTTCTAGGTATGAAGGCTTCTACTCTAAGTTTCTCCTCCCTAGCTTTGATAAGAGCATTAGTGATATGCTCTGTGAAGGCAAGGTTAAGCGTGCTAGTGCGGGGATCTCTAGACATCTTGTGAAGGAAATCAATAACTTCGGTAAGAGTGCAATTATCAAAATCAAGGTCACTAGCATCAAGTAAAGTGGTAGTGGTGTCCTTTAGGTACACTTGTTTGGTAGTTTCTATAGTCATAGCATCACTATTAATAGGTCCAATGGGACCAGGAGTACATTGGGTGCTAAGAGTTTGGATATCCTCAACAACTTGGATAGTAGAAACAGTGTGGTGGGTAGGAAGGCTCTTAATTCTATCTTCTTCCTCCCTTAGGGATGCAACCACTTCGGGTTTAGCTGCCATTTGGTTTATCAAAGTGGCTTGTGTGTGGGACATATTGGAAACTTGGGTCTCAGTGATAGTGAGTCTAGTCTGGAGGTTAGAAATCCCAATATTTATGTTCTCTAATCGTCTACTAATGTCTTGCAAGATAGCAGTATGCTCATTTAATTGCCTCGAGAAGGTTTTGTTTTGTTCATATTGGGTGTGCATGTAATTCTTAGTGGCCTTCTCTATTTCTAGCAGTTTCTCATAGCCAGGCAAATCTCTATCTTTTTGGATGGAGTTCTTGGTGCTAGGATAAGCATTGTTGTTCCCATAGGAATTAGAGGGGAACGGTCTAGGATTACTACCAAAGTTACTCCTATAAGCAATGTTGTTAAAATTGTTTCTAGAGATAAAGTTCACATCTACTTGTTCTTGAGCAATCAAAGAATTTAAAGGAACATCACGAGGATCAACAGAGGATTGCTTCGAAAGTAGGGACATGATCAAGTCAACTTTTTCATTTAAGGAGGAAATCTCCTCGACAGAGTTTACCTTCCTACCTGTTGGAGCGCGTTCGGTGTGCCATTGGGAATAGTTGGTCATCATCTCATCGAGAAGCTTCGTGGCAGCACCAAGTGTAGTTGACATAAAGGTTCCTCCCGCGGCCGAATCTAACAAGTTCCGCGAGGTAAAGTTGAAGCCCGCATAAAAAGTTTGGATAACCATCCAAGTAGTCAAACCATGAGTAGGGCAGTTCTTGATAAGAGATTTCATACGTTCCCAAGCTTGGGCAACGTGTTCATTATCCAATTGTTTAAAATTCATTATGTTACTTCTCAGTTGGATAATTTTAGCAGGTGGATAGTATTTTCCGATAAAAGCATCTTTGCACTTGTCCCATGAATCTATGCTATTTCTAGGCAAAGACTGAAACCAAATTTTAGCTCCTCCTCTCAAGGAGAAAGGAAAAAGCTTAAGCTTAACAATATTACCATCTATTTCTTGGTACTTTTGCATATCACAAAGTTCAACAAAGTTGTTCAAGTGTAAAGCAGCATCATCTCCAGCACCGGAGAATTGATCTTTCATGACTAAGTTCAGTAAAGCAGGTTTAATTTCATATGAAGGTGCTGTAGTGGCAGGTGTAGTGATAGGTGTGCTGATAAAGTCATCGTTGTTGTGACTAGTGAAGTCACACAACTTAGTGTTCTCGGTGGGACCCATAGTAGCAAGCAAGCAAGATAACTATTTTTGTGATTTTCGATAAAATATACTAAAGCAAAAACTGAAAGGTAAACTAACAAGACTAAAAAGCAAAGGTAAAAGATAGCATGCAACTCCCCTATCCTGAAGAGTGAAGTCCCCGGCAACGGCGCCAGAAAATCTCTTGCTAGGCTTCTCGCCCCTCGTTGGTTACCCCAAGTGGAAGGTGTGAGATGTAGTGATGCGGAAGTTTTTCCCTTGGCAAAGATACCAAGGATCGAATCCCCAGAGACTCCTAGGTTCAACAAGAAGGTGTCAACTGCTAACGGCGCCAGATATAAGCAATCAACGTGGACCTGCACACAGATACAAATAACTTTGCTCCCAACGAGTACAGAGAGGTTGTCAATCCCTCCGGCCTTGTAGTTCACAAAGGATTAAAAGCAAATGATAGTAGTGATAGATATATTGTTTGCAATAGTAAATAAAAGCGAAAATTAAATAGCGGATGTGATCAATGATGGTAATATGGACCGGAGTCTCATGATGTTCACTAGTGATGTCTCTCTCCCAAAAGACGATAAAACAGCTATGTGAGGTAAACGAATTATAGCTGGGCAATTGACAGGACCACGAATGCAAACCAATGCTGACTACATTGCAAGAAAGGTTGAGGTTCAAAGCATGGGCGGCACGCCAAAGTAAGTAGACCGAAATCCATCAATATCTACTACTAATCATCCACCTTGAGATATCTATCCAGAACATCTCGCTGGTATTAAGTTGCGAGTCCCACCCATAGTGTAAACTCAAAGCAATAGACAACTGCATTAAAAGAACTTTGCGTAAAGTAAACAATCCTTCCACCCGCGGGCACAAGCACCGTTGTTTTCCCCCTTGTGGCAACAGCACATCCCCTAGACTCATGTTTCTGTCACTCAAACTAGTCATCGAGGGGCATGAACCCACAATCAAGCATAACGTTCCCTCTTGGAGTCACTACCTACTACTTGGCCAAAGCAATAAATAACAACGGAGAACATGCAAGAATTACTTACGAACATAAATATAAAAGAGGTAGATCAAATATATTACTCAAGCACAATCTGAACATAATCTCATAATCCATCGGATCCCAGCAAACTCATCATAGCAACAGCATAAGGATTACATATGTGCCTCGATCATGTAGGGTAGCTCACGAGGACTAATTAGTGAAGCACAAGAACGGGAGGAGAACATCACATAGCTACTGGTCATGGACTCATGGTCCAAGGGAGACTACTCACAGCTCATCCGGGAGGCGTCCATGGTGGTGGAGAGGCTCCCGGTGGTGATCCTCCCCTCCGGCAGGGTGCCGGGAAGAGTTCTCCTGGTGCTCCCGATCTTGGAAGCGGCGGCGGCGGCGGAACCGAGATCGGATCGCGAAAAGAGTTCCTGTTTCCAGGGTTTCGGAGGACGCTTTAAATATATGCCAAAGGGGGGCATCGGGGAAGCCTCGGGGGGCCCAGGCGCCCCCCGGCGCGGCCCAGGGGGGGCGCCGCCAGGGCGCCTGGATCCCTGGTGCCCCCCCCCCCGGCTGTCCTTCGGACACACGGTAGTTTCTGGAACGCTGATTTTTTATATAATTTTTCTGGATTTTTCCTGGCAGTTCTCGTAATGTGAAAACCTGAAATACAAAAACAGCCAAAAACAGAAACTGGCACTGGGGTGCACTGAGTTAATAGGTTAGTCCAAATATGATCAAAAGTGTATGGAAGTGTATAAATATCATAGCAATCTCACCCAAAAGAGGCATGGAGCAAGCAGAAATTATAGATACGTTTTGGACGTATCACTATTCCCTTATGAATTCCCAATCCCTCCAACCAAACAATAGATTTGAAGTCTCGTACCTCTTAAATTCCCATTCCCTAGCTCTAATTACCCCCAACCAAACAGGCTGTTAGAGTTGCTGGAACCTCTTTAAACATTTGAGAGTTTAAGTTACTGTTCTTGCAAAATTAAGCCAACAAATTTAGTTCAAAAAAGGGTAAAAATATCATTCTTTGAGTCTTATGATGACACAAAAAGAAAAATTAATGGTAATCATATTTGTTTCATAATTTGTTGATAATCATCAAATTATGACAATCTTACCAAAAATTAATATTTTGATTTAAGCTTAGTTTCCATAGTTTCATCATAGAAACATTTTATACACATCTGAAGTACTGGTATTTTAATTTCAATGGAAATATTTAACATGCAACATGTTTCCTAGGGTATGCATGATGCCTTTGTTCTGTTTAAGATCAATGTGCCGATTAAATAGAGGGATTTTCCCGAGTGCCGGTCCTTTGCAGATGGCTTTCTTCCTGCAGTCGGTTTAGGGTACCTTCGCAGAGCACCTGATGGGCCTCGAACCCCTCGTTGGTTACCCCAAGTGGAAGGTGTAAGATGCAGTAAGTAGAAGTGTTTTCCCCTAGCAAAGATGCCAAGGATCGATTCCCCAGAGACTCCTAGGTTCAACAAGTAGGTGTCAATTGCTACGGCGCCAGATTAGTAGCAATCAACGTGGACCTACACACAGATACAAATAACTTTGCTCCCAACGAGTACAGAGAGGTTGTCAATCTCTCCGGCCTTGTAGTTCACAAAGGATTAAAAGCAGTGATAGATAGTTTTTGCAATAGTAAATAATAACGGAAAGTAAATAGTGGATGTGATCAATGATGGTAATATGGACCGGAGTCTCATGATGTTCACTAGTGATGTCTCTCTCCCAAAAGACGATAAAACAGCTATGTGAGGTAAACAAATTACAGCTGGGCAATTGACAGGACCACGAACGCAAACCAATGCTGACTACATTGCAAGAAAGGTTGAGGTTCAAAGCATGGGCGGTACGCCAAAGTAAGTAGACCGAAATCCATCAATATCTACTACTAATCATCCACCTTGAGATATCTATCCAGAACATCTCGCTGGTATTAAGTTGCGAGTCCCACCCATAGTGTAAACTCAATGCAACACACAACTGCATTAAAAGAACTTTGCGTAAAGTAAACAATCCTTGCACCCGCGGGCACAAGCACCGTTGTTTTCCCCCTTGTGGCAACAGCACATCCCCTAGACTCATGTTTCTGTCACTCAAGCTAGTCATCGAGGGGCATGAACCCACAATCGAGCATAATGTTCCCTCTTGGAGTCACTACCTATTACTCGGCCAAAGCAATAAATAACAACGGAGAACATGCAAGAATTACTTATGAACTAAAATATAAAAGAGGTGAATCAAATATATTACTCAAGATCAATCTGAACATAATCTCATAATCCATCGGATCCCAGCAAACTCAACATAGCAACAGCATAAGGATTACATAGGTGCCTCGATCATGTAGGGCAGCTCACCAGGACTAATTAGTGAAGCACAAGAACGGGAGGAGAACATCACATAGCTACTGGTCATGGACTCATGGTCCAAGGGAGACTACTCACGAGTCATCCGGGAGGCGTCCATGGTGGTGGAGAAGCTCCCGGTGGTGATCCTCCCCTCCGGCAGGGTGCCGGGAAGAGTTCTCCTGGTGCTCCCGATCTTGGAAGCGGCGGCGGCGGCGGAACAGAGATGGGATCGCGAAAAGAAGTCCTGTTCTGAGGGTTTCGGAGGTCCCTCTAAATATATGCCAAAGGGGGGCACCGGACGGGCTACGGGGGGCCCAGGCGCCCCCCCGGCGCGGCCTAGGGGGGGCGCGCCCACAGGGCGCCTGGAGCCCCTGTGCCCCCCCCAGGCTGCCCTTCGGAGGCAGTGTCATTCCCGGATCGCTGATTTTTTATATAATTTTTCTGGATTTTTCTGGGCAGTTCTCGAAACGTGAAAACCTGAAATACAAAAACAGCCGAAAACAGAAACTGGCACTAGGGTGCACTGGATTAGTAAGTTAGTCCAAATATGTTCAAAAGTGTATGGAAGTGTATGAATATCATAGCAATATCACCCAAAAGTGGCATGGAGCAAGCAGAAATTATAGATACGTTTTGGACGTATCAGCACCCGACGGGAAGCATTCGGCAAAGAGCTCGGTACAAGAGAATCAGGGCGATTCCGATAGTGATGCGAGAAGATCCAGATTGGACGCTGAGTATGGCACAACACATATAAATCACATGTAAAGAGTCACAAAGGTATCCAAGAAAAGAATGTCAATCCAAGTCTCTATCTCTTGCTTATTCCAATTGTTGAAAAAATGACTTGTGACAATTAACATGGTTGATAAACTTAAATCTCTCACTAGTTTCATGGCCGCCTATGTCTAAATCATATTGAGATTTCAGGTATCTCTTAGAGTCTAAAGAAATTGTAGAAGCGAACCAACATGTGGTTGAATGGTCAGATGGACAGTGGTATTCCCAGCCCATCACGGTTCAAGTCCCGGTGCTTGCATTTATTTCTGGATTTATTCCAAGATTTCCAGCGATGTGTGTTAGTGGGAGGAGACGTTCAGTTTTTCGGAGGTGTTTATAGGGGTAGAATGTGCATGTGTGTGTGTTCATAGGTATGACTTCTATATATAAGCACTTATGTATGTACTGTGTTAAAAATAAATTGTAGAAAGTGCAATCTTTTTATTTATTTACTTTTATAGTAAAATATCTCTCCCCACCCGAGGAACCGCGGGCACAAAGGGCACGTCCATGGTGCTCCCTCTCGGGACGCAGAACCCATCAAAGATGAACTCAAAGAAGAATTGCTGCTATCCATCTGAGGGCCGCCCTTTTGGGGACTAAAAATCTACCTCTTTCCGTGTCTTCGCCGAGGTACCAAGAAGGAAAATGTTTGGAGACGGTGCGCCGGCGGAAGCTTCGGCCGGTCCAGTCCACGAGCGCACGCGCGATCCACTCGCGAGCAACCACGTGGCGCGGTGGACCCGAGTTGACTAGTCCTCATGCGTTATCCCGCGGATCTCGCCTCATCCCGTCTCTCAGCTCGCTGGATCTCGCCCCATCCTCGTCTCCTGCGTCCATCGTTGCAACACGCATCGCCGGTGCCCGCATCTCCTGCCTCCATCACTGCAACGCTTGAGTAGCTTGTCATCGGCCATGGAAGATCGAATCCCCGCGCGGTCATGGATGTAGATCTCACCCCGCCATGCTTAGAGCCCCGTTCGCCATTTGGATGCAGCAAGGCCGTTGACCAATCCCATTCCTGGCAGTTGCAACTCCCACGCGCCTCGTGCTTCTGCCTCGCCGCCGACGAGCCGGGCGACGATGGGCGACACCAGAGGCTTCTGCAGAAACCGTCGCATCCCGTAATGTTGCAACCGTTTTACAAAAAGCTTCATCCCCTTGATGGAAAGCTTCAACCGGATGTAGAGAAAGCTACAAGCTGTCAGCGCCATCGCTGGAAAGCTACAACCCTTGACATGAAATGCTACAACCTTCAATGAAAAAAGCTTCAACCGAAACGACACAAAAAGCCTTGACCAAGCGCTGCTAAAAAGAAAATAGCTACAACCATTGATAGAAAAGCTTCAACCGTAGTTGGAAAAAGCTCCAACCATTTAGAGACAAAGCTACAACTAGATACTATGCAAATCATAAAAGTTTCAACCGCTAACAGAAAATGCTTCAATTGTATGATTGAAAAGTTTCAACCGGCGAATGGCGAGGGGGAAAGCCACGAGCGGTGCCAGGTGTGGGAATGTTGGATATGCTACATTGCTTTTGTGTTGGAAACGGCATTTTCTTTTGCTACGACCGTGTGACATTTTTGCTTCAACCGTGTGGATTTTTGCTACTACCATCCACAGTTTTTGCTACATCCTGACATTTTTGCTTCAACCATGTGGATTTTTGCTACTACCGTCCACTATTTTTGCTACATCCATTTTTTCACGACGGCGAGATGCCGGTGGTGGGTTTCTGTGAATTCCGGCGGCGAGATCCAGCATGGGGGCAGGGGCGGATGCTGCAACCGGTCACCGGCGAGCTGCAACAGGCTCGCGGTGAGCTGCAACCTCCACCGGCGAGGCATGGCGGCGAGTACGCGTGGGCTACAACCTAGCGCCGGATGTGCTGCAGTTGCGCCTCGTTTTTTGGACGGAACCGACGCCCGTGGGAGCTTGATGGCCACCATGGCGAGCGCGGCGAGCGGGGATGAGGGCGCGGGCGTGCTCGCTGCGGGGAAGAGAGAGAAGCGGGGGGATTTTGACCCGTACAGGAGGAAGGAGAAGGAACAGATCTGGCGGCCCACCTCGCTCAGATCGGACGGCTGCTAGCCGACCGGCCGAAAGTTTCGGCCGGTGCGCCGGCGCAGAGTGCTGCCCTACCAAGAATCACCTCCATGCCACCGATCGTCGGGGTGGCAGGCGGAGGGGAGGCGAATCAATGAGCTCGTAGGTGGAGTTCAAGGGGAGGAAAGTTTTCTCTTGGTTTCCAACCGGTTGCTTTGAAAGGTTGTCGCCCCTTTAGTAGATTTTGGTATAGCCTACTGGGAGGATCTTGTATCCTGGAAAAGATCTTTCTACTTCCTGGATTCCCTTAGTTCCTATGTTGTCACTTTCTCAATACATAAGTACTTTGACACACTTGTAAAAAAACGGTCATTTAAAGTGGCCTTTAGAAGTGGTTGTGAGATTGAAGCTTGCTATAAAGCGTCCATCAGAGGCAGTTATTCTTTTTATAGAAAGCATTGGAGGTGGTTAAAATTTTGAAACCGCATGCAGAAAAGCATCAAGCGGTTGGTAGAACGAAACTGCATCTAGTTTCTCACCAGCGCCGGAAACCGCCTCTGGTTGGTGTGTGCCTCGTGGTGCAACCATTCTCTTCCTCCTTATCTCCGGGCTATCTTTCATGCCTCCTCATTTTTTTGACTCATCCCTTATTTGATCCACGACCAAACCCAAACACTACCATCTAGTTCCTTCCCCTCAGCACTAGGCAACCTTGTATGTTTGCCGATTAGCCTTTTGTTACCCAGATTCTCGGAAAACTGATGTTTTCGCCGAGCTCCCGATATAAAACACTCGGCTAAAACTTGGAACTAGGCACTTTCGGTGATTCCAGTAGTGACCATTGTTGTGCTACAAAACCTACAAGCTCATCAGAGCGATATAGTCAAGTTTTATAACTTTAAACTTGTTTCATATTTTGTTGGTAATAATCAAATTATGACAATCTTACCAAAAAATGATATTTAATTTAAGCTTTGCTTCCAAAATTTTGTGATCAAAACATTTTATACACATATGAGTACTGAAATTTTATTTTTGAGACCAAAACATTTTATACACACATGATGCCTTTGTTCTGTTTAAGGTCAATGTGCCAATTAAGGAGAGGGCTTTTTCCGAGGGCCGGTCCTTTGCCAAGAACCCTGCACTCAGTTCAGGGTGCCTTTGTGGAGCACCCAACAAGATGCATCCAGCAAAGAGCTCGGTACTCACAATCAGGGCAATTCTGATAGTGATGCGAGAAGATCCAGATTGGACGTTGAGCATGGTGCAACACATATAGAGCACATGTAAAGAGTCACAAAGGCAGTCAAGAACATTAACCCAAGTCTCTATTTCCAGCTTATTCTAATTGTAAACAAAAAAACAACGTCTTTCTATAAGTAACAATGGTGGATAAACAAAAATCTGTCTAATTTCATGGCTGTCTATGTCTTTTTTTTTGCGAGGTAAAGGGAGTTTTTATTGCAAGTTCACAGTGTTACAATCAAGAGGCCATAATTCCTCGATACAAGGTGGAACCGAACGTAACCACACAGCCGTGGTCCTCTCGGAGCGGCTATAATTGGCCAACCGATCTGCAACACTATTCTGACTACTGTGAATTTTCTGTGGTACAAACTCTGATGCGGAGCATCCCAAGGTCATCCCCATGGACCTACCATCGTCTCACCAAGTGCCAAGTGGACCCATGACACGCGCTCGAGCACGAGCTCTCGAGACCGAGGTGACTTCACTCCTCTCTCTACGTCACTTTGATTCACATGAGACATGTCTGCTACCCTCATCAGAGACTCTTTGAATACTCAGGCACCTCAGGAGCAACCATGGAGAAGCCAAGAAACAAGAAGAATCGAAGGAGGAAGTAGGAGGAGAAAACAGCCGAGACTCAGACAGCCCGGATGATCCGGACGAAGTCCCGGACGATTCGGACAGAGCCCGGATGATCCGGACCAACGTCCGGACGATCCGGATAATGCGCGCCCCCGACACCCGAGGCTCCACTCCGAAGCAGGATCATCTGGACCCCGGCCCGGATCATCCGGACGCACCCGGACGTCCGGCGAAGACCCAGACAACCGGACTACCCGCAGCAGATCAGACATGTCTGGATCATCCAGACGCCGCTCCGGATCATCCGGACCCCCGAAGCCCGGATCATCCGAACCAACGTCCGGATCATCCGGACAGTGCCTGCGTGCATGACTATTGGGCCGAAGCCCATGTACCCCTTCGCCCCTCCTAGCCTATATATGTCACCCCACCTATACTATCTAGGGTTAGCTTTGTGTTAGCTCATCCAAAACCTTAGTGGTTCCTCTCCTACGAGACTGTGGCCTCTTCGGAGAAGATCCACCGGATTCAAGACCTCCTATACGTAGAAGAACATCAAGACCTCCTCACGGAGATGACTAATGCCCCTTGTATCGTCCTTAGTTGATCGTGTATCGTGTATCACACTTTGTGTACCCGGATCTAGCATTTGTGTGACCTAAGTTTGTTGATTTGAGTGTTTTCTCCTTGTCTCTCTTGTGTTTTTCCTCGTGCCCCTCGTCTTCTTCCTCGGGATCCCTCCTTTTCGTGAAAGATCGGCCACGTAGGGTTCCACCCTACATCATCTATGGTATCATGAGCCTTGGTTGATCACGAATTTGGAGCCCCACACCATGTTTTCTAGCTTGTTTTCATTGTTTTTTTCGTCCAAATTCGAAAATCCCCACAAAAATAGCCCCACAATTTTTTTGTATTTTGTGTGTTTTGATGAGATTTTGTTGACTGTGATCCGTGGTTGAGCTGTGTGACAAGTGGTTTACCCTTCTCCCCACCTCCCCCACCCTCAAAAACCACCGAAAATCCGAGAAAAGTCCTCTTTCCACCTCTTCCCCGAGTTCTTCCCGAGCGGATTGACCCCCCCCCCCGGATCATTCGGTTGTCCACCCGGATCATCCGGCCACCGCTCGGATCATCCGGCCAGACGTCTGAATCATCTGGCCTGCCCTGACGAAACTGCATTTTGCAGTTTTTCTTCGCCACCTTTCCCCCACCGCAACAACCCCAGCTACCCCTTCCGCTACACCCTCGACATATAACCTACCACCACCATCATTGCCTACCCAAACACTACGGTCTTACCTCTTTGTGTCGTGGCACGTTTGAGTTGTGGTTTTCTCCGTTTCTGTTTGTGTTTCGGCTATCATGGAGCGGAACGACATCGACAAGACCACCTCTCAACCTCGACAAGGAAGGTAACATCGACGACACCTCATTTACTACCTTGCAATTGCATTGATAAACCCTCATCGACCATTTTGTGTAGCTTTCCCACCGAGACTAGCCATTTGAGTATTGCCGGGCCACGACACTTGTGCACATTAGCGATATTTATAGATATTGCATACTACATCGTCATATCTCCGTGTCACACAAGAGTGTTCCACATACACAATAGCTACCTTGATCCGAGAAGCATGCATAAGTGGCCAAAGAAAGAGCTCACAAGCTTTTAAGCAAAAGAGCCCTCCAAAGCTTATAAGCAAAAGCACTATAGCATCAAACGCCTTGCATCAAAAGAGATCATATGAGATAGAAATAAATCATTTTGTGCTAAAGCTTCGGCACATCATACACTCATAGCATACTTGTGATAAGAAGTCGTTACATTGCTTTTATAGAAAGACCACAAGTGCGTATCCGCCTATTAAGCAATCAGTTAGCGTCTCTCTAGCGTTGTGCAACACGAGCATTTTCCGTGGATTCCACATTTTCGCTCACTTTTGGTTGCACAACCACATTTATCTATCCGTGCGTGTGTTCTGTGTGCTACTTATCGCTTGTGATCTACTTGTTGCATGAGCCAATTGTGAATCATTTTCAACATCATTGAATCTTACTCACTTTTTGCATTGAATTTTGTCACCATCCTAACCAAGCTCCTCTAAAAGCTTTACTTGTGTAGGTGTGAGAATCGAAAAGACTTGGTACCAATAGTGCTATTTCCGGGTTACATTATTGAGTGATCATTGATCCATTGTCAACTTCGGGCAAGGTACATTTAGTATTGTATTCTCCTTTCTCCCACTCACATACTTGCTTGTGACGATGGATAGGCCAAGTACATCTACGAACCCGCTCTTCGGTGATCCTCAAGAATCGAACAACTACGTCACCAAACTACATCTCTTCGGTGTCCAACGAGCTCTACATCAAGAAAGTGAAGCTATGCGAGAGCACATTGAGCAAGTCACCGCCGACGCGCGACAATTTGAAGCAAGAACAAGAGAGCAATTCGACATCATCAACACCAACATGGCTACTCAATTCGATGCGCTATGGACTTTGATAGTCAACCGACGCTCTTCTTCCACATCTTCTCAAAGACGAAGCCTCTCAAGTCGACACACCAACTCCACGGACGGCTCAAGTACCCCTACATCGAACACTCTTCGACAAGCCGCACGTCTAGCTCGACATGACAACCGGAATCCACTTCATGACAAGAGCTCCCAAGACCTACTTGACGAGCAAGAAAGTCGACATCGTCAAAACCAAGCTACACTTGAGCTAGCACAAGAAAGGCAAAGACTACGCCAACAACAACAAGAGCGAGCACGTCAACACCAAGAAGAACAAGATGTCGAAGCTCATCGTCAAGCACAACACCGCCGAGAAGCTCAAGCTCTTGAGGCGCAATGAGCATTACGTTATGCACATCGCAATGTGGAAACTCGCAATCAACACACTCGTCAAGAAGAGGATTTCCTTCGCGATGAGATGCAAGAGAGGTGACATCAAGCACGAATGGAACAAGAAGTTCCTCCTCAAGCGCGACAAGAGCAACAACCTCCACAAGACCCGCAAGCTCGGCAAGTACACCATGACAATGAACATCTACTCCGCCAAGAGCAACATGAGGTTGACAACCGTCCAAATCAAGAACGCCCTCCCAACAGGCAAGCAAACAATGAAGAGCATCACTATGGCAAGCTTAAGTTCACCGTGCCAAAGTTTTCCGGAAGCATTGATCCCGAAGACTACCTCTCATGGGCATTGAAGGTTGATAAAATCTTTCACCTCCACAACTTTGATGAAGAGAAGAAAATTGCTATGGCCTCCCTTGAGTTCCAAGACTATGTTCTCATTTGGTGGGAGCAAATCACTGAGAGAAGAGAAGCCAAAGGCGAACCTCCTATCACTACTTGGGTTCAAATGAAGGAAGTCATGAGAGCACGCTTCGTGCCAACACACTACAACCGTGACTTGTTCAAGAAGCTACAACTCCTCAAGCAAGGTACCAAGTCCGTTGAAGAGTACTACAAGGAGATGGAGATAGCCATGATACGAGCAAACATCACGGTAGATGAAGAACAAACGATAGCGAGATTCTTGAATGGACTCAACTATCCTATCAAGAAGATTGGGGACTTTCAACCATACACCAATCTCCTCGAGCTAGTACATCAAGCCACCAAAGTGGAGCGACAAGTCCAAGAGGACTACAAGTACTCCAAGTTCACCTCCAAGAACTTTGGCTCCTACAATCAAGCTTCAACGACTTCGGCACCTCCTACCTCTACCAAGCCATCTACAAACTTCGGTGACAAGTCAAGGTAGAAGAATGCGACTACATCAAGTCGGCCACCTTCTACAAACAACTTCAAGCCAAGAGCTTCATCATCTACAACTCCAACCGAGGACAACTCCAAGACGAGTTCCATCAAATGCTTCAAGTGCCAAGGGCGAGGCCACAAGTCATTCGAGTGCAAGACCGTTCGTACTATGATCATCAACAATGACGGATCTTATGACTCAATGAGCGATGATGAAATGGAAGCCCTCGAACATGTAGCTATGCATCGCCAAGTGAATGAAGATGAAGACCATCAAGTGTTTTGCGACAATGACTTGAGTCCCAATCTCGTTGTCTCCAAGGTCTTGACACTCCAACATCAACAAGATGACGACCAACGATGTCACATTTTCCATACCAAGGCCGGCATCAATGGACGCTCCGTCAAGGTTATCATCGATGGAGGAAGTTGCCATAACTTGGCAAGCGAAGAGCTATGCGACAAGCTAAACCTGGTGAAGTCGAAGCACCCTCATCCCTACAAGGTCCAATGGCTTAGCGACGCCGGAACTCTTCAAGTCGAGCATACCGTGCAAGTTAGATAGGCGCCTACTAGGACACACTTGAGTGTGATGTGGTACCTATGTCCGTGTGCCACTTTCTTCTTGGACGACCATGTCAATATGATCGTGGAGTCACACACAATGGACGGACCAACCACTATAGCTTCAAAATGAAAGGAAAGGAGTTCGTGCTACGCCCAATGTCACCAAGTCAAGTAGCCGCCGACAAACACTTACCTACCAACCATCGTGGAGAGAGTGGTGAGATAATGAGCCACCAAAAGGAGAGTGAGAGCCACAAGCAACATATGAGAGACTCCACGATGAGTGACAAGAAACAATTAGTGCTATTCGCCACCAAAAGTGATATGAGAGAAGTGTGTGAGAACCCCTCGAGTGTTTTTCACCTTGTGCTTTTATGCAAAGGGGAAGCCAAACCTACTAACACTTCACCACCTCCACCTTTAGTGTTGTCTCAATTGTTGCAGGAATTCTCGGACGTCTTTCCCGATGAGCTACCTCCGGGTCTACCTCCACTTTGCGGAATCGAACACCGCATCGACCTCATACCAGGCGCACCACTTCCGAACAAGGCTCCTTACCGCGTCAACCCCGAGGAGACCAAGGAGATACAACGACAAGTACAACAACTCATCGACAAAGGTCATGTACGTGAAAGCTTGAGCCCTTGTGCCGTTCCGGTTATTCTCGTGCCTAAGAAAGTTGGAAGTTTTCGCATGTGCTCCGATTGTCGCCCGATAAATGCTATCACCGTTAGATACCGTCACCCTATCCCACGCTTAGACGGCATGCTTGATGAATTATGCGGTGCCACCATCTTTTCGAAAATTGATCTTAAAAGTGGTTACTACCAAATTCGCATTCAAGAGGGTGATGAGTGGCAAACGGCTTTCAAAACTAAGTTTGGGTTATATGAGTGGCTTGTCATGCCAATGTGTTTATCAGAAGCGCCCGGTTCAATTATGCGTCTCATGCATTTTGTTCTACGACCCTACATAGGTGTATTTGTTGTGGTTTACTTTGATGACATCCTTGTTTTTAGCAAGTCGCTTGAGGACCATGTGACACACATCTGTATGGTTTTACAAACCCTTCGGAAAGAGCGCTTATATGCTAACATGGAAAAATGCACTTTTGGCGTTGACAAGGTCGTTTTCTTAGGATTTGTCGTTTCTTCCCAAGGTGTTCACGTTGATGAAACTAAAATTGAAGCAATTAAAACTTGGCCTCAACCAACGAACCTCCAACAAGTGTGTAGCTTTCTTGGTTTAGCCGGTTTCTATCGATGTTTTGTGAAGGATTTTAGCACAATTGCTATGCCTCTCCACGCCTTGAGCAAGAAGAACGCACCCTTTGTTTGGGGTCCTTCGCAAGACACCGCGTTCATTAAGCTCAAATACTTGCTCACACACGCACCACTTCTTGCCCTACCAAACTTTGATAAACCTTTTGGGATTCATTGCGTGCTCATGCAAGAAAAACGCCCAATCGCGTACTTTAGCAAGAAGCTATCCGGAGCGCAACTTAACTACCCCATCTATGATAAAGAGCTCTATGCCTTGGTGAGAGTTTTGCGTGTTTGGGAACATTACCTTCGACCTCATGAATTCATTCTTCATACGGACCATGAGACGCTCAAGTATCTCAATGGTCAAACTAAATTAAACAAGCGTCATGCCAAGTGGAGTGAGTTCATCGAGTCCTTTCCCTAGGTCATCAAGTACATCAAAGGCAAAGAAAATGTTGTGGCGGATGCGCTTTCCCGCATATGCATGCTTGTCAGAAAACTTGAGTTGAATGCTATTGGCTTTGAGCACATAAAAGACTTATATGAGCATGATCCTTTCTTTGCAAATCTTTATGCTAAGTGCTTGACTAACACTTCTTGGGAACATTACTACATCAAGGATGGATATCTTATGAGAGCTAACAAACTTTGCATTCCCGAGTCTTCGCTTCGTTTGATCCTTTTGCAGGAATCTCATGGAGGAGGACTCATGGGACATTTTGGACACGACAAGACATTTGCTACGCTCTCCAAAAACTACTTTTGGCCCAAGATGCTCCGTGACGTCTCACATCCCACCAATCAATGCTCTACATGTCGCAAAGCTAAGTCAAAAGCTCAATCTCATGGTCTTTACATGCCACTTCCTATTCCATACCATCCATGGGAAGACATAATCATGGACTTTATACTTGGATTGCCTAGGACTCAAAATGGAAAAGATTCCGTGTTTGTTGTTGTGGATAGATTCTCTAAAATGGCTCATTTCATTCCTTGTAACAAGATCGACGATGCTTCACATGTGGCAAATCTCTTTTGTAGGGAAATCATTCGTCTACATGGAGTGCCCAAGACGATCGTGTCGGACCGGGACGTCAAGTTCTTGAGCTACTTTTGGAAGACTCTATGCGCCAAACTCGGCATCAAGCTCCTCTTCTCTTCGGCATATCATCCACAAACCGACGGCCATACGGAGGTGACAAACCGCACGCTTTCGACGCTTCTTCGCGTGTTGATCAAGAAGAACATCAAGGAATGGGAGCAATGCTTGCCCATCGCCGAGTACGCCTACAACCGCGCAAGACATTCGACTACCAGCAAGTCCCCTTTCGAGGTCGTCTACCGCTTCAACCCGTTGTCCCCATTGGACATCCTACCTCTACCTCTACAGGAACGCGTCAACTTGGACGCAAGTGCTCGAGCAAGCTATCTCAAGAAGGTGCATGAAGCTACAAGGGCAACTGATAACCCACAAGTGTAGGGGATCAGTTGTAGCCTCTTTCGATAAGTAAGAGTGTCGAACCCAACGAGGAGGTAAAGGCAGAACAAATATTCCCTCAAGTTCTATCGACCACCGATACAACTCTACGCACGCTTGACGTTTACTTTACCTAGAACAAGTATGAAACTAGAAGTACTTTGTAGGTGTTTTTGGATAGGTTTGCAAGAATATAAAGAGCACGCAAATATAAACTAGGGGCTGTTAAGATAAAGTTAATGATAGCGAGTGTGGAAAAGTGGTGGTAGGAGTTGCGAAATTGCCCCTAAGCAATTGACTACGTTACTAGACCGATAGCAAGTTTTATGTGGGAGAGGCCACTTCTAGCATGTCATCCCTTACTTGGAATTCTATGCACTTATGATTGGAACTATTAGCAAGCATCCACAACTACTAACATTCATTAAGGTAAAACCCAACCATAGCATTAAGATATATTGGTCCCCCTTTAATCCCGTATGGATCAATTTCTACGCTAGGTTGAAGTTTCTGTCACTCTTGCCCTCCAATACGTAGTCCTATCAACATACAACTAACCCTATGGTGTGATCCACGCGCGCGCTCATATGATGGGCACCAAAGGACAACAACATAACCACAAGTAAATTAAATCAATCATAGCAATTCACCAATCACCGATAGGACAACGATAATCTACTCAGACATCATAGGATGGCAACACATCATTGGATAATAATATGAAGCATAAAGCACCATGTTCAAGTAGAGGGTACAACGGGTTGCGGGAGAGTGGACCGCTGTAGATAGATGGGGGAAGGTGATGGAGATGTTGATGAAGATGACGGAGGTGTTGGTGTAGATCGCCGTCACACGATGATGGCCCCGGTGGCACTCCGGTGCCACCGGAAACAAGGGGGAGAGAGCCCCCCTCCTTCTTCTTCTTCCTTGACCTTCTCCCTAGGTGGGAGAAGGGTTTCCCTCTGGTCCATGGCCTCCATGGCGGTGGAGGGGTGAGAGCCCCTCCGAGATTGGATCTGTCTCTCTGTCTCTCTTTGTTTCTGCGTTCCCAGATTCTGTCCCTTCACCGTTTCTTATATTCCCGGAGATCCATAACTCTGATTGGGCTGATTTTTTTACACGATTTTTATCCGGATATTAGCTTTCTTGCGGCGAAATAAGGGCATCAACCGCCTTACGGTGTGGCCTCGAGGGCCCAGGGCGCGCCCTGGGCAGGGGGGCGCCCCCCACCCTCCAGGCCCACTCGAGCATCGTTTCGTGGTGGTTCCGCTTCCCAAAATTCACATATAGTCCAAAAAAAAATCTCCGTCTGTTTTTATTCCGTTTGGACTCCGTTTGATATGGATATTCTGCGAAACAAAGAACATGCAACAAACAGGAACTGACACTGGCACTGGATCAATATGTTAGTCCCAAAAAATAGTATAAAAAGTTGCCAAAAGTATATGGAAGTTGTAGAATATTGGCATGGAACAATCAAAAATTATAGATATGACGGAGACATATCAGCAACGATCTCGTATGGCTACATCTTCGCAAGGACCGTTTCCCCCACGAGCGCAAGTCCAAACTACTACCTCGGGCCGACGGACCATTCAAGGTGCTAGCACGCTACAACAACAATGCATACAAGCTCGACCTTCCACGCGACAAGTACAACATGGCCGATGTATTCAACGTCAAGGATCTCTCCACTTTCCATGGTGATGAAAATTTCGATCCGAGGTCGGATCTTTCCCAAGGGAGGGGAGATGATGCGGAGCATCCCAAGGTCATCCCCATGGACCTACCATCGTCTCACCAAGTGCCAAGTGGACCCATGACACGTGCTCGAGCACGAGCTCTCGAGACCGTGGTGACTTCACTCCTCTCTCCACGTCACTTTGATTCACATGAGACATGGCTGCTACCCTCATCAGAGACTCTTTGCATACTCAGGCATCTCGGGAGCAACCATGGAGAAGCCAAGGAACAAGAAGAATCGAAGGAGGAAGAAGGAGGAGAAAACAGCCGAGACTCAGACAACCCGGATGATCCGGACGAAGTCCCGGACGATCCAGACAGAGCCTGGATGATCCGGACCAACGTCCGGACGATCCGGATAATGCGCGCCCCCAACACCCGAAGCTCCATGCCAAAGCCGGCTCATCCGGACCCCGGCCCGGATCATCCGGACGCACCCAGACGTTCGGGCGAAGACCCGAACAACCGGACTACCCGCAGCAGATCAAACATATCCGGATCATCCGGATGCCGCCCCGGATCATCCAGACCTCCGAAGCCCGGATCATCCGGACAGTGCCTGCGTACATGAATATTGGGCCGAAGCCCATGTACCCCTTCGCCCCTCCTAGCCTATATATGTCACCCCACCTATACTATCTAGGGTTAGCTTTGTGTTAGCTCATCCAAAACCTTAGTGGTTCCTCTCCTACTAGACCGCAGCCTCTTCGGAGAAGATCCACCGGATTCAAGACCTCCTATACGGAGAAGAACATCAAGACCTCCTCACGGAGATGACTACCGCCCCTTGTATCGTCCTTAGTTGATCGTGTATCGTGTATCGCACTTTGTGTACCCGAATCTAGCATTTTTGTGACCTAAGTTTGTTGATTTGAGTGTTTTCTCCTAGTCTCTCTTGTGTTTTTCCTCGTTCCCCTCGTGTTCTTCCTCGGGATCCCTCCTTTTCGTGAAAGATCGGCCATGTAGGGTTCCACCCTACATCAAACTCCCTATTACTCATTAACTCCTTTATCTTGAGAACTAACTGACCATAAGCTAACTTCATTAGACTATTGCTAAATAGGACCGACAAAGCTTCAGACGAGTCCGATTGAACTACCACCGGTAGCGTTGTATGTTGAATAGCTAACGCCATCCCTTGCATGAGAGCATGAATCTCCGCTTCCAGTGAATCATTGCAATGAAAATGTACCGGTACGCGGCAAACAAGATTTTACCCGTATCATCCCGGAGTATCATAGCAGCAGCAGCTGATCCGTCTGAATCACTAAAGGACCCATCAACTGAAAGAGCGACATTGCCCGGTCGAGGCACCGGCCACGGATCAACAGGGGGTCTCGTTGTACATGCAGTACGTGATTCAATAGCTGAAACTGGCATTTTGCCTTTGATTATCTCCTCTGTACTAAACCGCCCTGCAAGATTGATGGACTTGTAATAGTTGTCCAGGAAGTCCACCGTAACATCTACTGGCGGAATTTCCTTGCCGTGTGTATAATCTGTCCTCATCTGCCAAATACGCCATATCAACATAATCACCATATCTCGGACCTCCTCTGAACAATTGGTAAGCAAAAGCAACAGCCACTCCTTGCCATTATTAACTAGGAACTCATCTGGTGGAAGAGGCCACCTAGCTCTCATCCTCAACCAAGTGATGATTTCCACACACTATTCCATATTGATCTCACCCCATTTGGCGCCGAACATGATGCTCCTCCTGCAACAGCTGTGTTGTGATCATATGTGGCTAGCTTATAAGCGCTCTTGACCGTAAATTGGCCACTCTTCTTTGGGAACAACGACACAAAATCACACCGCTGCCTTGGAGAAGTCCTTATTTTCATAATGTAATAAATATCCATCGGCCAGAAGTTCTCTCGTAACCGATCCACTTGCCACGTGCCGTTTTCATCCAAAAGGTCGGAGACCCAATTCAGGCGAGAATTGCGCTTTGGCGTAATAGGGCGGAAGGAGGACGCCCGCAGAATCCAAGGATCCCTCCATGTACGTATGAGCGCCCCATTCCCCACTCGCCAGATAACTCCTTTTTTAAGTAGATCAAGACCGTGCACTATTCCTTTCCAAACTGCTGAACCGTTATTGGAGAACACCGAGTCCAGCAAATTCCCGGAAGGAAAATATTTCGCCTTTAGTAGCCTCCCACACAAACTCTATGTCTAACAGTCTAAATCAGATTGAGATTTCTGGTAGGTATCAAATTCTAAACCAATCGCAGAAAGTGCAATCTTTTATCTACTCAAACGGTAAGTGCCGCACGTCAGGTGTGTGGCACTCCGGTCTTGAAGTTTTTCGGTAACAATTCCAGTAACGCAACGATGAGAAATTCCAATGACACACGGCATGTTTCTGTTAAAAATAAAACGAAGAACGAAAGTTTGCCAAGCTCGCCATCTAAAATTGCTATGCTCGTGTAACTAAACTTGTTATAAAAAATGTTCAAAATTGTCATGTGCTAGTACATGATGTATGACACTTATCAAGATACCTTATTTATAGTACAATATCTCTCTCCACCATGAGGAACCGCGGGCAGGGATCCGAAGGGTGCCCATCCAGCGTCGCCGTGCACCGCAGCAGCATGGGAGACAGAGCACCATACTTTGAGTCCCTCTTCAAGGTATCCCCGTCCAGCCTCACCCGTACATCCAACGACGGCACGCCGTCGTCCCACACGCGCTCATAGACCCCGTCAGGCAGCCCTAGCCCGCCGCCGGTGGCCACCAAGGGCACGTCCACGGCGCTCCGTCCCGGGACGCAGAACCCATCGAAGCGGTCAGCGGCTCAGCGCGCGCCAGCGGCACGCCGTCCAGCTCCACCACCGCGCTCACCTCCGTGAAGCAGTGGCGCGGAACGTAGTCGTTATTCTCGACGCGGAGAACGACGTGGAAGGTGGGCGGCGCGCTGGCGTTGCCGCTGCTCCGGGGGTCGACGCCCTCGAAGCCGGAGATGGCCACGGAGAAGAGCGGCGGAGTAATGTGCGCAACCATGTATAAGACGACGGTCATGGCCGAGCTGAAGAGCAGCAGCAACGCCCACTGTAGCCGTTGATGCCTCTCCAAGAAACACGCCGCCTCCTCCATGGATGTCGATCGATGGTTGGCTTGGTTGTTGCAAAGATCTATCGATCGAGCAAGCGATAATCCAGGGAGAGAAGTCGACGTTTATAAACGGGTACTAAGCTGACTACCTGCCTACATGCATCCAGAATATTTGTGACCGTGCAGTACAAATCTTACGAAAACTCTACGCGTATACCTAACGGATTGGAGATGCGGTACTATTATCTCGTGGTAGGAGATGCGGATTATATTTCCTTTTCTTGCTAGTCACCGTTAAGCGGCAGACTTTTTCCCCGAAACCTAGGGCTCTCTGGCGGCGCTAGGGTTCGACGTGGAAACCGACTGGCGGCCGCGGATCTCATCGGCGGGCCGCTTGGGGGAGAAGGCCGGGGCGATGGCGACACCACCCGCGGCGGAGGGCGCGCGGGACAACGCGTCCTCGAGCAAAACCAGATCAGCAAAGGAAAAACTTGAGGAAGCTCTAGGGAAACTGGACATATCCGAGGAAGAAGCGACGCCCCTTGTGATTGATGATCGTCTTGATGGTGCTCCGGTGAAGTGGCTGTTGGCGGGCAAGGTTCTGTACCGAAACCAGTATCACATCCACACAATTGGCAACGCCCTTAGGCCGGCATGGGGAAACCCTAGGGGACTACAATTCCGCTCAGTCGGAACAAACAGTTTTGTTGCAGAGTTTGAAGCACAACGAGATCGCGATAGAGTTTGGGCAGGATCACCCTGGCACATCAACAAGAACGCAGTTATATTGGCTGAGTTCGATGATTGCATGCGCCCAGATGAAGTCAAGTATGACCGTCTACAGGTGTGGGCTAGGGTTCTTAACCTGCCCTACAATCTGAGAGATGAGGTATGGAGTCTCCCAATCGCCAGGATGATCGATAAGGAGGCCCAGTTTGCAAGGTTTGATCACAATGGAGGCTATCTCCGAGCTAGGGTTACAGTGGATGTCAATAAACCGCTCAGGAGATGGGTGTTGATTGATTCTGCAAGGAGGAAGAAGGTGGACTCCTATGACATACAATATGAGCAGATACCATACTTCTGCTTTTCCTGTGGAAGGTTGGGTCACTCGGAACTCTACTGCTCCAATCCAGGTTCTCGAGATGAGAAAGGTGAGCTTCCGTTTGGACCGAGTTTGAGGGCTCCTGATGAGAATAGATACTCGGCGAGTAATGACAACACTTCCAGAGGACACAATTCGGATCAGAGTAGCAAAAGGGAGACAAAGCAATCGAGCACAAGAGCTAATTCAGATGTGGGGGAAGAAGTGGTCTCACCCCGCAGAAACAAGGACAAAACAGGTTACAAGAGGAAGGAAGCCCCCATAGCGGTGTACAAACCAAAGCAGTTGCTACTAACGGCATCCGTGCAACCTGAAGGTGATCCGAGCACGAGTTCAGCGGTGAGGGATGAAGAGGAGGACTTGCTACGTGAACCAAAGAAGAAGAGGCCCACGCCTGACAATTCGGCAGAGACCGGTGACCGGTCCTGCCAGGACAAATGAGTTGCTTATCATGGAACTGCCGGGGGCTTGGGAACCCCGAGGCAGTTCGAGAGCTTCGCAGCATTGTGAAGCTAGAAGGACCCACTCTTCTCTTCGTCATGGAAACAAAAATAAAAGGGAAGAGAGTTGAGGACTTGCAGAGACATCTAGGCTTCGGCGGGTGTTTTGCAGTGGACAGCATAGGTCTCAGTGGAGGTATTGGACTTTTTTGGACACATGATGTTTCTGTCGAACTAAAAAATTTTAGTTCAGGACATATTGATGCTATGATTAAATATAAGGATCAAAACTCTTTTGAGTGGAGGTTTACTGGTTTCTACGGAGCGCCACGAGCTGCAGATCGACATCATAGTTGGCGTTTTCTGCGTACATTGTATGCCATGCCACATACGGCATGGATCTGTTTGGGTGACTTCAATGAGACTCTCTACGCCAACGAACATTTTAGTAGGACAGCCAGGCCAGAGGGGCAGATGAGAGCGTTCAGGGAAGTTACTGATGAAGTGGCCCTCCAAGATTTGGGATGGTCAGGCACAGCGTATACTTGGGATAATCGGCAATCCGGTGAAGCAAATGTTAAGGCAAGACTGGACAGAGTCTTTGCCAACGAACAATTCCGGCAACATTTTCATCATATTAGAATCAGACACCTACCGTCTGTAGAGTCTGATCATTGTTTTGTTGTAGCGGATATAAAGGAGAATTTGAGGAACACGACACGAGCAAAACGACAGTTCCGATATGAGAATGTGTGGGCATCGCATGTGGACTATGATCACATCGTTGCGGCAGCATGGCAGGAGACAAATAGAGGACCGGGACTACAGGGTATAGCGGATTCATTGACGCACCTAAAGGCGACGCTGGAACCTTGGGGGGCTCGCGAATTTGGTTGCTTAACGCGACGGGTTAGACAGCTGCAGAAACGGCTGGACAATTTGCGGTGCAGATCGGTTGGGAGAGGACCAACTGATGAAGAGAAGGCGGTAGTGCGCCAGCTGCGAGATGCTCTCCATCAGGAGGAGATCTGGTTTCGACAACGGTCCCGCGTTCCCTGGCTAAGAGATGGAGATCGTAACACTGCATACTTTCAAGCACAGGCGGCGCAACGGAAGCGTATAAATAGAATTCAGGGTCTATGCCGATCTGATGGTTCGGTGTGCACCTCTGAAGAGGAAGATAAGAGCGAGGTTCAGGTTTTCTATCAGAATCTGTATGAGTCCCAGGGATTCACGGATGCAACCGAGCTTCTTAATCATGTGCCAGTTAAGGTCACGGATGACATGAATGTGGAACTTACTAAACCCTTTACTGCGGGGGAGGTCCGGACAGCTCTGTTCCAAATGGCTCCCTCTAAAGCACCAGGAGTGGATGGGTTTACAGCCGGGTTTTATCAACGTCACTGGAATTTATTGGGTGATGCTGTAACTGCGGCAGTTCTGGACTTTCTGAATGGAGGAGAATTACCAGTGGGCTTAAACGACACTTCCATCACCTTGATCCCGAAGGTAAAACACCCTCAGTCTATTTCACAATATAGACCTATTGCCCTATGTTCGGTTCTGTATAAGATTGCTTCAAAATGCTTGACTAACCGAATGAGGGCATTCATGGATGAGATCATCAGTGAGGAGCAAAGCGCCTTTGTTCCTGGACGTCTTATAACTGATAATGTTTTAGTGGCATATGAAAGTGTGCACACAATGAGGAGACGGAAGAAAGGGAAAAATTATGCGTGTGCAATCAAACTAGACATGATGAAAGCGTACGACCGAGTCGAGTGGCATTTTCTTGAGGCCGTTCTGACAAAGCTGGGCTTCAACATGGTCTTCATTCGGCTTATTATGAAGTGTGTATCTTCAGTTCGTTTCTCTGTTCGGGTTAATGGAGAGCAACTGCCTTTTTTCACTCCCTCGCGAGGATTGCGGCAAGGTGATCCGGCGTCGCCATACCTTTTCCTGCTCTGTGCGGAGGGTCTGTCCTCTTTGCTGAAATACCACAATGCTGGTTATATCGACAGAGGCATAAGGGTCAGCTATAGGGCACCCTGGGTGACACATCTACTATTTGCAGATGATAGTTTGATCTTCATCAGTGCGAACAACCAGAGTGCAGAGAGGCTGAATGCTATCTTGGAGATTTATGGTGAAGCATCCGGGCAGTGTGTTAACCGTGCTAAGAGCGCCATCTATTTCAGCACAAATACACCTACCCAGCTCAAGCACCAACTGAAAGCTGTCCTCAATATTGACGTTGAGGCGTTCAGCGAGCGATACTTGGGACTGCCCACTGCGGTGGGGCGCATCACGAGCGGGACCTTCGATCATATTGGGGAAAGAGCACGTGGGAGGATGCAGGGGTGGTCTGAAAAATTACTTGCTTGCGCAGGTCGGGAAACGTTGTTGAAATCAGTGGTTCAGGCCATTCCCACATATTCGATGAGCACTTTCCTACTAACAAAAAAGGTATGCAAGAGTCTGACTTCACCAATGGCGAAATATTTTTGGAGCAGCTCTATTGACAAGAATGCTTTGCATTGGGTTTCCTGGGATTCGCTGGCAACACCAAAATGCAAAGGAGGAATGGGTTTTCGGGACCCTCATCAATTCAACCTTGCACTGCTTGGGAAACATGGTTGGCGGTTTATGACTAATCCAAACTCTCTGTGTGCAAGGGTTCTAAAGGGTCGCTACTTCCCCGACACAGATTTCATGCAAGCAACGGTGCCCAAGTCGGCATCAGCAACATGGCGTGCTATCATTGCAGGAAGAGAAGCTTTGCGAGCGGGTCTCATTAAGAGAGTAGGGGACGGGACTTCCATTGATGCCTGGGATGATAAATGGATTCCTGGGACCATCTCGATGACACCGTTGTTGAAACCACAGAACACCGTGGTAAGGACAGTCTCGGATCTCATAGACACCGAGAACTGGTCATGGAAACAGGAGTTGATTCGCACCACCTTCATAGCCCCTGATGCTGATGCCATTCTAAATATACCAATTAGGAGAGGTGGAGGGGAGGATTTCTATGCTTGGGCTTTTGAGAGATCCGGCAACTACACTGTTAAGTCGGCGTACCGTGCTCTAGTGACTCAGAACGAGCGACTTGCTCTAGGAGAAGGGACGGTTACCGGTGCTTCACAAGATGATAAACAAATGTGGTCTGCTCTGTGGAAACTCAAAGTGATCCCAAAGGTACGAGTGTTCTGGTGGAGGGTACTAAGAGGTATTCTACCGGATGAGTGCACTCTCAAATATCGCCATATTTCAGTTCTAGACACTTGCAAAGTATGTCTAGCCAAGGAGGAGGACCTTATGCACGCCCTAATCCAATGCCAACATGCACGCAGATTCTGGGAGGAAGCGTGTGCGTGGTTCGGTCTTCGGCTCCCCCGTTTACACCCACGCTCTTGGGCCAGAGATATCCTCTGTGGAGATCGAGTCAAGGATGAAGATCGAGCAAAGGTTATAACCATCATGTGGACGATCTGGCATTCTCGAAATCGGATCAAACATGGTGAACAAGGGAGGGATCCGGTAGCAGCTGTCCGGGCGACGAGGGAGGCTCTTGCTCTGTTGGAACTGCCTAGGAATGCGGCCAGTCTACTACCAGGACACGGCTGGAGGCCGCCGGAGCCAGGTATGGTGAAGATCACGACGGATGGAGCACTGAATGTAGCGGAAGGTAGAGGAGGGGCGGGCGGCATAGCCCGATCCGCAACTGCACTACTGGGATCTTGGTGCAAACCGTTCGGTGACATTTCAGATCCACTGCTAATGGAAGCTATATCATTGCGAGAGGGAGTCTTATTTGCAAAACTTCGAGGACTCTCGCATGTGATAATGGAGACAGACTGCCAGGAGTTGGTGCAACTCTGGAACACTCGCCACAACTCACGATCGATTGTGGCTCCTATCTTAGATGTAATAGGAGAGCTAGCCTATGATTTTTCTGTTTTTGAAATTCAACATGTACCCAGGTCAGCAAACTTGCCGGCGCATCTTTGTGCAAAACATGCATGCACTTTGAATGTGACCGACTGCTGGCTCAACGAGACCCCTAATTTCTTGGTAAGCAGCCTTCTCGCTGACTGCCGGGAAAACTCTTTTGTTGAATAATAAAGCTCTCTGATTTGCCCGCAAAAAAAAAAAAATATTTCCTTTTCTTGCGAGTAGGGATAACTATACGAGGCAAGTTTTCAAAAGCTGTGGAGTCCTTCGTACGATCTAGCCATCTGGGTTTGCCTAGTTATTCTTCTGTACCAACTACAAACTTGTACAGGGTAGAGTAATCGACATGGCTCATTGCGGCGTCGACCTACAAGAGCCCTACGACGCCATCTCGGGCGCCGACGAGGAAGCGGCGCCGCTCTTGGGTATGGCACCACCATCACCGGCCGGGAGTCCTCGTCATAGTTGCCGCGAAGAACTGCGCTGGTACCTCACCGGCGTGTTAGTGATCTGCCTTGTTGTGGCGGTGCTAGCGGTCGGATGCCACTTCCACGCGGCAATGGTGTACGCCAACACCCCGTCCTTCACGGTTCGCCTCGCCGGCTGCGATGGAATCGACGCGGCCAGCCCGGCCCGCATAGTCTCGCCGGCGTTCAGCCTCACGCTTCGCATGAACAAGACGTGCGCCGACCGCGCTGACGTGGTCGCGTCCTACGCCGGCGTCACGCTCGGCTGGGCGCGCGTGGAGCCGCACGACTGCGCGGGTGAGCGGCCCGGCAGGGACGTGGCGGTGGAGGCGCGCGGCCACGGTGTGGGGCTCTCGAGGGACCTCCGTGAGCGCATGGCATCGGAGCGGCGGCGCGCTGGAGCGGTGGAGCTCGACGTGGAGGTGACGGTATACAACGACGTTCCCGATCGTTTCTTCGCGCCCCACGCCCATTCCATGGTGATTTCGTGCAAGCTGCGGACGGATGGACGAAGGGCGTCGGAGTCAGAGCCATGCACTTGGTATTCATTGTATCCTATACTAGATGATTGATGACGCTCCTTGTCTGCTCGTCTATTTTTGCCATAGAATGAACGGAAGAATTTGGAACTAAGCGTGCCATCCACGAGCATTGTTGCATACCTGATCAACTTTCTTTTGGGGGGAAACTATTCAACTTATGAAGTCTTGATAATTTTGGCTGTGCTTCTAGTCAAATAATGAAATCAGATAAAATCTTCCTGTAATCCAAATCCTTTCTGCTTAATACATGTCAGAACCTTGTATCGTTCGGCCACGTACTTTGTTCGGTTTGTGTCTTTATTTATAAAGTGGGGGCAAAAATCTGTTTCGAGAGACAAAACTATGTTAAATTCTTAACATATGATTAGGAGTTGGTAAAAAGATTAGTTGAAGTATACATTAGTGTAGTACAATATTTATTTAAAGGAATTAATGTAGGAGAAGCACGCACAATGATTTTTTAACGAAAAAAAAGAATCTAAATTCACATCCGCGAGGACTTGAACATGTGTGGTTGGGTCAGTCACATCCACTCTCCTAATCAAGTGACATAGGGTCTTTTTTTTCTGAACAGTAAAAAAGTGCCAGAGGCGCCTTATATTCAACTCATAAGAACTTTACAACATGTAGTACATATCCCTGTAGATTAACTTGATGAAGGGAAGAAATTACAGGACACTCTCTATTTCTGTGAGCTGAGTTTATACACGTAAAAGAAGGTTCAAAAGAGTAATTTAGAACCTGATGAGCTACACTATGGGCAATACCATTTAGATCTCTAGAGATGTGATACACCTGTGCTTGGAGACCTGCTGTGGCATGGGTATAACCCGCTAAGCTTTTTCTGAGCTCCCAAAGGATTTTATCTGAAGTAATTTCCCTTTTTGTAGCAGTTGTAGCAAGTGTGAGGTTGTCTGTTAAAGATGTAGCTTGTTGGACATGTAGATGTTTCGTTGCATTTGCTGCCATTACGAGTGTTGCTGCTTCGGCTTGCAAAGGTGTAAATGTTGTGGGTGATGAAGCTTGAATCTGGACCTTGATACTTTGTTCTCCTGGTAGATGCATGAAAACACCAATCCCTGTAGCCGTTGCTCCTTCAGCAAGGCCTGGAACTTTGACATTTTTCCATGATGCATCAGAGTAGAGATCTTTACACCTGGGATCAAGAGATCCGTCTTGATGGTGCTTCCCTGTTGTGGAAAAACATTTTCTTGTCTTGTGTGTCCAGAATGAGTTTCGTGATGGTCCTTATCCATGCATTTTCCTAGTTCATGGTTTCCAGCAATTGCCTGAGCTATATGATAAACCTGTCGAGGGTTACCTGCTTTCCTGTGAAATCTGTTTTCATTTCTAGATTTCCATAAACACCACATGAAAGTTAGTATTTTTTCCAAAGAAGCATGGGGATGGTTCATAGAGAGAAAAGCTTGTATGGCCTCCGCAATAGATTTGCAATTTTAAATTAAACCATCTGATCTAATGCACCAAGGTTCAGCAAACCAAGCAGCCCTAGCGAAAGTTCAGTGGAAAAACAAATGCAGATCATCTTTTCTTCACTACACCTCAAACAAAATTTGCTTATGTGATTAGTGAACCTACCTGCTCTAATACATGTAGGAATTGCCCTTCTAAGAATCCTCCATCCAAAAGTTTGAACTCTAGGTGGTATATGTTGTTCTTCCAATTTTGTTGGAGAAGTACCTTGATACTAGAGGGTATAACCTATCTTGGTCTTGGCTCTCCATGTTCCTGCATAACCTGTAAGCAAAGTCTATATGCTGATTTTGTGTTACATTTGCCTGTAGGAGTTAGGTCCCATCATAAGATATCATTATCATCACTTTGAATAATTGGGGTTTGTTTTATAATGTTAGCTGCAGGTTGTTCAAAGATAGCATCTATAAGAGCATCATTCCAAACTTTCTGGTTTGGGAGCCAAAGATCTTTGACAAGACTTGGATAAGTAAAAGGATTTTGCTGGATGATCAAATGATCATAAATGGATTGCCATATGTTGCACCAAGGAGTGCTCCAAATAGACAGATTACCCTTTGAGATCTGGTAGAAAGAATGGGCTTCAAGAATTGGTCTAATTTTCAGAATTGATGTCCAAAAGGCAGATTTGGGAAGAGTTGGGTTGGCTCTCCAAAAAGAAATGTCATGAAAATACTTAGATTCGAGAATTTGATGCAAGTGATCATGAGGGGCTTTAGCAATTCTCCAAGCTCTAGTGAGAATGAGGCTTTGATTTAAAGCCTGAAGGTTCCTAATACCAAGCCCACCTTCTCTTTTTGGAGAACAAATGTCTTCTTAGTGTGGTACAATTCAGAGACCAAGAATCTAGCAACCGATGCATATTTGTAGTTCACATATATCGCTTGATTCATATTGCTAGATATATTTAAAAAAAATCAAAGGATATAATAAAATCAGGTATCAAGAAATAATAAAGATTAAGACTTCAAATTCACATTAACGTTAACTCTCCAGAATGTAGTAAAACTTATGTAACAATAATGATATTAATAATAATAGTAGTAGCAGACTAGCAGCAGCAACAGCAGTAGTGGCAGAATTAAATATAAAATTGCTATACACTAATTTCATATATGTAACTCCGTTGTAAGTATAAAATATGAAGACGATTAAAAGGTGTAGCCCGCGTATAGCGAGTGCCACTTTGCTAATTTAGTGAAAATCACAACTTTTGCATACATTCACCTTGTTACAGTTTTCTAGAAAGTGAATCAAAGAGAAAAATCTTGAATCTTGATCCGTTGGGATTTAGCAAACTGTTCCCTTTTTCCGCAAAAAAAAGGCAAACTGTATTTTTTTCCTTTTCTAAACTTAGGTTTGTCAAACATACAGCGCATACACGTGACAGAGGAGATCTCCTGGGAGGTAGTTTAGCTAGCTAGGATACTTATTCGGTTGTAACCAAGTCTATCTCTTATCCTCTTTCTTTCTCCTCAAGTTTTATCCTGATTCCCTCTTATCTTCTCAACCAACTTATGTATGTGCCTCAGGGTTATTGCGCCCCTTCTATATAACACGTAGCACGTCGCCCAGGATAGGGCAAGACGTTTCCGCCATCACACATGGTATCAGAGCCTTCCTCTTCCAATCTAGTCTCCCGATTGCATCTAGTGCATAGCCATGTCTTCATCCTCCGGCACCGCTCAACCTAGCCTCAATGGCCAGGTCATCGAGAAGCTCAACAACACGAACTACGTGCTATGGCGCACGCAGGTCACACCCCACCTGTGGGGCGCCGGTGTCTTCGGCTACGTCAACGGCACCATGCTGGAGCCGGCCAAACTCCACGTCACCAAGGACAAAGACGGCAAGGAGTCTTCTGGGCCCAACCCTCTCCACCCACTTTGGGTTCGGGAGGATCAACAGGTGCTTGGCTATCTGCTAAGTACCCTCTCCAAGGAGGTGCTGGTCGCGGTCACTGCGATCACCACGGCGCGCGAACTCTGGGTGGCCTTGGCAGGCATGTTCTCATCCCAATCTCTTAGCCACGTCAACAACATCAGGACTGCGCTCATCAATGCACAAAAGGGCAACCAATCGGTCGCCTCTTACTTCGCCTCCCTGCGTGGCCTCGCCGATGAACTCGCCGCCGCCGAAAAACCTATCCAGGACGACGAGTTAATCTCGTACATCCTCCATGGCCTCGACGTCGACTACCAGCCGCTCGTCTCCGCCCTCGACGTCCGCGTCACGCCTGTCACCCTCGACAAGCTCTATGCCATGCTGAGTAACTTTGACCAGCGCATGGCACAATTCCACGGCTCCTCCGATGGCTTCAAGTCCTCTGCCAACGTAGCATCCCGCGACCGTGGCGGCGGCTCTCGCTCGCGTGGATCTCCCCGCAACAAGGGGCGGTCAGGAGGAACCAGCAACACTAGCGGCTCCTCCAACTCTCGCAACGGCCGCTCCATCAACTCCAAGCCTCACCACGGCGGCAGCTCCAGCCGGTCCCGTCCTGATGCGCCCCGCTGTCAGATCTGTGGCAAGCTTGGGCACACAGCCAAGGACTGCTGGTACCGCTACGATGAAGATGGCGACTCCTCCCAAGACGAGGATAAGGTTGCTGCAGCTGCGGATGGCTCCTACGGTGTCGACACGAACTGGTTCGTTGATAGTGGAGCTACCAACCACATCACCAACGAGCTCGAGAAGGTCACCAGGAAGGAAAAATACCGGGGAAAGGATCACATCTACACTGCCAACGGCGAAGGTATGAGGATCAGTCACGTTGGTTACTCACGTTTTAGTACCCCTCGTCGTAACATTCATCTAAAGAAAATTTTGCTAGTTCCTAGTGCAGACAAGAATCTTATTTCTGTTCACCGAATTGCCATTGACAACCATGTCTTCCTTGAGTTTCATCCTTATTTTTTCTTGATCAAGGATCAGGCAACGAGGAAAGTCCTCTATCGAGGTAGATGCGTTCGAGGGCTCTACCCGTTGATTCCGGAGCGTAGAAGATTCAATAAACAAGCCTATGGTGCTGCCAAACTCTCGTCAACACGGTGGCACGATAGATTAGGACAAGCTGCTTTCTCTTTAGTTAAAAAACTGCTTAGGAAAAATAAGCTCCCGTTTGTTGGTGAGCGTGATCTTGAAACTATTTGTGATTCTTGTCAACGTGCAAAAAGTCATCAATTGCCTTATCCCACATCTACTAGTGTCTCTACCGAACCCTTGCAATTAATCTTTTCTGATGTTTGGGGCCCTGCTCCTAGTTCTGTTGGTAGACACACTTATTATGTGAGCTTCATAGATGACTACAGCAAATTTTCTTGGATCTATCTTCTCAAGAAAAGATCTGATGTCTTCCAAGTTTTTCAAAACTTTCAAGCTCTCGTTGAACGCAAATTTGATAGCAAGATCATTGTTGTCCAGCCGGATTGGGGGGGAGTATGAAAAATTAAACTCCTTGTTCCAAACCCTTGACATATCACATCATGTGTCATGCCCTCACGCTCATCAACAGAACTGCTCTGCTGAACGCAAACACAGACACATTGTTGAAGTTGGTTTAGCCCTCCTAGCTGGTGCATCTATGCCCCTCGAGTTCTGGGATGAGGCCTTCCTCACAGCCGTTCATATCATAAATATGCTCCCTAGTCCTGTCATTCACAATGAAACACCACTAGAACGTCTTCTCCATTTTAAACCCGACTACAAATCTCTTCGTGTCTTCGGGTGTGCCTGTTGGCCCAACCTTCGCCCATACAACAACTGTAAGCTCATGTTTCACTCAAAACAGTGCGTTTTCCTAGGCTATAGCACCCAACATAAAGGTTTCAAGTGCCTCGACGTTGCCACTGGCCGTGTGTATATCTCACGAGACGTCATCTTTGATGAAACCAATTTCCTTTTGCTGATCTTCATCCCAACGCCGGTGCTCTTCTTCGCGAAGAGATTCTTCTTTTGCCTCCTCATCTCTCCGGTGTTGATCAAGGGGGAAACAACAGTGACGAACAACTACTGACTAATCCTCTTACTAATGATCTGCATGAGCCTTGTGGTGTTACACGTGAAAACAGAGAAGAAAATCATCCACCAGACCTATATTTCATGTGCCCGGAATCTGGAGACAAATCTCCCTCGGGATCCGTTCGCCTGCAGGACATCAGATCCTCCTCGGGATCCGTGACAATAGGCGCGCCAGGGACGCTGGCTGCCCGCACGCCCGCCTCGGACCAGGCGCGCGCCACGCGGTCGCCGTTGTAATGTCCAGGATGGGACTATACCTCCTACGTGTCGAGGCACGACTTAAAGGTATAAGCCCATCCTAGAATGATCTCAAGTTTGGTATCTTTGCACGACTCATGTAAAAGAGGGATTAAATTGCAAAAGGAGATAGTTGGCTTACACTCGCCACTTCACACAATACAATACATAAGCAATACATCATTCAAAACATCACAACCCGACTACGGGTAAGATCCAAAGAAAGATACCAAAACAACATAAAGCCACAGGTCAGGATCGACTCCTAGTAGAAACCACTACTGATCGTCGAAACGTCACAAGCATACGGCCAAACTCTTCATCGGGCTCCCAGTGAAGTACTTGAACCAGCTTCTGCATCAAACTCGGCTGAACCTGCATCTGGTGTGGTGAAGTAACTGTGAGCCACAGAGGACTCAGCAATCCCGTTTCCGGGTAACAAGACTATTTAAGCCTTGGGTGAGGATAAGGCTGAAGAAAAGAGTAGTGTCTGCAGCAGCAACTAGCACTAGCTTACGTGATAGAGAGCGAGAAGAGAAAACCTCGGTCGAGAGATGATCACGAAGTGATCCTAACTAAAGTCGGTCAAACATAACCCCACCGTGTTCAACTCCCGAATCCCTATTCGGAAATTGACAGTCACGGTACACACGCTGGTAGTGTATTAGAACATTGTGTCAAGTTTTCTACAACCGGATATTAACAAGCTCCCATCTGCCACATAACCGCGGGCACGGCTTTCGAAATTTCAAACCCTGCAGGGGTGTTCCAACTTGACCCATTACAAGCCCACGATCCGCGGAGTCGCAACTCCATAGGTGGGAAGACCCGAGTATTCTCGGAATCCCGTGCTCAAGTTAAACCGAACTAAGGTAAGGCTAATCCAGCAAATCCTCCCGGCGTGTCGACACCCTGATAGTAGCCGCGTGTATCTAAGTCTCAGGACACGACCGGATGGGCGATTCTACAGGTATACCAGATACCTCGGGTTTCCCCAAGGCGGCCCCGCAGACTCCCCATTTGGGACCAACACCATCAGCACTGGCCCCCCTGCTATGTAGAATTAAGAATCCTCGGGGACGCGACCCCCTATGCAAATTTAATTAATTAATTAAGTTGTTATTATGAGGCAAATAGTACCAAATGTTGGGACTTGCTGGAAAAGACTTAGCACTTAGTGGTTTATCAAGGGGGTCCCATACACCCCAACCGTGTTAGGAACGCATAATCAAGGAACATAACACCGGTTTATACGGTTCCTAACGGCATGAGTGGAACAAAACACTAAGCAAAAGGCTTAGCCTTCCACCCTTGCCAATATATAGATGATTTCATTTTTAAGCATATATATAGTGTGATATAACCCAACCAAACTTCAACATGAAGCAAGCATCTTCAATCTTCACCTGCAACTAACAATGCTATAAGAGGGGCTGAGCGAAGCGTACTTAGCCAAGCAACGGTTTGCATAGGTAGGTTGGTTAAACAGGGCAATGGTTACAAGTAGGAGGCTGACAGAAGATCATGGGCATCGAGGCAACACTATAGAGCGGAACTACTAGCAATAGGCAAAGATAGTAATGGTATCCGGGTTCGGTCATCTTGCCTGGGATTCCACAAGGGAGAAGAACGGATCCACGAAGTAGACGGAGCAACAAATTCGAGCGGATCCTCACAACTCCGGAACGAAACCGAAGCTAACAAGAGAAGCAACCGGAAAGAAGAAACAACACGGTAAACACACAAGCATAAACATGGCATACGATGCACATCCAAGTATGATGCATGTCCGGTTTAATTATGCATGGCATGGCAAGGTGCACAAACAAAACTACAAGTTAAGTGGAGCTCAATATGCAACGAGTTGCATATTGACGAAACACCACATTTATTATTTAGTTGACTCTCGTTATTTACAAGACAAGATTAAATGTTTTTAACATGGCAAGAGGTGTAGCATAAGTAAACTAACTATTTAGACATTTTAAATGAGGCCGGAAAATAACAACAACATATCCGGAAAATCCCCATGAGCATGTTTAATAATTATAAAGCAACAACAATTAAACATTTTAGTGTTGTTAACATGATGCGGATGACATGATCAAGTTTATGCAATTATATTAAAAGGTTAACAAGAAGATGATATGAAGCATCGTCACCGTGGTGGAAGGAAAAGGGTGCCACGGCAACGATCTGAAATGATGCAAAGGCAACAACTCGGTTCCGGTGACTCGTTGAGAGACCGAGCAAAAGAAAGATGGCGTGAGCGAGTCAAACGAGATGATGGGGTGATCCCGTTGCCGGGTTCCCACGAGTCGGCGACGAGGCAACCGAGGAACATGACAAACGGACGAAATGGCACGGTGCACACAAGGGAAGCATTTCATACAACACAACAAGCATCTCACGGGTCATCCACGGGGTCGTCTCGTTATACCTTTGAAGCGTTCTCTCTCGAAGCGGTTCGAGATCGTAGTGGAAGTAGACGTTCTCGTAGATGGAAGTAGTGGTACACGTCATCGTGTCGTGGTACTTGGCGAATTCCTCGTTTCCGGGCGACGGTAGTGGTACATGCCGTAGAGGGAAGTAGGTGTTCTCGTTCGTCGGAGAGGTACTCGCCGCGTCGTCTTGTGTCGTCGAGTAGGCGTTCCCGTTCGTAGATGTACTTGCGGTCTCGGTGACGGTAGGGGTACTTGGTGTTTCCGGGCGTCGGTAGTCGTACACGGGGGTCGTCGAGCATAGTGGTACTCATTTCCGTAGATGTTCGGGTCGTTGCGGTCTTTGGCGTGTAGGCGTACACGTTCTCTGTCAAGGTCAACCACACAAGCAACACAAAACAAAACAAAAACTACAGCACGGTCTTGCGGGAAGGGACCCTGGCAGCGGCACGGCGAGGTAGTGACGAGGCCGGGGCGGCTCCTGGCCGGAGGGAAGGACGCAGAGGCGCGGACGGAGGAAGGCCATGGCGAGGCGGATCCTGGACGGACGGCTGCGCAGGAGAAGGAGGCGAGCGGCGCTCCTGCCGCGGCGAGCTGGAGGACGGGGCCGCACGGGACGCGGGCCGGCTGCTCCTGGAAGCAGAGGGCGCGGCGGCACAGGGAGCCACGGTGGTGGCTGGCCTGCTGCGCGGCGGGGCTGGAGACGGGCGTAGAGGCGCTGGAGAGGTAGGGCGCCATGGCGAGGACGGAAGGGGTGGCCGGAGGAGATCCCGCGGCGGCCGGCGGTGGCCGGGCGACGGGAGGTGAGGCCGCGGTCCTGGACGGGCGCGGGGGGTGAGGCCGCGGCCTGGGGCGGCTCATGGGGCTGGCGGGCGCCCTGGCAGAGCTGGCGAAGGGAGGCGCCGCGCTGGAGAGGTGACGGGAGGCTCGCCTCTGGTTCGATGGGAGGAGAGGCGAGCTGGGGCTCGAGCGAGAGAGGGAGAGGAATCGGGAGCGGTGCAATCGGGCAGAGCGAGCGAGCGCTCGATGAGGACGGTCGCTGGCGGCGGGGTGCGGGAAGGAGTGACGGGAGAGGGTGCGAAGGCTGAGGGAGTTAGGTTAGGCCGGCTCGGGCCGAGGTGCGGTTGGGCCAGGAGAGATGGGCCGCTGGTGGAAGGAGGCTGAGGGATGGGCCGGCTGGACTGGGAAGGCTGAGAAGGCAGGTGCGGCTGGGAGGGAGGCCCAAGAGGCCAGGCTGCTCTTCTTCTTCTCTCTTCTGCTATTTCTCAAAACAGAAAAAAAAATAGCAATGAAGAAAAAAGAGAAGAAGGAAGGGGAAGAATTTGGGCAAGAGGATAAACTTCCCGGACTCACAAAAATGTCAGGAATTTAAATAAAAATAGAAGGAGGGTTTTTGAGGATCCTCGAAACACGGGAAAAGAATATTGGCAAGGTTTTGAAGTCAAACTTGATATGGAATAGGCATGGGGAAATATTGCAAGTGTGTTACGGTGATCCCAACCAATTGGAATATTTATTATATAGCTCCCTAAATATTGAGAGACTTTCATATGTTATAAAGAGAAGTCACCTTCCCTCGATTTAAATGGACCGAAGGTCCACACGATTTATTTGGTTGAGATGCAAAATAAATATGACATGATGGCATGATGACATGATGCAATGCAAAATAAAAACAGAGCAAGCAAATAAAACACACGGCGAACCCGGAACATCTGGAATCTTCTGGAATCTTCTGGGACGTCGGTCTTCGGGCGTCACAGCCGCCCACGGGCTGTGGTGCATCACCACCTCCGCGCCAATCGCCATCCGCCACTTGTCCTCCTGTGGCTGGTGCGGGCGGCGGACGCTTCACCAGCCAACCGGTGTGCTACAAGCGGCGCCACCCGGTTCGCCCGACCAGCGTGGGGCCCGAAGCCGGCGCAGGATCCAGCACCGACGCGCGGATGCGTCCGACCAGCGTCAGACCCGAAGCTGATTCGCCATCATGTGGCAATGATGAGCCTCCTCCCGCAGGATCTTCTGCGGCTTCTACACGTGAGCAGCTACTGTCCTCCGCCACAGAAAATCCGAGCGGGGCGGAACCTGCTGCTGGATCCTCCTCGGGATCGGCCATGCAGAAACTCATGTTCAGCCTGCTGGATCCTCTGTGGCTGAAAATCTGACCACTACTCCGCGACGTACACGACTACAAAGGCGAGTAATACAACCTGTTAATTACAAACGCGTAACAAAATATGGCATGATTTGTTCTACAGGTGAACCTCATACTCTAGAAGAAGCACTTGGCGATGAAAAATGGAAGAAAGCAATGAATGAAGAATACATGGCCCTAAGGAAAAACAAAACATGGCACTTAGTTCCTCCACAGCAAGGTAAAAAATTAATTGATTGCAAGTGGGTATTCAGGATCAAGAGAAAATCTGATGGAACTATTGACCGTTACAAGGCTAGGCTCGTTGCAAAGGGTTTTAAACAACGGTATGGCATTGACTATGAGGATACCTTTAGTCCAGTTGTTAAAGCTGCAACCATCCGTCTTGTTTTGTCTATTGCTGTTTCTAGGGGCTGGGGTCTCAGACAGTTAGACGTACAGAACGTGTTTCTTCACGGTGTTCTAGAAGAGGAAGTGTACATGAAGCAACCTCCTGGGTTTGAAAGCAAAAGTTCCCCCTCTTATGTGTGCAAACTTGACAAGGCACTATACGGGTTGAAACAAGCACCGAGATCATGGTACTCTCGTCTCTGTCATAAGATGCAAGCACTTGGCTTTATTCCATCAAAATCTGACACTTCTTTATTCATTTACAACAAGTCCAACACATGCATATTTGTTTTGATATATGTTGATGATATCATTGTGACCAGCTCATCAAATGAAGCAATCACAGGACTGTTAAAAGATTTGAGTGCAGATTTTGCTCAAAAAGACCTTGGTGACTTGCACTATTTTCTTGGAATAGAGGTGAAGAAACATACAAATGGACTTCATCTCTCTCAGGAAAAGTATGCAACTGATTTGATAAAAAAGGTTGGTCTGCAAGGTTGTAAGCCAACACCTACTCCATTATCTAGCTCAGAAAAGCTGTCTCTCATAGAAGGTAATCTCTTGAGTCCAGAAGATAGCACAAAATACAGGAGCTTGGTAGGAGCACTTCAATATCTCACTTTGACCAGACCTGATATATCTTTTGCTGTTAACAAAGTGTGCCAGTTTCTTCATGCACCTACTAATGTTCACTTCACTGCTGCAAAACGCATAGTGAGGTATGTTAAAGGAACTCTGAACATTGGTCTAGATTTCAGCAAATCGTCTTCAAATCTTGTCAGCGCCTTCTCTGACTCGGATTGGGCAGGATGCCTGGATGACAGACGCTCCACTGGTGGTTTTGCCATCTTTTTTGGACCAAATATAATCTCATGGTGTGCTCGAAAATAGGCCACTGTTTCTAGATCCAGCACAGAGGCAAAGTATAAAGCACTGGCGAATGCTACAGCTGAAATTATATGTGTTCAGTCCATGCTAAAAGAACTGGGCATAAAGAACACACCATGTTTGTGGTGTGATAACCTTGGTGCAACCTATCTGTCTGCCAATCCAGTTTTTCATGCAAGAACAAAGCATATTGAAATAGATTTTCACTTTGTTCGTGAGAGAGTTGCCCAAAAGCAACTTGAGATTCGCTTTATTCACTCCAAAGATCAGCTTGCAGATGGATTTACAAAGGCTTTGCCTGTAAGAAGCTTTGAAAATTTCAAACATAATCTCAACTTGATGAAGTTGTGATTAGGGGGGGTGTCAAACATACAGCGCATACACGTGACAGAGGAGATCTCCTGGGAGGTAGTTTAGCTAGCTAGGATACTTATTCGGTTGTAACCAAATCTATCTCTTATCCTCTTTCTTTCTCCTCAAGTTGTATCCTGATTCCCTCTTATCTTCTCAACCAACTTATGTATGCGCCTCAGGGTTATTGTGCCCCTGCTATATAACACGTAGCACGTCGCCCAGAATAGGGCAAGACGTTTCGCCATCGCACAAGGTTTTCCATACTCGACCGATAAATAAGAATTTCTCGGCACATGGAGCCACACCTATATTATACTTCAAATTCTCTGTTGCGTCGAAAAATTATCCATTTTCTGATCAAAAGGCACTAATGAGTACCAAGTGCAAGGCTCCGATTCTTGTCCATCCGTCCTGAGCTTACACGACATCACCTTGTCACGGACGTCGGGGCCGAAGATGTGATCGGGGACGTCGTTGTACACCGTCACCTCGACGTTGAGCTCCAGTGCTCCCGACCGCCACCGCTCCTGCGCCATGCGCTGGCGCAATCCTCTGGAGAGCCCCACTCCCTCGCCGCGGGCCACCGCCGCCACGTCTCTTTCGGGGCGCTCACCGGTGCAATCGTGCGGCTCCACGCGCCCCCAGCCGAGCGCGACGTCGGCGTAGGACACGACAACATCGGCGCGGTCGGCGCACGTCTTGTTGATGCGAATCGTGAGGTTGAACGCCGGCGAGACGACGCGGGCCGGGCGGGCCACGTCGATCCCGTCGTAGCCGGCGAGGCGAACGGTGAAGGAGGGGATGTTGGCGTACGCCATGGCTTCGTAGAAGTGGCTCCCGAGACATATCGCCGCCACACCAAGGCAGAGCACTGAGTGGCAGATGAGCTGCCTGCGCAGTTCCTCGCGGCAACTACGGCGATGTCCCGCGGGTGACGGTGGGGCGCCGCCTCCTCGTCGGAGACTGCATGGTAGGGTTCTTCTAGGTCGACGCCGCCCTGACCCATCCTTACTCAACTTGCCCCAGTCCCAGATCCAACGAATGACTCGTGAGTTAGTTGAACACTTGGCCTGGTTCCGTTAAGACTTGCTATTGCTACTCGCACATCTCGCATACGACGAGATAAATATCCGATCGCTAATCCTTTTGCCTTTGCATGCATTGCATGGTCACAAATGTCCTGGATGCATGCAGCCCAACCGTTAGTCAGCTACTCAGCTAGGTACCCATAAACATCGCCAATCAGTTAGCTAGTAAACCAGTTCTTTCCCTCCCGGGATTATTGCTCGCTCCATCGATCGATCTCTCTTGGCATCAACCAGGCCAACCGTTGATCATCATCAATAGAGATTCATGGAGGAAGCGGGATTCCTGCAGAGGCATCCATGGCTCGTGTATGTCATTATGCTGCTCGCCGGATCGGCCGGGCTCGGCAATTTCTGCATGCTTTTCCTTACCCATCGGAGCGCGCCGCTCTTCTCCGTGGCTGTCTCCGGCATGGAGGGCCTCAACGCCCGGAGCGGCGCCGCCAGAGATCCGCCCACCATCCACGTCGTCCTCCGCGTCGAGAACAATGACTTCCTCCCGCGGCACTGTTTCACGGAGGGGAGCGCGGTGGTGGAACTGGACGGCGTGCCGCTTGCGCGGACCGGCCGCCTTGGCGGGTTCTGCGTCCCGGGACAGACCGCCGTGGACGTGCCCTTCGTGGCCTCCGGTGGCGGGCTGGGGCTGCCCGACGGGCTGTACGAGCGCGTGCGCGACGGCGGCGTGCCGCCGTTGGCGGTGCGGGTGAGGCTGGACGGGGACGCCGCGAAGACTCCCATGCTGGTGAGGTGCACGGTGACGCTGGATGGCCGGCCGGCGGGTGGCTGCCAGCGGTTTCTCATGTTAGAACGAGGTATTGACTTAGCAGACTAGCGGCCAGATGGAAACAAGGGGGCAAGAAGATCTGTCCACGATCGCCCCTTGGATATACTCCATTCCCTTTTTGTTTTGGCAACCATGTCATGGTAATTTGGCAACTAGTCCGGGGGCGGCGTTGTTCTTGCCATCGTCTCTAATTTGGACTTTGCAATTTTGCATGCAGCAGCTTGTAAAGGTGAGAATCGCTATTCCCCTTGTGAGGTTGTGTGAGTTGGTTACGTTGTCCTGACGCAACGATAAGAGTTAATTCTATGGATGTGCTAAATCTCATCTACTCCCTCCGTTCCTAAATATAAGTCTTTGGAGAGATTCCACTATGGACCACATACGGAGCAAAATTAATGAATCTACACTCTAAAATGCATATATATACATCCGTATGTGGTTGATAGCGAAATCTCTACAAAGACTTATATTTTGGAACGGATGGATAGATGAGAAATAACAAAGTCGCATCTAACTCCTACAAAATCATTTAAGTAATCAAACAACAAATAAAAATAATAAATGTGCACGAATCTTTATCAAAATCAAGTGGTTTAGGAGTTAGTAGATGTGACTTTGTTAAGGCTCATCTAGATGAGAGTTAGACACACTATTAATTCTATAGTTTAATTCTATATATCTTAGCTGATTATTTTTCTTTCTTTTTGTTGTACTAGCAAGAACGCCTGTGCAAAAAATATCACACTCCCCTCATCTAATAACCATGCCTGCAGACTTTCATAGATCCATGTTCTTTATTTCAACACATGGCGTTCCATTTATACTGCCATTTATCCTTCTTCTCACCCTCGCTGACGGTGGCCGTACTGTTCACACTACTGGGAAATGATTTATAGATGAACCCCAATAAGTGGCGGGCACGGTGAAGCACCCGCCATAGCTATTTTTGAAAGAAAGCAGTGACGGGTAGCAGAACCAGCCTGCCACAGCTACATGAGTAGCAATGGCGAGCGTATATTCTAGTCCGGCACACGTTCAAAATTCCAAATTTTATTCCGTGATGAAACATGGCAGCAGTGGGCGACGTATAGCGCCCGCCACTGCTCCTTCTATCAGTTGTGGTGGGCAAGTCTCTTGCCCGGCCGGTAACTTTCGTTGGGCGGAGGGGGGGAGGGTTGCAGGAGGTCATTTTAGCAGTGGCGGTCTCCTTGTATGGACCGCCACTGCTTGTTGCCATACGTGTGGCAGCCTTTATACCACGTCCGCCACTTATAATTCCGCTACGCTAGCAAGTGATTTTCACACAAAAATCGTTCCCCACTCCCTAAAACTTGTCATTTCTCCCCGAGTCGTCTCTTCCCCCCTTCAAATCTCATTCGGGTTGCCGTCGCTCCTCGTCGCCATGTCGTCCGTCGCCGCCGCGCCCCTCCTTGCGATGCCGCATGCGCGCATGGCCTCCTCCTCCAACACCGATGGAGGCATCTCATCGCCGCCGCCACCGCCACCGCCGACCTCCTCCCCGATAGCTAGCCGTGCGGCCATGTCCTCCTTCCCCACCAACATCGAAGACCTCGAGCTGCATTCGAACTCCAAGCGTTCCACCTCTCCGGTATGCATTGTCAGATTTGTACCTAGTTTAAATATTAATAGTTTAGAAATACATACCAATGTTTCTTAGTGTTAATTTGTATGAGCTCAGATATGTGTTTAGGGTAAATATTTGGTATGTTTATGCGTAGGAACCCTTCTAGTGTGGTTGACTTATAGTTGAATGTTATGACATGAGTGCCAGTGTTTTGATGAAATGTTGATTCATTTCCGTTTAACCAAATTGCTGGCACTCATTATGTCCAAACAATAATTCTTCTTTCTAGACTAGGAAAATTTGCTATGTAATTACTAACCTCACTCTTACTACGAGATATGTGGGTCATAGGGTACATGATTGAGTAAGTAAAAACTGTCAAACCAGCCGTACCTAGACATTTTTGGGTTCGCCACGAGCAACACCAGCACCATGGGCGCATCAAGACTGTTTTCGCCGCCCGGAGCTGCCCCGCTTCCGCGTTGCCGCGTGCGCATGTGGTGCCACAGGTGCAACTTCATGCATGCGTGCGTGCGTGCATGCTACTGCTATCCCATTCCCACCACGTGTGCTCGTGCCCCTCGCGCTCGCGGACGGGATAATCAAACGATCCCGCCACATGCACCACCGATCTCCTCCAGTTGACTTCTTGAGGCGTGCGCACGTCGTCGACCTCTCTACCCATCTACATATATAGATTCCATGGCGGGCGACCGGCCGGAGATAGCAGCACCAGAAACCCCAGCTAGCTAGCAGCTGAGACCATCGGCGGGCGAGGCGAATGGAGATGGGGAGAGGAGCCGGCCGCGCTCTGCTGCTCGCCCTGGCGGTCGTCCTCGCGGTGCACGCCACGCCGGCGTCGGCTGCCCCCAAGGCATGCATGCGCGCAACCCTCCCGCTCTCTTTCCATTCTCATCTTACTGTACATTGGAGACTAACGAGTTAATAATTTCTTGCACGCATGCAGTCTTACTTGGTGATGGCCAGCCAACGGCCGGCCTCTTGGTCCGATCTGCTCACTCCAATCACCAGCCAGTAAGCTAGCTACACAGACTACCAACACATACTACTCTTTGTTAATACATGTATACTTCCTCCGTCTGGAATCACTCGTCGGAGAAATAGATGTATCTAGACGTATTTTAGTTTTAGATATATCTATTTTTATTCATTTCTATGACAAGTAATTCTGCACGTCAGTGAAAAAAGAACCAAGGTAGACGCCTAACTGCTTGCCTAAAAACCGAATGCAGGTTCCGGATATTCTACACCTTCGATCCCATCAACGGCATCGCATTGCAGATCGACAGCGTTTTCGTACAAGCCCTCAAACGTAAGCATCGTATCATACCATACATCCCCTATACTTGTGCCAGTCGTTAATCACTGTGGAGTAATTTTGTTGGGGGCTACATATATACAGTGCTCCCGGGGGTGGCCGTGATCGAAGACAAGCTTTACGAGGTTCAAACGACGCACTCGTGGGGTTTCCTCGGGCTCGAGGGGTTAGACGGCGCGCCCATCGACGCCTGGAGGAACGTTGCCAACTTCAGCCAGGGAGTCATCATCGCCAACGTCGACACGGGTACATCTTCTGGTTTCGCTCGACATTTCTCGATGTTCCCCTCCAGAAATACCTACTATTTCTAAGTCGATGCCAGCCGGCGGTAACCACTACGACTGCCCACTAGTATTCATGCAACCATAAGAAGATGAGAAATGCATCGTCAGGTCACTATGAATATCGACCCAGAAATAACTATTTTCTTTTCGAATCAAGTAAAAGATGGTCGTCGCTTCCTTAGTTTTCACATATATCGTGTGAGTATATGTGGATTAGCTTTGACCTGCAGGATTCTAATAATGACCACCCACGCCCACGACTCTTAATTATCCCTGGGGATGCATAAAAAAAAGCAAATGCTGATCCACGATGTATTCCAATAGTAGCATGCGGAATCATATCTGCTGGCACCACGATATGCTCCAAAATAGAATCAAATCACAGTACACAGTAACATGCAGAACTTGATGCCGAGTCTACTTAAACCCTAGGCTATCCGTAATAATGTGAGTATCATAGCTAGTATCATGCATGTCAACTAGCAAATTATGATACCGTATCATAATAAATTATATGCTAATATTTGTAATGCATGGCAATAAATCAAACCACTTAAGATACTAGTTTATACTCCCTCTGTCCCAAAATAAGTGACTCAAAAATGACTCAACTTTGTACTAACTTTAATATAAAGTTGAGTCACTTTTGAGTCACTTATTTTGGGACGGAGGGAGTACAATATTATGCAATACAGAGGCTTACACTATTATCATATGCATGATAATAGTAGATGATACTCTCCGCTATGATCAGCCTAAAGAGAATGACTCGTAGTACTTACCAATAGGGATGGCAAATTGATAGATGTTTTGGGGTTTTAATTTGGTTCATTTTATTGAACTAGTTAGAATTAGTGGGTACCCTTTAGGTTACCCATTTGCATGTCAAGTTGCCAACTTACCAACACCCACTTCTGACTCCCTCGAAAAAAGAAAAAAAAACACTCCTGACCCGATGCTGACATGCTGCTTTTTTCGCACGCATGTATGAAGGTGTATCGCCAATATCCGCAAGCTTCAAGGACGACGGCACCTTGCCCAAACCGTCTGATCGCTGGAGCGGTGGATGCGAACAAGGCTTCTCCGGCTGCAACAAGTAAATGTCAATATCCATTGGGCGGAGCTCAGTCCGTCTATACTTACATTGTGTCTTAATATTTCATGAGTAAATTTTGACCAGTAAAATAGATGTCACACCAACACGTCATGGAAACTATACTGTTTTTTCTTTTTCTTTTAAAACGGAGACAAAAGATTTGCCTCATCTCATTAATTAAGAAGAGTTTGGAAATACATAACCGGCCGTTAAAAGATGACCCCCAAAAATAAGTCTACTCTCGCAGCATTAAAGAATGGTATCATATAACTTTTGTACTACGTATCGTATTCCACATTTTCGTTTTTGGCCTCATACAAATACGGACAGAGGGAGTAGGATTCCACTGTCACCCAGTTGGGAAAAAGAAAACCTAGCTAGCATTCCACTGACACGCTGCACGCGCATGCAGCAAGCTGATCGGCGTGAGGCTGTTCAACGAGGGCATGAGGGCGTTGAGCGAGGCGGAAGGCCAGCAGGTGAACGAGACCGATCTGAACTCGCCGTTGGACTACGTGGGGCACGGCACGCACACGCTGTCGACGGCGGGCGGCGGCTTCGTGCCCAACGTCGGCGCCTTCGGTCGTGGGACGGGCACGGCCAAGGGCGGCTCGCCGCGGGCGCATGTGGCCTCGTACAAGGCGTGCTTCCAACCGGGGTGCTCCAGCCTGGACATCCTCATGGCCATACTCACGGCGGTGAAGGACGGCGTGCATGTGCTCTCGCTCTCCGTCGGCTCCCCCGCCTCCGACTACGTCAACGACCCCATTGCCATAGGAACGGCCTACGCTGTCACCCAGTTGGTCGTGGTCGTCGCGGCAGCCGGCAACGACGGCCCGGCGGCAGGCTCGGTCAGCAATGTCGCTCCGTGGATGCTCACGGTGGGCGCGAGCACCATGGACAGAATCTTCCCCGCCGATCTCGTCATCGGCACCAAGACTATCACGGTACGTACTTAGTATAGAATGGAAGTTGATGTCGTCGTGGAACCAAGCAATCAATTAACGGATTTGCCGGCTCAGTCTCTCGGAGGTGCTCATAAGAGCAGGGTGTGCGTGTGTGCGTTCATAAGGGTGAGTGTATGCGCGTGTATATGAGCGCTTGCGTCTATACTAATGCTCATAAAAAATTAACGGATTTGTGTTTGCAGGGTCAAAGCCTATCAAACAGCACCCTGCCCGCCAACCAGCCAATTGCGATGGTCAGCGGGGAGAAGGCCAATGCTGCAGGCCAATCTGTAGCCAACTCGTAAGATCTTTTCGTCGGGCAAAGAAGATCTTGTCGTAGTAGTAGCACCAGCAAGAGTTGTTGGTAAGATGTGTGAGCATGTTGCGTACGTGCAGGGTGTTGTGCTTGCCGGGCTCCCTGGACCGTGCCAAGGTGGCGGGCAAGATAGTCGTGTGCACGGGAGCGAGAGGCCGGGCCGCCAAGGGGCAGGTGGTGAAGGACGCCGGCGGCGTCGGCATGGTCCTCTGCAACGACGCCGCCAGCGGAGGCAGCATCATCACCGACCCGCATATCATCCCGACGGCTCACTGCTCCTACTCCCAGTGCCAGGAGATCTTCAACTACCTCCAGTCCACCGGGTAATTAAGCTAGCTACATTGCTGCATGTACTGTAGTAGTTACTCCAGGGATCCATGCATGGGACTAATCCAAGACCGATGGTTGGCACTTCAATAGATCGCCGGCGGGTTACATCAAGACGAGGGACGCAGAGGTGGGTGTGAAGCCATCGCCGGTGATGGCAGCCTTCTCATCCCGTGGGCCCAACACCGTCACCCCTCAGATCCTCAAGGTTTAGATACTCAGTCCATGCTGACCATATTTGCCCCTTGTTACTCTTAATGAAAAGACAGTGTTCCTGTCGGTTCCTTCAAAAAAACTAAGTCCATGCACGATCAACATGTCTTATGTTACTTACCATGTGTATATTGCAGCCTGACATCACGGCACCAGGAGTGAGTGTGATCGCCGCTGTAAGCGAGGAGGTCATGCCGACCGGCCTGCTTTCCGACGGACGCCATGTCCCCTACGGTGTGATGACCGGCACCTCCATGGCGTGCCCGCACGTGGCGGGCATCGCCGGCCTGCTCAGGGCGAAGTACCCGAAATGGAACCCAAACATGATCTATTCCGCCATCATGACCACGGGTAGATCTAATTTCTTGCCGCGAACAATCCCATCCCGTGTGCTTAACTAATAACTGTGCTTGCACAGCCGGCAGGGGAGCCAATGACTACAACACTATCCGGGACGAGACCGGCGGTGCCGCCACGCCGTTCAGCTACGGCTCGGGCCACGTGAACCCGGTGAGGGCCCTGGACCCGGGCCTGGTGTACGACACCACGACACACGACTACCTCAACTTCATCTGCTCCATGAGGCCCACCGACACCGAGGGCCTCCTCCCTGTGTCCCTCCCGCTCCCGGTCGACGTGCTTTGGACCTTGCTCATCCCGGTGTTCCTCGGCACCAATTCCAACCCGTTCCAGTGCAGCAAGGGCACCAACCGCCCCGAGGACCTCAACTACCCCTCCATCTCCGCGCCCTGCCTGCCCTCCTCCGGTAGCTTCACCGTGAAGCGTAGGGTGAGGAACGTTGGGGGCGGGGCAGCGTCGTACACCGTCAGCGTCACACAGCCAGCCGGGGTGACGGTCACAGTGAACCCCAGCATGCTGAGCTTTGATGGTAAGAATCCAGAGGAGGAGAAACACTTCAAGGTGACGTTTCAAGTTTACAACACTGCCGCGGCCGCCGACTACGTGTTCGGCGGCATCGAGTGGTCGGACGGGAAGCATCACGTGTGGAGCCCCATCGTGGCCACCACCAAGTGCAGCTAGCGTCTGGAGTCGATCGGCATCAGCAATAAATTGAGGGGCTGCCTATTTACTACTCCCTCCGTTCCTAAATATAAGTCTTTGGAGAGATTCCACTATGGACCACATACGGAGCAAAATGAATGAATCTACACTCTAAAATGCATCTATATACATCCGGAGCAGTTTTAGCATGGTCCCTCTTACCCCCTCTTTTCACATGAGAGGTAAGAGTATGTAGTAGATCTGAGTCGTTGATCACATTAATTAGTGGTCGGATTAACTCTTACCTTCTTACCTCATATGTAAAAATAAGGGGTAAGAGGGAGCATGTTAAAATTTGCCATACATCCGTATGTGGTTGATAGTGAAATCTCTAAAAAGACTTATATTTTGGAACGGAGGGAGTACATGATAAGTAGGCACCTCAGGTAATGTGATTGATCATCGTGCCCTTTAAGACGAAGAGATATGTTTCAATCTCCATCATTGATTTAAGGGTAAATTTGATACATGCGACTACAGAGTACTACATGATAAGTAGGCACGTGCAAGATTGTACGCTGACCGGACAGTATAAACACCAAACTTTGCAGCCGGCCATGATACAAAATCATCACCTCCATGTTGACTGATGGGGAGCTCCATGATCTGGTTAGCAATAGCATGATCAAAGAAAGCTCTCACCACATTTTCATCCCACGCCGTCCCATCACGGGTCATCAAAAACTTTTTTTTTTCTCGAAGGGCCAGCGGCCGATCTTTTATTAGATAGGGAGAGGAAGTACAAGCAGGTTAACAGTCTAGGCGAACTAGAACTGAAAACCAGAGTCTGATACACCCGAAAGATACAACGGGCCGGCCTTAGACTGCTCCTAAGCTAGCTAGTAGCCAAGGTCAGCGATGCATCCCGCTGAACGCCACACCAGAATGTCTTCCCGGACCAAATCGAGGACTCTTTCAGCACAACTCGCCATCTGGTCAAAAATTCTGGAGTTCCTCTCCTTCCACAGCCTCCAGTGAATCAGAATTGTGACGGTGTCGAAATTTCTGCGCGTAGCCGTCACCGCAGCAGGTATTGGCAAAAGGAACAGCAAGGTGCCAGGCTTGTAATTAGGAATCCAATCATCTTTAAGAATAAAAAAATTCTGTCCATTGCCGACAACCCACCGAATTCCTTTCTTCAGAAGGTCACGCCCAAATAAAGGAAGAGGACCTGGGCTTGGTGGCGGACGAAAAATTAGTGTCAGGGAAATAGGGGCCCTCAAGGACCCGAGCACATAGAGAAGTCGGTTCATTCCCTCTAAAAAAAAGAAGAAGAAGAAGAAGAGAAGTTGGTTCAATGGTCAATCTCCAACACTGCTTTCCCAACATAACTTGGTTGAAAAGAACGAAATCACCAAAGCCCATACCGCCGAGTGATTTAGGAGTGGTCATCTATACCGGGTCGAGCAGCCACGGTTGGGCGCTGGGTGACGGGGAGAAGGGCGGGGGTCGAGCGATAGACACGGGAAGGGGCACATGCACGATGAAGCCCGTGAGCAATTACGTGCTGCAAGTTGCTAACTATGGGAAACGCCACGTCTCCGTCACGGGAAGTGATTTTTTTTAGTTGCAGGCTTTGCTTGCAAAAACGTCTTACATTATGAAACGGAAGGAGTACTAGATAATGTATTGTACTTCGGTTTTGCTATTTCTCATGTAGCTGAAAAATATTTCATGTGCCAGTCATCTTCTTCCTTCTTTCCTTCCTTTTGCCACGCAGGAGCAGAAAGCCCCACTATCTATCTTAGGTCATTTCTAACCAATCCCTTATAACCGGTTATAAGAGTAAAAATTCTATTTATCTCCTCTAATTAATAGGCACCTAGCCGATCCCTTTTTCGCCCTAAGGGAGTAATTGTTTTACTCCAACCCCAACTTTCTTCCTAAATTTACTCCATCGATCCGTGGCTAAGTAAAAGCCGCGCCTCTCCCTCGCGTCACCCTCCACCCTTGCATATTCACCGGCATGCCACCCCGCGACCGCCCGCCAGCCCCGCC
>LR738715.1:874311623-874336064 GCA_902687465.1 Secale cereale | reverse complement strand
CACCCCTTGCGCCCTTCTACCCGACGTTGAGCCTTTGCCGTTGTCGCCATTGTTGATTCGTCGGATTGCTTCGTTGCTTCTTCTTTTTCTGTCGGCCGCCACATCTCACCGTGCTTGCACACCGCTGTAGGTCATTCGCTCTCGTCGCCACTGGCCTATTTGGTCTGAATGACACGAGGTGGTCGGTGTAACACCACCGCACCACAAGTTTTCGACGAATTTCGTAGGTGAGTACTGGAGCTCCAAGGTTCTATGACGGATCATGACTTGTCGCATCATATTGCATAACATGATCATTGAAGACGAGAGGGGTATGCTTAAGAACTTTCGGTACATCACAAACGGGACTCCAGTTGAACCAGAGTATGATACAAATAAGATCTTGGCATTTCCTGAGGAGCATCGCAAGATCGAAAACCTCAAGTTCATGCTCAGCTCCAACAAGATCTTGTTGAGCATCACTGGGAACGTCTTAGCGAGTCCTAGTTATTCTATCACATGATATTTGCTACATTTGACCCATTTGGTGTGTTTAAATTTAAATAATTCGGTTTGTAAACTATATTCATGATTTTCTTCTACGTTTAAATTTATGTTTAGTTTCTATATGTGTGCTAATATATATTTACAATTTATACTAGACTTGCATGTTTAAAAGGAAAAACAAGATTTACTCCGTTATATATATAGGGGATCGGCTAGGTCCGGTCAAAACTTAGTGGAGTACATATACTCCACTAAAGGTTTACTCCATCAGATACTCAACAATTTGTAGGGGATTGGTTTGAAATGCCCGTACGGGGAGCCATTGCCCCATTATCTATCTTTAGGGGTAGGGGTGCAAGGGATCGTCGTAGTTCTTCATTGGTGCGGGGGGCTTAGAGGGATGGCCGGGGCAGCGAGGCAATGCGCGCTAGCGCCCGCCGGCTGCAGGTGGTGGAGGCTGGCGCGCGGTTAGAGTGGGGCAGGATGGGGGCATCCCGAGGAGGAAGAATATGAACAGTACATGCTATATTTTGGAGGGTTGGATGAAGATTTGACAGTCCATATTAGAAGTGACTGATGTAATCTTTTTTTCAGTTACCCGAGAAATAGAGGCTCCCTGCTGCACTTGGCATTGCATCCCTTCGGCGTTGCTGACTCGCATGGATGTGGTGCAACTGCATGCATGCTGCATGCGCTGCTATCCCACCACGTGGACTCGTGCACCTCGCGCTCGCGGAGGGGATCAGCAAATGATCCCGTCACATGCGCCACCGATCTGCTCCAGTTGACTTCTTGAGGCGCGTGCACGTCGTGGAATCTCCATCGATCCGTATAAAGTCCATGCCGGGTAGCCGGAGAAAACCCACCTGAGAGCCTGGGACCATCGGCCGGCGAGGCGAATGAAGATGGGGAGAGGAGCCTGCCGCGCTCTGCTGCTCGCCCTGGCGCTCCTCCTCGCCGTGCACACCTCGCCGGCGACGGCTGCCCCCAAGGCATGCAACCCTCCCGCTCTCCCCGAATTCTCACTTGCTCCCATGGGCACTAACGATTTTCAGTTTCTTGCACGCGTATGCAGTCTTACTTGGTGATGGCCACCCAACGGCCGGCCTCTTGGTCCGCTCTCCTCACTCCAATCACCACCCAGTAAGCTTGCTAGACTACCCAACACACTCTACTCTTTGTTACTCCCTCTATCCCATAGTGCAAGACATTTTTTTTTATTATAAGACGGAGGGAGTAATTAATATTACACTATATACTTTTTTGGGGGGTAAATTACACCAGATACTATTTATGTTCTTCTGATATTAATATTACACTGTATTATTATAAGACGGAGGGAGTAATTAATACTACACCGTATACTATTTTTGTTCTTCTGAAATTAAGTAGTACGTGAGTGAAGAAGAATCAGGCTTCATGCCCAAAATTTGCACGCAGGTTCCGGATATTCTACATCTTCGAACAAATCAATGGCATCGGGTTGCAGATCGAAAGCTCTCTCGTACAAGCGCTCAAACGTAAGCACAGTAGTATGATTCACGTCGTGCCAAACATGAGTCTCATATACCCGTGCCAGTTGTTGTTGATCAATTTTTTGGGGGCTACGTACAGTGCTCCCAGGTGTGGCCGTGATCGAAGACAAGCTCTACAAGGTCCAAACGACGCGCTCATGGGGTTTCCTCGGGCTCCAGGGATCAGACGGCGAGTGGGAGAACGTTGCCAACTCCGGCCAGGGGGTCATCATCGCCAACGTCGACACAGGTACAAATTATACCTGTATTATAACTTTATTAATCTTTTAGCTAGTTCCGGTATTAATTTATCGATGCTCCAGAAATATTTCTAAGTCCCCGCCGCCAGCTGCCATGACCATTAGGACTGATCAGTGATCACTAGTATAATGGCGGACCCAGGCCCCAGGCAGCCCGGGCGGCGGCCTGGGGCGTGGCCGGCTCTCGCTTCGTTGCACAAGGAAGGAGCTACAGTTCGCGACACTGTTTGACACTGTAGCAAGCCTATTCGCCTGGGGCGTTCCTTGCGACGAGGTCCGCTACTGCTAGTATTCATATATGCAACCATAAGAAGATGAGAAATGCATCGCCAGATGAATATAAATATCGACCAAGAAATAGTTATTTCTCTCCGAATCAAGTAAAAGATAGTCGTCGCTTCATTAATTTTCATCCATATATCGTGTTAGTACATGTGGATTCGCTTTGACCTCCAGGGATTCTGATAATGAGCGCCCAAGTCCCAGGACTCTTAATTATCCCTGGAGATGCATAAAAAAAGCAACATACTCCCACCATGCAGGTATTCCAACAGTAACATGAGGAATCATATCTCCTGGCAGCACGAAATACGTGCTGTTCCAAAATAGAATCCAACCACGGCACAGTACAAAGTAACGTGCATGCACAAACTTTACCGCGAGTCAACTCAAATCTCACATGAAAATTACAACGTTATTTACCAATAGGAATGCAAATTGATGGATGTTAAGGTAGCCTCCTCTAGCCCTAGCTGCCTTTGGTGATCTTTATTCATCTAATCGAACTAGTTAGGTTACCCATTTGTGTGCATACTTACCAATGCCACTTCTCACCACACTCACCTGATGCTGATATTGATATGCTTCTTTTTTTCTCACGCATGTACGAAGGTGTATCGCCAACATCTGCAAGCTTCAGGGACGACGGCACCTTGCCCAAACCGTCGAACTGGGCCGGTGGATGCCAACAAGGCTACTACGGCTGCAACAAGTAATTATCAATATCATCGGACGCAACTCACTCTCTGTCCATATTAACATTTCATGATCATAAACTTTGGCTTGACCAGTAACTTATCCGTCACATGCATTTCATGAAAAGTATACCGGCGGAAACTATATTTCCATTCATTATACAAAGTTTTTATAATACATGATCCACATTTCGTCGTTGGCGTGATACAAATACGGACATAGTGAGTATAGCAGAAGTTGAATTCCACTAACACGGTGCACACGCACATGCAGCAAGCTGATCGGCGCGAGGGTTTTCAACGAGGGCATCAAGTTGCAGAGCGAGCAGAACGGCGAGCAGCTGAACGAGACCGAGGTGAACTCGCCATGGGACTACGAGGGGCACGGCACGCACACGCTGTCCACGGCTGGCGGCGGCTTCGTGCCCAATGTCGGCGCCTTGGGTCACGGGACGGGCACGGCCAAGGGCGGCTCGCCGCGGGCGCACGTGGCCTCGTACAAGGCATGCTTCAAGGAAGGGTGCTCCAGCCTGGACATCCTCAGGGCCATACTCACGGCGGTGGAGGACGGCGTGCATGTGCTCTCGCTCTCCGTCGGCTCCCCCGCCTCCGACTATGTCGCCGACACCATTGCGATAGGAACGGCCTATGCCGTCACCCAGTTGGTCGTCGTCGTCGCGGCAGGTGGCAACGATGGCCCGGTGGCAGGCTCGATCAGCAATCTGGCTCCGTGGATGCTCACCGTGGGCGCGAGCACCATGGACAGAATCTTCCCCGCCGATGTCGTCATCGGTACCAAGACTATCATGGTAATTAACTTGCTCTTCCTTGATGTGATAACAAAAACCTATATGTACTACTGCCTCCATTTTGGTTTGAAAGGCCCAAGCGTATCCCTACCTAGGTCAACAGTTTAGTGAACGTAACATGAGTTTATATCACAAAAACTGTACCATTAAAACTTCAGATATTATATTTTCTAATTAACGATGTAAACTTTCGTGATATACAATTTGCATTACATTGATTGAAATTGGCTATCTAAGCATACAAACCGAAAAGGAGGGAGTATGAATTGAAAGTTGATGCCTGAAAACGCTTAATTAATTTGCAGGGACAAAGTCTGTCAAACAGCACCGACCAGCCATGTGCGATGATCAGCGGGGAGACGGCCAATGCTGCAGGCCAGTCTGCAGCCAACTCGTAAGATCATTGACCTAGAAAGTCAACTTCAAAGATCTCGTTGCGTTGGGATATTAGATTTACAAAAGTCAACTATCAAGGCATTTCTAGTACCACCAATTGTTGGTGAGATGTAGAGGGATGTTGCCTGCAGGTCGTTGTGCTTGCCTGGCTCCCTGGACCCTGCCAAGGTGAGCGGCAAGATAGTCGTGTGCACGAGAGGAGGAGCGAACGGCCGAGTCGCCAAGGGGCAGGTGGTGAAGGACGCCGGCGGCGCGGGGATGGTCCTCTGCAACGCCGCCGCCAGCGGGGACAACGTCATTGCCGACCCGCATATCATCCCGGCGGCCCACTGCTCCTACTCCAAGTGCCAGGAGATCTTGAGCTACATCCAGTCTGCTGCGTAAGCTAGCTACCGGTTCGCTTAATTCTCTCTCCGTTCCAAAATATAACATACAATATGTATTATAAATGGTTTTTAGCCAAACTTTGTAAACTTTGATCAAATTTATATAAAAAACAAATTACCAGCATTTAGAATACCAAATCGGCAAATCCTATACCGCTAGGTTCATTGTGAAACATATTCTCATATACTCCCTCCGTCCGAAAATACTTGTCATCAAAATAGACAAAAAGGGATGTATCTAGAACTAAAATACATCTAGATACATCCCCTTTTATTTATTTTGATGACAAGTATTTCCGGACGGAGGAAGTAGTAGATATAGATGATTTTCTTCGTATACTCGATCAAAAGTTGTAAGGTTTGACCAATGCAAACTGTATTATGAGATAGAATAAGTACCTTGTGGATACATGGGCTAATCCAACCTCGATCACACTTTCTGGCCGATTTGAACAGATCACCAATGGGTATGATCAAGACACGGGACGCAGAGGTGGGTGTGAAGCCATCGCCGGTGATGGCAGCCTTCTCATCCCGTGGGCCCAACACCATCACCCCTCAGATCCTCAAGCCCGACATCATCGCGCCGGGCGTGAGCGTCATCGCCGCGTACAGCCAGGAGGTCTCGCCGACGGGCCTGGCTTCTGACAGTCGCCGTGTCGCCTACATGGTAGAATCCGGCACCTCCATGTCGTGTCCGCACGTGGCGGGCATCGCCGGCCTGCTCAGGGCGAAGTACCCGAAATGGAACCCAAACATGATCTATTCCGCCATCATGACCACCGGTACGCAATTTCGTCATCTTCATGTGATCTAATTTCTCACCACAAACAATCTCTCGTGCTTAACTAATTGTCTTTGTACAGCCACCACGAGAGCCAACGACGGCTTGGGGATTCGGGACGAGACTGGGGGTGCCGCCACGCCGTTCAGCTATGGCTCAGGTCATGTGAACCCAGTTAGCGCCCTGGACCCGGGCCTAGTGTACGACACCACGACGCATGACTACCTCAACTTCATCTGCTCCATGAGGCCCACCGACACCGAAGGCCTCCTCCCGGTGTCCCTCCCGCTCCCGGTCGACATGCTCTGGACCCTGCTAATCCCCGTGTTCCTCGGCACCAATTCCAACCCGTTCCAGTGCAGCAAGGGCACCAACCGCCCTGAGGACCTCAACTACCCGTCCATCTCCGCGCCCTGCCTACCCTCCTCCGGTAGCTTCACCGTGAAGCGTAGGGTGAGGAACGTTGGGGACGGGGCGGCGTCGTACACCGTCAGCGTCACGCAACCGGCCGGTGTGACGGTCACTGTGGACCCCAGCACGCTGAGCTTTGACGGTAAGAATCCAAAGGAGGAGAAGCATTTTAAGGTGACGTTTCAAGTGTACGACAGCGCCATGGCCGCCGACTACGTGTTTGGCGGCATTGAGTGGTCGGACGGGAAGCATCACGTCTGGAGCCCCATAGTGGCCACCACCAAGTGCGGCTAGCGTTTGGAGTTGATCGGTACCAGCAATAAAACGAGCGATCAAATATTTAATACTCCCTTCGTTCATTTTTATAAGTCATTTCAGACAACTAAAAACAAGCTACTTTGCACCCTGTCTGAAATGTCTTCAAGACCTTATAAAAGTGAACAGAGAAAGTAGGTTATGTGATTGACAGAACAGAGTGCAGTAGAAATATGGTGCAAACCAGATAGAAAAGAAAAAGATGGCACACACACAACAATATTTCTTGCCAAAGTTTTAATATGAAGATAAATCCTTGTGAGAGTTCAAGCTCTAAGTTATCTTTGGGAGAGCTTGATGCACTATATGTGTTGCCTAAGAGCATCTCCAACAGCCGCGCGACGCGCCGCGCCCAAAAATCGCATTTGCCGCGCGCGCTTCGGCTGGTTTGCCGCGCCGCGCCGCGCTGGCTCCAGCGGCTGCTGTAAAATGCAGCGCGCGCGCTCCGCTCCAACAGCGCGCAAAAATGTAGCGCGCGCGCCGCTACAGCAGCGCCAAATATGGCATTTGGACACAAAATGAAACATTCAATCAAAATGCAATGAACATGTGAAATTTAACAAGTTGATGATGAATACATAAAAAGTCGCCCACAAGTTCATCCAACCAAGTCCAAATGCAAACCAAGTTCAAAATACAAGTGCAACCAACAAAGTTCAAGACATATATAAAACACATCAACCATCTTGCTCGTCTTCTTCGTCTTCTTCCTCTTCTTCCGCCGACGATTCTTCCTCTTCTTCCGCCGATGAATCTTCCTCTTCATGACGCACCGCATCACTTGTAGCTCCGACGTGAGGCACATCGAAAGGCATGGCCGGAGGTGCACCCATGCCTCCCATGGCGGCCGGAGGTGCACCCATGCCTCCCATGAGAGAAGCAAAACTCATGCCACCCATGCCTCCCATAACGTTGGAGGGTGCTCCAATGCCACCCATGGCTCCCATAGCATTGGAGGGTGCTCGAAAGCCACCCATGCCTCCCATGGCGGCCGGAGGTGCACCCATGCCTCCGAAGCCACCCAAGCCTCCAATGGAGCCGAGGCCCATGCCACCCATGCCGCCGAGGCCACCGCCACCCATGCCGCCGAGGCCACCGCCGCCACCCATTGTGTTGATCATGGCTCTTTTTTGAATCAAGACTTCTTGACGGGCAAGGTTGACATATTCCATTTGCGCTTCATTGAACAAAGATGTGTCCAAGAAGAACAAGTTTTTTTCCCATTCCATCAACCTAGTTCGCTCCTCCATGGCAACCTTCCTCTCCTCCAATGCCACTTTCCTCTCCTCGGCGGCCACCCTCCTCTCCTCGGCCGCCAACCTCCTCTCCTCGGCCGCGGCATCTTGGTTCCTTGCCATTTTCCTCACCTTGTTCGCTTCTTTTCTTGCCTTCACAATAGCTTCCATAGCATTTGTGAGCTCATCATCTCCTTTCCTCTTCTTCTTTTCGGTTTTGTCCTTCTTGCACCCATCCGGTCGTTTTGGTTTCGAGTATGAAACCGAGTTGGGTGTGGGGCTTCTCATGCCCTCCTCACTTGAGGCATCATCCTCCTCATCATCATCATTCAACTCAATTGTGCGCTTGCGTTTGTTGCTCAAATGCAAATCATCCAAATCTTCACGCTTCCTCCATTTCTCATCATCCTTCAACACTTCATAGCAATGAGGCAAGGTAAAGATCTTTCCTTTCTTGATCTTCCCCTTCTTGGTTGTCCTCGTCTCTTCTCTGAACAAGTTTTGTGCAATGTTGTACTACAAGAAAAACAAAACAAGTTAGCACTTCGGACACCAAAAAAAAGTATGATGAACATGTATGAGATGGCACTTACTCTATCATCCTCATTTGTCCCACTTGGGTTAAGCTTGTCAACTGCCTTTTGTGCGGCCGCCCACTTTTGACAATCCGAGTTGATTGTCGACCATCGGGACCGAAGTGATCTCTCGGAGCGGTCAATTCCACTCATGTTCTGAGCATCAAAGTGTTCTTTCATTCGCCCCCAATAAGCATCTCTACTTTGATCACCTCCAACGGATGGATCCCTCGATACTTGCAACCAAGTATTGCATAGTAATTTGTCATCATTGATGGTGTAATTGCCCGCTCTTCCTTTCGGCGCCTCGACAATGCCCTCACCCTCCTCGTCCACCTCAAACTCATGATCGTCCAAATGGATTTCATTGGTTTGAGACCAATGCGAATTGTTGGACCCAACACCCATAGTTGACATGTATGCATCATCGTTGAGACTACAAATGCAAATATAAAGAAATCTATATGATGATGCATTGAACAAATAACAAGAAAATAAAAGTTGGAATTTTTTTCACCTTGGGGGCATTTCGTCGAGCACGTGGTGCGCGTCGGCCGCCGGCTCAACGGTTGAGCTCGCCGGCGCTTCGGTAGACGCCGGAGCCGTCCGCCGCCCTGCAAGCTTCTTCTTCTTCGAGGTGCCGGAGCCGTCCGCCGCCTTCTTCTTCGCGGATATTTTTCTTTTCTTCGCCTCCGACGCATTGGGGAGCTTTGACGGTGCGGCGGTAGCACGGGACGGCGCCGGCGCAACGCCGCTCGTCGGCGTGGTCATCCGCGGCGGCAAGAAGAGGCTGCGCGCGAGGCCGACCGATGGCGGAGCTCCGGTGGCGGCGGCAGCGCCCGCGCCAACGCTCGCCGCTCTAGGGTTTGCGGCGGCGGCGCCGGCGGCGGCGGGGGGTCGCGGCTGTACAGCAGGGTGAGAGGGGCTCCGGTGTGCGCATCCATGGCGGAAGGGGCGCGAGCGCCGGCGCGCGCGAGTGGAAGAAGAAGGGAAAAAGGGAAGTTCGCGCGCGCGCTCGAGTGTGCCGCGCGCGGAAGTGGACGCACCAAATCAACAGCGCGGGATGGGGCATTCACCAGCGCGCCCAACTCGTTTTAGCGCGCGCGCGTTTTTTGCGCGCCCGCTGGAGCTGTCCGACGCGTTGCGCGCGCGCTAAAATGGCGTTTTTTCCGGCGCGGCGCTAGTATAGCGCGGCTGTTGGAGATGCTCTAAGTTTTGAGCTTATGGTGGTGGGGTGGGCTGCGTGCTCAAAAGAGCAAAAGAAAAGCGAAAGGTAAAAAAAAAAGTTAAAAAAGTTGTAAATTTTTAGTACAAGTTTAAAAATCTCGAAAGTTCAAAACCTTGGAAGTTCCAAGCTTCGGAAATTTGCAAAAGTTTGAACTGAGCCGAGGGTTTGAAATCTTGGCATTTTGAGTGTGGATCGATGAGCGATGCGGGGAGTCGTTCTTCCACGCCAGCTACGAATGTTCACCAAATAGGGATTTTGTTTGGAATCTAGTATCTATCTTTTTTAAACATCCAGAAATGGGAAAGCAGGTGGGCCGGCCCGTTGGGCGATCCGAAAGCCATATTGTTGTGGCCCAGTATGATCTTATCATTAGCATCCCACTCCATCCATCGTACGGTACACTCGTGCCAGTCAGCAGCGTTAGCGCGAAGGGATAACGTCCGTTCCATCCTCGCGCGCGCGGCCATGGCGTCCACCTCCTCCTCCCTCGGCGCCATCCTCCAGCGCTTCCCGCTGCTCGCGCCCCGCCCCGCCTCCCGCCGCGCGCCCACCACCCGCCGCGCCGTCGCCAACAAGATCTCCTGCATCGGATGGGTACGTACCAATACCAATTCCATGTCTCCAACCCTGCTCAAACTGGCTGGCCGGTGGTGACTGACTGACTGACGCGCTTGGCTTGGGACGCACGCGCGCAGGACCCGGAGGGCATCCTGGCGCCGCCGCAGCCGGGCCACATCTCGCGCCTCGAGTTCCGGCGCCGCCTCGACAGCGACGCCGACGCGCGCGCCGCCTTCGACCTCCAGGTCAAGGAGGAGCAGGAGCGCCGCCGCAAGGACCGCGAGGTACTGTTATTAATTAGTGGCCATTCCGTCTGTCGAGCACGTCCGGTGCGTGCGTGGCCGGCCTCAGCTGACAGCTGACACGGCGTGAGTGCAGGCGCGGGTGATACCTGAGACGGACGCCGGGCTGGTGGAGTTCTTCCTGGACACGGACGCGCGGGAGATCGAGATCGAGATCGGCAGGCTCCGCCCCAGGCTCAACAAGGCCTTCTTCGACCACATCCAGCGGGAGATCGCGCAGATCAAGTTCGCGGTCACCAGGACAGCGGTCTGCACCAACTTGAGCTCCCTGCTTTCCTCTGCTCTGGAGTGTGTGGTAAAATTTGTTCCAATTGATCAATTCCAGCCTGAATTTGGTTTCTTCTGTGTGCGCGCGCAGGCAAATGAAGACAGGCTGATCGAGCTGGAGGCGATGCAGAAGGTCATCGGGGAGGGAGTCGGTCAGTGAGCAAAATCTTAGCTCCAAGAAACTGTCTCAGTAATCCAAGCTAGGTAGATAACTTCTCTGTATCTGTAACTGTTGTCCTTGCTGATGATGCAGAGGCCTACGACAAGCTGCAAAACGACCTGGTGACGGCCAAGGAGCGGCTCACCAACATCCTGCAATCCAAAGACAGGAAGAAAACTGTAAGATCTGAAACAGCAAGAGCTCAAAATGCTGTCACTTTTTTTTTTTGGTATGTGTATGAACCTGCTGAGTTTTTGTATAACTTTGAATTGATTTTATACCCAGCTGCTCGACATGGTGGAACGGAACGAGCTCAACATGTCCATATTAACGCTTCTCGACGAGAACATAGCGAGTGCCAAGACGAGTAACCAGGTGATGTGCTGCCCCTGGCCTCTATAAGGAGAACCGAATAAATTAGCAATGCTTTGAATCTTTGGTCATGTGTTTCTTTTGCTACTATTGTTCTAAACTTCTGTATTTTTATCTACTTTTCAGGAGGAGGCTGTGGCTTTCATGGAGGATGTACGCTCATCTATGCTGAAATACATAACAGTATAAATTTTGCCTACATACGACGGTGACCAGTTATCACTGGTAGTGGAGTCGTCTTCGGAACATAGTTGTTCGGATTAATTCAATGGAGCTGCAATCCACAAGGCCATCTTGTGTGCTGTAATTTTGTTTCGGTTGTATTTAGTTGTCTGTTTTCATATATGTTCCAATTGTCAGTAGCTTTACTGGCAAAGAGAGATTGTACAAGCATATATACCTGTAGGGCTGTACCACAAACAAATACAACAAGACTATGATCTGTTCTGCTGGTCGGTTAACTGGTTTGCGAATGTATGATTTTCTAGTGGTTTCTTACAGTAAACATGTATCAGTTTGTACTGAAGTTCACACAAAGGGCTGTACTAGAGGCAGTATCTATGTTTGAGAATGATCTGCAGAAAAGGAGGTACACCACATTTTCTTACCGACGTAGTACATATAATCCATGGTGGTTAAAGTTAGACACACGCCCCTGATGCTTAAGCGAAACGGAAAATTCAGAGTCTGCTGTCCAAGGAGAAAAAGAAAAGCAAGAAAAAGAAGAGAAGAACAAAAAGAAAAGAGATATCACAAAGAGGATCAGCAGCATGGCATTGTCTACCGGTGCAAGCAAGGAAGCAATGCTTTGCTAAAATACAAAAGAAACATGATGCCAAAAGTACCATTACCGCTACACCCGTCCTGCCGAAACGTATGGCTGCTCCTCCATCTCTCACTGCATTCTGAGGAGCTCTATGACATGAAACTGTGAAGTTTCCTTTTGTCTAAACCAAGATGATCGAGTGATATATCGCCTCCCGGGACTGGATTTCTTGGGGACATCATTTCTTATCCCTGCAAGTGTTCTTCCCTATTTCTTGGAGACAGACAGCTCTAGAGGTACTGCAATTGCACACACTACATTTTGATCCATGTTTGCTCATTGGTTTTCACAGCTTCAGATCAGGATTCAGGAGATCCGGCCTCTTTACTTTTGCAGGGAGTGCAAAGATCTACAGCTGATGGGTTGGACATATTTGTTCCTCATGACTTTCCATCCCACCTGGGGAACCTATATCGCACCACCTGGTTAGTTCCTCTTCTCGTTGGTGAGCTTGCAAAGTACTACGTAGTAGTTAGTTGTTAATTCATGTCTGTGTGCTTGAAACCAGGTCTTGTTGGCATGTGCATCATTTGCACCTGTCATAATCATCATTTACACCCCCACCAAAAGAAACAAGTTACACTAATTAATCAGATGATTATAAATTTATAATCTACTAGAGTGTAGCTTGGGGCCTGTGCAGAAGCATCCTCAGATTTCTACTGTGGATAAAGCAAATTCCACAAAGTATGCCGATTGAGAACGGGGTAATTTGGTTGCTTAGTGATGCAGTCATTTCAAAAGACCGGTAGTTATGGTTTGATAAGCTAGTAACTAACAGAAATACGGCCGGTGCCAGGCCAATGAACCCTTCTAGCCTTACACGGCCACAAGAGAAAAGCAGATACAGTAGGCAATCACACGATCATAAATTTATCAATTGAGTGCGTAGGCAGTAGCTGCATGCATTATTGCAAATTTATAAACTGGCATAAGGATTTCAACATGTCTGGAAGACCTAGGATCAGACTGTTGATTTTGTTAGCAGGTGCATCATCTACACCCATTGTGTTAATCATCGTCATGTTTAGATTAGCAATCAGCAATTTGGACCGCAACAACTCAATGTACATTAAGTGAGGATATCTGAACTTTTATTTTGTACCCTCATTTGTAGTTCCACTCTACTTAAACTTCCAAAGTGGACACTCCCTAACGAATCCGAATGATATTATTATGATGGCACCAGTTGTGGCGTTAGTTTATTCATATGCAAATAGCTAGTACAACCTAGAGAGTACCAAACTACTGATATAATCATGTATTGTGGAAGTCACATGTAACAGCCATTTTATTACTGCAGAGAGCAAAGGATCTTGACGACGCCGTCAAACAATTGACTGATCTTTTGTGTGAATGCGACCGTACTACACAAGGCAAAGCTAAAGCATTCTGCTTTGGTGGCTGGGATGCTGAGGGTCTGGGAGCATCTGCTGTTCTTAGAGCTACAGCAAAAGCCTTAAAATCCACAAGCGATCCTGACATGAAAAGACACATTGGCAGGATTATCCATGTGGATTGCTCCCTATGGAAAAATAGAAGGGCCATGCAGAGGGCAATTGCGGGGGAGTTGAACCTTGAGCATGTAATGGCACTATTTGATGAGCAGGATGAAGAAGATGATTTTAGAGGGGTGGATGACAGCTCTAGGCAAGTGATACCAAGCATCGGGAGAGTGATCTATGAATCTCTAATGTATGAAAAGTTTCTGCTGATTTTCCATTATGGGGGAGATGAAGATATTGATCTGGCAGAGTGTGGCATTCCGGAAGTTGGTCCGTTCGGTAAAGGTAAATTGCTGTGGACCAATCATGGAAAATATCGGTACTCGGTGACAGGATTACACAAGTTGATGTCTGTTTCTACTTACATTGATATGGTCATCTACTCTGGCCCTCAAGATATGGTCTCCAACTCCATCTCTATCAAAAATATTAGTCACCCGGTGTGTGCTTTCTTTCACAAACAAGCGGCTGCAGTGATTGATCACACTGGCATGGATGGCATCAACCCGACAACAGTTCTAGATTGCTTATTGTACTCAACGTTCCTGACACAACAATTACCTGAAAACCCAGCCATCGGTGTCGACTATGGTTGGGATACTCACGCTGGCAACTACTGGATTTGTGATGGAATCCTTCAAGGGGACAGAACTTGGGAGATTGGCAATGCATTATATGGAGTGATATCACAGTTAGGCTATTCTTCAGCGGGCAACGGGACCATTTGCAGAGTATTTGAATCGGCCAGAAAGCCCCTATAATGGCTGGTATTCAGTTACCTCAAACAAAAAAACTGCACATGACATGTGTTATGTACCCAATAGTGCATCATCATACTTCCTAACTTACAAGGGACATGATCCAATTTATCTACGTTATGATTTTCTTCACCTAGCTACCAATCTCCGTGTGCTAAAACTCCGCAAGTGCAGCTTTGATTTTGCATATCCTCCTTTTCGGCGTTGCCACAACTTGAGATTCCTTTGGCTTGATCATTGCACAAACACAAGGAAGGAGTATGGCAGAGGATCAGTTTTTCCCAACCTGCTGGTGTTTGACTTGCGTTTCACAGAATATGTTTTATTTCCACAGATGATTGAACTGATGACAAATCTCAGGGAGATAAATGCAAAAGGAGTCTCATGGAATACTATCAGTCATGCATGGAAAAGGCTACAGAAACTTCACAAGCTCCGAGTGACCGAATCTTCAGATGTCATCACAGTGGACAGTTTCTCTTCCATAGATATGATTGATCTGCAGCTCCTTGACTTGTCCGGCAACACTCACATGGAATCATTACCTAAACTGTCATCAGCAATAAGTTTGAAGATGCTTGTTCTTGATGGTTGTTCCAGCTTGGAGCATATTGTGCTCCAAGGAGCTCTTCCACTGCTTGAGAGTTTCAGCTTCGATGGTTTTGGCCCAGCTGTCAACTGGACACATTCCATAGATCTGCCACAAAGGGAATTACGACTCAAGTCTCCGGCAGCTCTAGATGAGAAGACAGCCAAGGTGGTCTCACAACAAAGGAATAAAGGAAAAGAAAAGGCCAAGGTGGCCTCCCAAAAAGAAGAAGAAACAGCCAAGGTGGCCTCGCAGAAAAAGGAATTAAAAGCCAAGGTGACCAAAATCTCCCTGGAGGGTTGTGTTCGATTGCACAAAATATTCTTGCATGCATTGCCCAATTTGGAGGAATTAGACCTATCTAGTACATCCATTAAAGTGCTCAACCTCAAGGTAATGGGTGTTCCAGGCCTCAAGAAGCTATTCTTATTGGGTTGTCAGCAACTTCGTTCCCTGATCTGGGACGGATACCCTAGATTGCAAGTGCTACATGTAGACACACGGGGAACCACAAGATCAATGCTGGGTTGTGGAGAACATGGATCCTTTGGCTTTGAGGCCTGTATTGCCTTTACCGATGGAAGGTTCATAAGGCCAGCCATACAAGGAATAAAAAATCAAACATACCCTAACTCCTCCAGGGTACACCTCCTTATCACTTGTATGGATCATAGCCAGGCCAGCATCACAAATAGGATAGAGGGGGTTTGCCCTGGCCAAGAAACCAATTTGGTTCCAACATGGAAGTTGTCTCTTTATAATGATATTGCCCTTGTCAAGGATGTCAAATGCTTGTCCTTGGTATGGGACTGTCCACAGCTTCAACCTTTGGACAAGCACATCGAGATTGGCGAAGGAAGCTACAACTTTGAGAGTATAGATGACAATGGATATTTCAGAGATTTTGTTTTGACCTTTGTTAAATCATTGCATGTGCATGACAATTCATCCATCACTGCTATTCCCCCAAAGGGTGGAGGGATCTGGCGCGGCCTAGAATGGTGTCATGTGGATAGGTGCCCCAAGCTCCACATTCTTTTTAAATGTTGGAGGGCACAGATGAACTTTGAACACATAAGGGCATTCTCAGCTTCTGATCTCCCGATGGCCTATTGCATCTGGGGTAGAGGCATTAATACTCAAAGCAGTAGTCGTTGTTTCAAACAACTGCAGCACATATACCTGCACAACTGCCCTCGGCTGGTGTTCGTCCTCCCCATTTCCTTCATCTTGCATAGCTTGGAGACCCTCCAGATTGCGTACTGCAGTAACCTTCGACATGTTTTCCCATTGGACAAATGGCGCCCTCAAGAAATCGCATCTGGTGTCAAATTCGAGAATCTGAAGCACATCAAGCTATACCATCTTCACAGCCTGGAGCAGATATGTGAGGCGAAACTGACCGCACCGGCATTGCAGACGATCAGTCTCAGGGATTGCTGGGGCCTGAGGCGTCTACCGGCTGTAGCACATCAAGATCCTAAGCCGGTGGTGGACTGTGAGAAGGACTGGTGGGATAAGCTCATGTGGGACGGCATCGATGTTAGCCATGACCCATCGCTCTTCGAGATACGCCACTCAGCTCACTACAAGAAGACCATCCCAAGGGGCTCCCTTCTAAGGTTTTTGCAGGTTGTTGTTCTTACGAGCTAGACAGATCCAGAAAGTGTCAAAATAGTTTTTAGTAATTGCTTTTGATCCTGGTTCTTTATTCTTCAGATAATCTGTTATGGTACCAATACAAGGGAGGTCGGCCTGCGGGAAGCATTTATCGCTGTTACCTGTTCTCTTCTCACCACTCCTTAAGCCCTTACCAGCTGCCGGTGTGTTTGTGCTGCTACAAGCGTCATGAATGAACGGTATGTTTTTGCCAAGGTGTGTTGGCTTGGCTTTGTGTGTTAAGCAAGCACTATAGTTCTAGCTTGTGTGTGGAGTATGTGTCTGCTTGTAATAAGAGGGTGTGCACACCTTTGTTTATCAACACTGTGGTGTGCGTGAACCGTAAATTCAGCGAGTGTTTGGTTGATGAGACGAAATATATGATTGTGATGAGTGGCTGGGTTATCTGGTGGTATTTTCATCTGCTAAATGCATTTTTTTCCGGCGGAGTTTCTCTAGCAGATGTACATCTATCTGAGATGGTGAAACAACTATTTGTTTCCTATAAACAGAGTAGACCCTATTTTCAGTGTTCTTGCTATCACCAGAGTGCTTCTAATGAGAGTAATGAGTAACGAGTACCTTAGTCCAAGAAGACGAGAGCTAACAAAACAGTTTGATAAAACATTATATGCATGATTCATAGTGTATTCCAGCGGCGATTCACCAGAGGAGATGAAGACGCCGGTGATTTCATGACCTAGTTGAAATCTCGCGAAAAGCAGAGCAGCTGCTTGTTTTGAACAAGTAACAGCAAAGCAGTGTGGTTCCCTCTGCCTAGGGAACATCTATGGTTCTCCGTTCGACCACGACGACAGCCATGAGCGCACACCCTCCAGCACAGCAAGCAAATCTGTTTTTAGAAAGGAAAAAAAACTAGTTAATTGCTTGATAAGTTTTAAGCAAGCAAAGCAATAGAACAGGCTTATGCCAAATTTGTTCCCAACGTTGCCCCACAAAATGCAAAGCTATCCAGATAACGCGGGTCATAAAATGGATGGTACCGCAATTTGCCAGATGCACATGGCGAAGATAGCAGCAAAACGTAGAAGCTCTTATAATTTACCATGATTGGCATTACGGATTGACACAGACTGCTTGGTACAGTACTTTAGTAGCAACAAAGAAGAACCTTTCACACATAATACTGATTATTAAGTGCTACAGAACACAGTTGCACCAAATCCAGCCTTCATTCTGAACAGATACAACAGGTCGAACAGATTTATTTAGCACAAGATACATAACTTGTGAATACCAGATGAAATCCGAACACAAACACACAGAAGCAACACCGATAAGGCAGGCAGCAACAGAAGCTCTCTGAGTCTCACTTGACCGAAACCATTAGTTGCCAGCTGCCGGCTTGAAGTCGATTATGAGGACTTTCTCCGTTGAACCCAAGAAATCATTTGCAAACTCAACGTGTGTTGGGTGGTAAACGTACTCCTTGACTCCCTCTGTGCTTTCAAAAGTGGACTCGAAGACGTGCGTGAATCCCTGATGCATGTTCTCTATGCTCACATCAGTTCCCCTGCATACCAAAGAAAGAACAGAAAATTGATGTGCAAGCTTTGCAAAAATTGAAAACAAGCTGAAAATTGATGTGCAAGCTTTGCAAAAATTGAAAACAAGCTGACAACTCGCGAGTGTCCGACAGACGATAGCTTGTTTTCAAGGTTGCAACGATTTTTTTCCGACAAGTCGGCACTTTTGAGGGCATAGTGTAAAGTGGCAGATACGAAGGGAACTTTTGATTCCTTCATAGTGTAAAGAAGCTAAATGTTTCTTTTGTGCAGGGGCACGTGACGCTGAATGTTGTAGATGTCATGTCAAGATTTTTGTGATGCGGCTACAAAAAAGAAGTTGATAGGGATGACATATGCACCAAATTAAGGCGAAATAAGTTAGGAATAAGGCATTTGAGCAGAACTGAGGTTGGGTCAAATATAGAAGCAGTAGTAGCTTTGTATTAGCTGAATCAGGTTTACTTGTTAGCTTGACTTTGCTGATTTGACTGACTAGGTTGGTTTCCCTGTTGTATCCAATCCAAGAGAAACACTAACTCGTCCGCTAATTGAATCCGTCCTTGTGAACTAGAGTAATAACCACATGGCCTCCAAACTAGTGGCAGGCAGCGTACAGATGGGGCACGCATTTCGTCGAGCACCTAGAGTGCGCAGCGCAACCAGAGGAGCTACACCAACAGCTCGCCGAGGCAGGAACCGAGAGCGGACAGTAATATAGGGAGGAGGCGAGGGCGGGTGGCGTACCAGTGGAAGGCCTTCATGGAGGGGACCTTGTGGACGAGGCCGGCGTAGCCGCGGATGAGCCCGTCCAGCCGCTCCGCCGTCACGCCCTCCTTGAACTGCACGATGACCAGGTGCTTCACCACGCCGCCGCCGCTCCCCGCGCCCGCCGCCGCAGCCATCGTCGCTCCCGGCTGCTTCGTGCCGCCTAGCTCCGTGCACTGCCGTCCCCTTCCTCCCTCCCCCGCTGTCTCGATCGGTCCAGCCACCGCTTTGTAGACCACCAAGTTGTGAGTGGCGGGCAGATCTGGGGTTGGTGGCCACTGAGCAAGGCTCGGCTGAGTAATGGATGGATCGTGGCGGACACATCTGCTGCAGTCACACAGTTCGTTTGCTGAATTTGTTGCTAGTCTCCTCTCCTACCATAAACAAAAAAAGGTACTTCCTCTGCTTTCAGACAAAAAAAGGTACTTCCTCTGTTCACAAATATAAATATACGAAATATGTATGTGGCAACCATAATCGTTTTTGCAAAATTGCCACACAAGCTGGATGCCGTTCGATATTTGATCGCTCGGCTGCTGGCGATTCTTGTAACCGCTCAATCTGCGCACACCTATCCACCCATCGCGCCGCCGCCCACGCCCGACCACCTCTCTCCCTTCTCCTCTCGGTCTTCCTCCATCTCGACTCTCTTCTTTCTTGAAGAAAAACGGTGACGACACCATGGCCGCACTTCTCCCGCAAACTTCCACTGCTCAGCCAGCACCTCGCCGCCGCCCAGGCCGTGCTCCTCTTCCTCCACTAGTTGTCGCAGCATCGCGATCTCCTCAATCCCAACGGCGCGCGTGCGGACGCCAGATGGCGGCGTGAAGGAGTGGAGCAGGCCGAGCCACTCCTCGGTGACAAGGAAGGTGACTGCGGCGTCGCACGCGTCGAGAAGGCAGGGCGTTTTTTAGGCCTCATGGTGATGGCGTTGACATGGCCTCGCCCGGGGAACGGCACCGCCACAACGTGGCAGAAGCACGACTCATCCGCACCGGCGGAGGCGGCCATCATGTGGGTGTGCCGTGTGTTGTGTTGTCTCTCCTTGCGCTATCGTTATCGCAAGTAAGCAGATCGCGCAGTGTTGTGACTCTGCCACTCTGGTGCTCCTGTCAGCCACCAACGTGCGCGGCCGCTTAGGAATTTGTGGTGACATGTCAGCATCTTCTTTTTATCTGTGAGCAAAGTCATGTTGGGGTATTATTAAGGAGGATGTTATGCGGGTGATCCACCAATTTGGTAACCTCCATGTGGCCAACCTCCATTGGCTTAACTCAGCAAACATTGTGCTCTTGCCAAAAAAAGATGGGGCGGAGGGGATTGGTGACTATAGACCTATTAGCCTAATCCATGCCATAGCTAAGATCATTGCAAAGTTGCTTGCGGTCCGTCTTGGACCTCATATGGACAAGCTTATCTCCAAGGCCCAGAGCGCTTTCATCAAGAAGAGAAGTATTCATGATAACTTCATGTATGTGCGCAATCTTGCTCGCCGGCTCCACAAAAGCAAAACGCCATCCATCCTTCTCAAGCTTGACATTCGGAAGGCTTTTGATTCCGTACGTTGGGAGTACATTCTTGATCTTCTCCAACGGAGAGGCTTTCCTAGCAAATTTCGTGCGTGGGTTGCGGCCCTCCTTTGCACATCTACTTCCCGGATTCTACTCAATGGTGTTCCCGGCCCCCCCCATTAAGCATGGCCAGGGCCTTCGCCAAGGAGACCCGTTCTCGCCCCTATTGTTCGTCATCGCCATTGACCCTCTCCAACAAGTGCTAGATTTGGCCACTGCTCAGGGCTTACTACACAAGATTAGAGGTCGTGGGGCTGTTTGTAGGACCTCACTCTATGCTGACGATGCAATGGTATTCATGGCCCCCATCAAACAAGATATGGACAACCTCTCGTCCATCTTGGGCTGTTTTGGTGACGTCACCGGTCTAGAGACCAACTTCCAAAAGAGCTCCTATGTCCCCATCCGGTGTGGCAACCGCAATCTGGGAGAGATCCTCCATAACTTGCCGGCGACCCGGGCTTATTTCCCCATCCGTTACTTGGGCCTACCCCTATCCATATGGCAACTCAAGAGAGCAGATTTTCAATTCCTTGAAGATAAGGTTGCCGCAAGGCTTGTACCTTGGGATGGGCAGAACGTCACCACTACGGGTCGTGGTACCCTTGTCAAGTCGGTGCTCACCTCACAAGTCATCTACCATGCCACTCCACTTATCATCCCGCCACCCGTAATAAAGAGCATCAACAAAATCGAGAGGGCTTTCCTTTGGGCGGGAACGGACAAAATCACCGGTGCGAAGTGCAAAGTTAATTGGGCTACTGTGTGTCGGCCAAAGCATCTTGGTGGATTTGGTGTGCTCGACCTTGACAAGTTTGCTCGGGCCTTGCGGTTGCGTTGGCTTTGGTATGAGTGGAAAGACCCGGGCAAGCTTTGGGTGGGTATGGGGAACCCATGCGACAAGGTGGACATCGACCTATTCTACGCCTCTACCATCATATCAATTGGCAATGGTGCCATTGCCCCCTTTTGGGGTTCCCCTTGGCTCAATGGGAAGAAACCGAAGGACATTGCTCCCCTCATTTACATGGCCTCCTCGCGAAAAAATTGGAAAGTCAAGGAGGCCTTGGCGGATGATGCTTGGATTCGCAAGATAAACCTCAATATGATTCTCACCATGGAGCACCTTAGGCAATTTGTCACGCTTTGGGAGCAAATTCGCCACACCCACCTACGTGAGGATGTCATCGACGAGATGGTTTGGAAGCACTCAGCGAGTGGTCTTTATTCTTCGGCATCGGCTTACCACGCGCAATTCATTGGATCTACGGGCACCACCTTCCACTGCTACATTTGGGGTGCATGGGCTCCGCCGAAGGTGAAATTCTTTGCTTGGCTTGCAACTCGTAATAGGATTTGGACGGCTGACAGGCTCGCTAGGAGGGGCTGGCAAAATTGCGGATTGTGTCCGCTTTGCCAGCGTGTGCAAGAAAGTGGAGCCCATCTTTTCTACAAGTGTCGCTTCACCGTTAGGATTTGGAACCTTGTCAAAAATTGGCTTGGTCTCCATATGATTGACATGGCAACTTGGGACAATCTGCACTCTCTCTCGCATTGGTGGAGAAACATGTCAGGAAGCAACATCCCCAACAAGAAGGCCATGGCATCCCTCACTATGCTAGTTGGGTGGACCATTTGGAATGAGAGAAACGCTCGTGTATTCAGGCAAAAGTCAACACCGACGCCGGTCATCTTCGACACCATCAAAAGAGAAGCTAGACTTTGGGTTATTGCGGGTGCACATAAATTGGGTAACATAATGCCGGGAGAGTAATGGACCTTTTGTAATACGTGTGGTGTAAAAAACTCTATTCTCCTTCTTAATTAATGGATGAGGCAAAGCTTATGCCTCCGTTTCGAAAAAAAAAGACAAGCTCTAGGAGAGGAGGAACGGCTCCTGCTGCTCCTGGAGCAGCTCGGAGAGCCTCCTGCCATCGACCATCAAAGCAGGCAGAAACAAGAACAGAGAGCGGAGAGGTGTGTGCAAAGCTAGCTAGCTCCTGCAAGTGTCAGGTGAATCCGGTTCAGCTCGGTCAGGTGTGCTCGTCCATGAGAGCTAGTATTCTGGTTCAATTTTTTCTGCTCTATGTGAAGAGAGGAGAGAATAAACTGGGTCGAAGAATTATTTGGTGAAAAAAACTGTATTCTGGCCTGAACTGAACAAATTGGTCACTAACAAGCTTGGTGTCTATCAAGAGCGCTGATGAAATTTCCATTTGCGCGGAGAAGATGGCTCCTATAATTCAATATACTAGGTTTTCTGTGTATTCTTAGCCTGTAAAGTGAAGTAACTATCTTAACATTTTTAGGAAGCGACCGCAAGGCTCCTCATTGCTGCTTTGAAATGCACCTTGTATGGAACCGAGTGACTAATGCTTGATGCTATCGTCATTGAAACTACTAGTGCATTCCTTGTTTTATTTGGTTCCTTTTTCTTGCGCTTGACATATATTTTCACTGCTAAATATCATTGGTAATATACGCATCATAAACTAGATAACTTACATATAAATACGACGGTAACTTTGGGTTGGATAAAAAAAACATGTTGAAAACATATCACTGATGGCTACTATGTAAATAACACGGTAATATATGCACCACAAACCTGATAACTTAGATGCAAACAATGCGGTATTTTGGACCTCACTGAAAAAATTGTTGAAAACATACTCATCGTAAATTCTCTGTAAGTAGCATGGTAATATATGCACCATAGACTGGACAGGGCGTTTTGGTGCCCGAGCCCAGCTAGTCCCGATATCTATGCCATCCGTTCCGGTCTCGGGATCGATGAATAATGAGCTGGCCTGTAAGACTCGCGTCGCGGAAAATGTGTGTCAGGCCCAAATACGGTAGGAAACAGTGCGCGGAAGGTGGGCCAACCGCGTATGGGCGAGACGGCGAGGCCACAGGATCGGCATGGGCCGTTGACGTGCGTGGGACAGAGTGCTAGCGATTTTGTTGAGCCGTGGATCAGGTACGGAGAACATGACGAGGACAAAACCTGAGCCATCTGGCGTCCCTCACCGATACATGTGCAGCGCTCGTTCTGGAAACCCTCGCCGCCCATCCACGGCTCACTCCAGAAGACGCTAGTGCGTACCGCCGCCACCCCACGGACATGGCTCACCGCTGTAGCGACGGCCACCGCTCCAGACCACCCGTCGGCCGCCGCACCTCTCGTCGTCGACGTGGTAGCTCCGCGCCAGTGGATGGAATAAGCAGGGCTGGAGTTCCTTCTTGATGCTGTCGATAGGTGAGTTATCTCCGATCCGGAAAAGGGATGCAGTACTAAATCAGCTCGTATGCCGACGGAGTTCCAATTTGCTGGTCGCCATTTTGACCTGCCTTTTTCCCGTAGGTTCCCACTGCGTGAGTTTGCAGACAGCCATGAACACCCAGATCCGGTGCCTCTGGTTTTGCTGGCCAACAGTGGAGAAACCGCACTGGTGGCTTCTGAATCAAGCCCAAGCTCTGGTTGTGGACAGCGAATCGGCGGCGAAGGGGACGGAGTTATCGCTACCGGAGTTCGGTGGTGGCCAGATTCATCCCCCACGAGGTCTGCATAGTCCACAGACATAGTTAATCCCCAGGCCCCTGCTGGACAAAAAGGTATGGGGAACAAAATTTGTGATGTAAAAATCTATAATTATGTGGTTCGAGATTTCTTTTCGGAGTGTAACCATCATATAAGATGCACAGCATAAGTTTAGTTCATGCAATAGTCGTTGTCCTGGACCAGTATATTGCAGTCAATAGATGTATGGAAAATGGTAGTTCGTTCATTCTGATGTTAAACAGCTAAATAAAGGAAGGCCCAGAGACAAATTGGAAATAAGAAAACTGAATAATATGTGCTGAATTGGTTTGCAATGCAGATTAAGGCTGGGGAGTGCCCCTCCGGACCGGACCCCATGTCCATCCCGAATGAGTGCTATGGAGCAGTCGATTCGGAATATGCTGAGCAACCTACAAAAAGTGTAATAAAACCAGAAAATGGTTTGAGTTTTGATTCCTTGGGAGAGGCATATGACTTCTACAACTTATATTCATGGGAAATTGGATTTGGTATAAGATTAAGATATGGCAAAAGTAGACTGAACACAGTGAGGATGAAATGCATGCAAGAGATCGTCTGCGGGTGCTCGATGAGATTTCGATGCCCTAGTGGCGGATGTTATAATTATATTTTTCAAGTGTTCCT
>LR738715.1:874242556-874306418 GCA_902687465.1 Secale cereale | reverse complement strand
CACACACACAAAATGATTTTCTTTGTTCTTTAGGGGCCTTCAGATTTGAAATTTGACATGGTAAATTTGTATTTGTACAAAGAGAAGCAGAACGTGCAGGCAACTCACAATCAAGCTAGTTTCTAGTCAATCTACCTCTTTGACACACTGATTGGAGACTGACAGCGACTTGACGAGATTGCTCGGGCCATGGGAGAGTTGGCAATAAGTTGCAGCCTGCCTGCCGGAGCCAAGCATGAAACGTTAGTGAATGGCATCTTACAACCCGCCGTGAAATAGCTGGCAAGTTACAACCCGCCGGAGTCGAGCAAGATACATCGGTGAGGGCTTGTGTGGCACCCGGAAAGAGTAAGGGCTGGGACATTTTTTTTTCCTTTTGTTAGGTCAAAACGGAGGTGATTTTAATGGTTGCAACAGTGGGTAATTTGTTCTAACTTTGAGTATAATAATAGTACATCGAGGATTATAGGTTGTGATTTTCCTGGCTTATTAGGCTAGATGTTTCTAAATTTTGTGGCAATTCAAGCCTGTTTTCTTATTTTTGACACATATTGTGCTTTTAGTATATAATAGATACACCAATTGTGTCATTGCATCACATCAATCCATGCATAAATAGAATAATAAACCGGGTGTAGCATGTAGATAAACATAAAGATACATATGCCACTCGTTATTATAGTCTCTTACATAGCAGGGCCAACAAGCCAAATGTTTGGACAATGAAGTAGAAGTAATTAAACACTCAAGCTTTGTCCCGTCGATGGTTTGCCGGAACAGGGATATATGGGAGCATGAAACTCACCAAGTTCACCCCTTCTTCAATTCCACTAAACAATGTGTAAATCTCACCAAATAGCTTTTCTCTAACCTCGTTTCCAAGTAAGCATCGACTTACGATCAACATGAGTATCTGGTTGAGCTCATCTTTCAGATCGACTACCCCCTCTTCTACGCATTTTGCAAAGTAGTCCTGTGGAAAATATATATAACACATTATCAAAACGTCGTCTAGTTGAATTAACGTATATAGCAAACTGCCATGTACCACGAATTTGTCTACACATATAACATCGTGAAACATCATATCTTTCTAGGGAAGGCTGGTATAATGAACGTATTGTGCAATCGTGTGCATGCTAATGAACTATATGTAACACTACTACAAAGGAAACATTTTTTTGTGAAATTAATATTATTCTTTCAAGTACAATTATTTCATATGAGAACATATCTGTATCCAGGTTTCAACAATGTTCCCAAAATTTCGGTTATTTCGTGGGTACCAAAATACTTGTTGCCACATAACTTTATACTATGTTCAAACCAAATTTGAATTTGTAGTAAATTAAATTAACTTCAGATGAAATAATTATGAAGTAAAATTTGGACTTTATAAAAAATCTGCATATTGGTACCAAAATTCTAAACCCTGCCCCTACCAAATATCAGGAAAACAAATAAATACATCTAAGGAAGGAGCAATGTATGTAATTATTAATAATGTATCACCTTTGTTTTGATAGTCGTTTTGTTACAAGAAATGATTTTTCTGATAATTGTTGTCGTTTTATTTTCATATCATTTTGCGGTAGCATCCAGATTTCTGTGTAAAATATACCGACATATAAGGACAAAGTGATAAAAAAATTGTGTCCATTTATTTATGTATGTATTGTACCCTTCTACAAAGCAAATTTGATGAACGTGGAGACTAAACTAGTTTTATCCATAGCACTTTTTCGACAAAGAGTAAATTTTATTTACTCAATATGAAGCATCAATTGGATTTACCTATGACACGTATGGAGTACTTTAAATTGTGCAGATTTCGTGATAGGTGTAGATCTATAAGAAATATAAACACTCATTCCAGAATACATTGATCACTTACTAGGAAGCAAGTGATCTAAGTTCACTACTTTTTTCACTAACAAATAGTTTTATAACTTGCAAAAAATATTAGAATTTTTTTATTGGACTGCAGACGAATTTGTCATAAAAAGTCACACTAAATTGTTATTCTTGCAACTTGTGCTTACATATTCACAATAACATTAGGGCTCGAAGTTGCTCTCTTGAGACCTAGCAAAGTAAGAAGCACCATCTATTTAGAAATGGATAGAGTAACATGAAGTAGCAAACTAGGTTCCTTAATAATCATTTTTTTAGCAGACAAACTGACTTTGTTGATTATATCAAACAAAGTACAATACAATGGAGAAAACAGACCGCAACAAAAATAAAATCAGATTCAAAGTTGCTCCCTTCAAAATTTGAAAAGTAAAAAAGAAGTCATCTATTCAGAAATGGATATAACTACTACGCTTGGCTATTTTATAGTACTGCATGAATTAATTGCAACTTATATTCATAAATCTAATAATGTGAGGAGGCACTATGTCTAATATATTCTTACCTCCACTTCACGAACATGGGGTCAACATGGCTCCTCAGCCGTGATGGCTTTAGAGTGTCGATGAAGAAGCGAGTCTCCTGCATTCGGGTGTTGTAATCTACAACATATCCGTTCTCTAGGACAAACATGGGCACAGTGAACTCATTCATATTGCCTTGGGAAACCTGGCAATCCGAACCTTGAAAGAAAATACCAGAGACCTCTGGCCCAACCAAGAAGCTTATTCTATTCCAAAGAAAACTTATTGTGAACACACTACCAAACATGTTATACAAATATGTCATTGTAACTTCGGGGCCCTTTGTACACAAGGTAGGTAACAGTTTTAGGATAGCAGTGATGTTGACCACAGGTGGAGGTGGTCGTGTACCCTGGATCAGAGGTAATTCTTGCATTTGCTTTCTTAATGATTTATTACAGTGATGAGAAAAATAGCTAGGAACAACCACATGGCGTCAATTGTCAAATCCATATTGATATTGTCCGTAGTTCTGTTGGTGTTGCAAAGACATGAAAATCATGAATACGAAGTTAAATATTTCGTTACTGCTCGATAAACTTCATGAGTGTACCTTTGATAAGAAAATGTTTTGAAGGAAAAGTATAAGAGAAACTCTAGCCGGGTCGCCATATATGCGGTAGCCAGAATGCATATGGAGGCTAGCTAGGATCGCCATGTCTCCGCCTCAAAATTTTGGGACCCACTCATCAATGAGACATACTTTCCCCCCAATCTCCCTTCCAGCTCCATGTGAGTAGTGAGGTGATGTGAAGTTTCCTACGCGACAAGCAGTTTTGTTGGATGTAGTGTGCTCCAAAAGTTGGCCTCAAGACAGCGAATAGGAAGGTTGAGGGGCTAGATATGGAGGACCCTCCATAATTCATGGAGATAGCAACCCACATGACGAAACTGCTTGAGTGCCCTTTTGCTCCCTAACCTCCATATTGGCAATTATTATGGAGCTCTGGAGCATATGGTGACTCTGCTAGAGTTGCTCTAAGGTTGACCATAAGTAGGAAACCAATTTTTCTCTCCAAGGACTTGAATACAAGTGACCAAGGCAAACTAAAATTTGAATGCCAATATAGCAATATTTAAGGCAATCGGTAGTTTCTGAAGTGTCATATCTACTATGCATATTGTATTGATATGTAATTTTATGCATATGGCATATTAATTTCCATAAAAAATGAACCTCGGTAAAATGAAATGTGCTTAGACCAAAATATACCCACAAGTAAAAAAAGGATAATGCACTAAATTTAACATATTGCCTCAATATTATAGCTTACTAAGTTCTCCAATGTTCTTTACTTTAACCACTGCGTGGTTGAGTTACTTACTTTTATTCACTCCATTAATTCCATCACCATTACGAGTTTTATCTCCTCTTGGAGTCGCCTGCGGGAGCGACTCGATGGCCAAAGCCTTTTCAGTAGATTGAGCTTATTTACTATTCCAACCTTATTGATCCAAGTTAATCAAACCCATCAAAATCGAACTGAAGGAGCAAATTGATAAAGTACCATTTTGTGCTTTGACACTTCAACATGTTCTCTTTTGATGGAACATCTTGATCATCAAACATCCACATTTAACCCCTAAAAACACATCTACATTCAATTAAGCACAAGGAAGAAGGAGCAGGTAACTACATGCCACCACGGATCAAACGCCGGGAAGGGGAACCTCTTCTCGTCCGACCCAGGTTCGAGGGTGACGAACCACCGGCAAATAGGGCAGTGAATACCTCAATGAAGACAGTATACTCAGCGCTGCACACAAACGGTCGCTCAGAACCCGCAACGACCACCGAATTAATCACATGGCACCACACACCGGCCTCTCCTAGCCAAACGACGCCCTCGGGAAGGTAACAACACCGGCTGTCGCCGCCGCCGCATCCACAGGGATAACATGAATTAACTTTGTGTCGGAGAAGAGGGGGTGGGGAGAAAGGATCACGTCGGTGCCTCCAAGGAGGGGAGCATCGCCCGCAGACGGTGTCACCGACGTTGTTGGCCAAGCCACCAAAGGATTTCTCCCAAACCCAACTCACACGACCATGCCCAACCACCATCAGGCCGGCGAGACAAGATCACCGGCGCGAGATCCAAAGGAAAGTGGGCCAGATAGGAAAAAGGAGTGACCATCATATCTGAGGCCAGAAGAACCGCCAGAGTATATCGCCGGCCATGAACCGCGCATGCCGCCGCCGCACCGCCCACACGGCTGAGGACGTCGACCCTCTCATGTGAGCACCGCCAACCACGAAGACTGCATCGCCTCTCCAAGCAGGGCCGCCACCCTGGTGCCCAAAGCCCCGCGCCGAGACCGGAGCGGTGAAATCCCAGTCGCCACCATCACCGGCGGACCTAGAATCGCAGGTTTGGAGGTGCCATAGTTCAAAGTTTACACTAGACATCATCATAATCTCAACAAATAGTCTTAAAATAGCAACAACTTGATGAATATATAGTACTCCTATGAGGTAAATTTATTTTACGACCACAAGTTGAGTGTGGCGGTGACCAAGGTTTGATATCCTCTTGAGTCGCCCGCGGGGGCGACTTGATGGGCTTATTTCCTATACTAACCTTGTCGATCCAGGTTAATCGAACCCGTCAAAATCGAGCAAATTGATAAAGTGCCATTTTTCTGCTTTGACACTTCATCATGTTCTCTTCTGATAGAACATCTTGATCATGAAACATCCACAGTTATACATAACCCTAAAAAACACACATTCTACTACATTTAACTTGGCGCTTTCTTCTGTCTTGCCAAAAACACAACACGTTCCACGCTGCCAAACACAGGAAGCGGAAAAGGCAATTTTCACTTTTCATCGATCAGAAGCAGCTCCGAAAAGGAAATTAAAGAAAGCAACCATCTCTCCCCACGCCCACCCCGGCCCTGCTCCCCGCCACGCCACATCACGCCAAGTCGACGGCCGCTCGCCGCTCGCCGCTCGCCGCCGCCCCTCCCTCCCTCCCCCGGCTCCCCGACCTCGGCCGTTCGGCCCCTCCCGCGGGCGGGGCTGAGGAGCGGGCCTCCCTCGCCGCCCTGTCCTGCCCTGCACAGGGAACAAGGCGAGAGCGATCGGCGTCGGGATGCTGAGGCGGCGCCTGAGCTCGCTCCTCCTCCGATCCCCGTGCTCCTCCTCCGTCGCCGCTTCCTCCTACCAGCAGCAGCACCACCACCTCCTCCTCCCCACCCACGCCGAGGTAACACCACGGTTCCCCTTTCTTTCCCTTCCGCGCATTTCGTCGAACGCCTCGCGCGCGCGCACGACGTGGCCGGATCGAATCTGGCGTGCTCGCCTTTCTTGCTCCGTTGGGGTCAACACGTACCTGCCGTTCCTACTTCCTGGATGCTCATCCGCTTGACTGTTTTCCTCGCAGAAACCGCCAGCCCTGAATCTGCTCAGGCTCTTCACATCCCTAGCTGTACGTTTCTTCCCAAACCTGCATTCTTATTTTTTGTGGCAACTATGCAGACTGCATGCGAATAATTGGTGGTGTACCCTCTGTTCATTCTGCAGGGAACCGATGGGGACAGGCCGTTCATCGCGTTTGTCTTAGGTAATTTTTCCCTGCTTTTACTCCCAGAATGTAGCAGGATTGTTGTTTTCTTTCTTCGAAACGAAGGCAAAGCTTTGCAGGGTTAGTTTTACATTTATAAATTCCATGCATATCTGTGTGGAGCAAAGCAAACTGAGGAACCCTTGCCTCGATGACAATCAGCGCTGTTTCAAGTTGGATTGTGTTGTGGCGCTCAAATTTGAATTGTTCACACCACTAATCAAGATCCTGCATATAGGGGGACCTGGGAGTGGGAAAGGAACACAATGTAGTAGGATCGCTTCGGATTTTGGATTTTCTCATGTGAGTGCTGGTGACCTTCTGCGGCATGAAATATCTTCTGGCACCGATCAAGGGTAATACTTCTTTCCATTTAATCCTCTGATAGCCTTATAATGACGCACACGCACGTGCATGGTTCGGTGAATTGATTTGTCAGTTCCATGGCATTTGCCAGGGAGTGGATCCTAGAGATAATAAGGGAAGGGAGGATTGTTCCGTCAGAGATAACTGTTGAACTGGTCAGAAAGGCAATTGAATCAAGCACTGCTAAAAGGGTTCTTATTGATGGTTTTCCAAGGTGTGAGGAAAACAGAATTGCCTTTGAAAAAATAGTAAGTTCTCTGTTTGGCTTGCATTACTGCTCCACAACTTTCTGTTAATGAAAACAGTATGTGATGAGATGGATAAGTCCATGATGTTCATTAGTTCTTGTTCAACTTTTCGGAAGGCTAATAACAGATGAATCTTGAAGTTTAGTTGCGCTCTTGGCTGTAACCATTTGTGTATACACACTTGTTTTTACTTTTTTTTACGTCAATATGCTGGCACAAAACTGCCAGTGTACAGTAGCAATCAGCAGTTTCTTATGCATGTTTTTTTAGTAGCAAATCAGTAACTATGTCCTGCTCTAGAGTGATGCACTTTTAGGTTTTATGCAGTAGTCCACAGTTAATGTTAGCCCCGCTATGGTGGATGTACGGTTGCATCTCAACAACTAATTCTAGCATTTATATCAAATAAAATATGTTTTCTGTTGTCGGGTAATAAGAAGACACTGGCACACCAACTAAGATATGTGTCATTGTTGTCCACTCAATAATTGCTAGTCTGATAAATGTAGATTGCATGGTCCTGTTCTGATATGTTGACGAATAAATTTCAGACTGGAACTGAACCAGACCTTGTGCTTTTCTTTGACTGTCCTGAGGATGAGATGGTTAAACGTCTCCTAAGCCGTAACCAGGTTGGTCTTTGTACTATTTCTGGAGTAAATTGTGCTAGATATATATACACTATATGAGTACTGTACATTTCCCAATTCTTATTCGAAATTTACTCCATATGTGTTTTTCTGAGATTTTATTTCCCAGCCGTTACTTTCAGCTTTGACAATTATCTTCTTATTACTCCCTCTCTTAAGTAACATGAAATATAGCATTCCTAAAGGATAGTCCTTGTGGATTGCCACAAATGATTTTCTTCTTCATATGCCATTTAAATTGAAGAGAAGAAACACTAATCTAATTAGTGTAGTTCGTGCATATCAAAATGGGAGGTTGATTAATGCTCTAGTGGATTTTCTTTTGAAATATCACATTAGATTGATCTCTCTATTTGTTTCTGTTTTTTTTATTATCTCGTGTATGCGTCTTAGGGACGAGTTGATGATAACATTGAGACAATCAAGAAGCGTCTAAAAGTGTTCGAGAGTTTGAATCTTCCTGTTGTCGAGTACTACTCTTCAAGGGGAAAGGCACACAAGGTAATTAATCTATTTATTTTACGCAGAGTGTCCTGGACAAAAGCACTTGTACCTTTTTATGAACAGTAGTACAGTACCTTTACTTTTTGACATGCATTTTCCTATTTCCTTCACACGGAAACAGAGCTCTAACTTTTGTTCTAGAAGTTGATCCAAAAGGCTTCTTAATGTGCCGATTCTCTTGATTTTTTACAAATGCCAATATATATTTCAGAAACATCAAACATATTGGTTACCAATTTATAAATAGCAGGATAGTATTTCCAGGGAGTCATAGGACAGAGAGATAGAGCCAGGATGTGATTCCCTCGTGTTCTGAATTCATTTAACCTTAAGACCATTTTTGTATGGTGTGGGAAGTCTGTACTGTGCTCATTTCGGAGCATTGCTAATCTCTTCAGAAGGGGTACCAATCAGGGATATATAATTGCAACATATTTTGTATATCAATCATATTGAGGATCTATAGGATGCCTTATTTTTTTTAAAAAATCGAAGCACCAAATTTTCATTAATTTAATTCAAAATATTTACAAACTAAAGAAAGCAAAGGAAAACAATCAACCAATGCCTTTTTTGTGAAACATGGGAAATCTAGTGTAGATGTATGATGAGCTCTGCCAACATCACAGATGTGCAGTAATCCATTACTCTAGTTTGCTTCGATTCTTTGCTTTGACTCTATGCTGTAAGAGAAGATCTTCTTTGAGCCTGAATTTCCAGCAGTTTATGCTTGGCACTTCTTTTCTGAAATCTTGCCATTTCTTTGAGTCCAAATTCTACAACATCCTTGAATGACGATGTCCATTGCAATTCCATTTGGCATCATAGCCTGGATGAGCGTAATATCATCAAAGCATGAAATTCCAGGCTTTCTGGAGGGGAAAAATACTATTCCAGCAGTGTGCAAAGTTGCAGTCCCAGAACAAGTGCCTTAGAGTCTCCTCAGAATGTTCATTGCAAAACACAGTCATAAGATTCTAGGAACATATTATTATTTTCTTTTGAGAAGGTTCCCGGTGTTGACTCTATCATGCAGAAGCAGCCAGAAGAATATTTTATTTCTTAATCTGTTGGCAGTCTTCCATATTTTTTTGAACAGAGGATTGTCTTCAGTTCTGGTGCAGATTGTTTTGTAGAGTACATTTTGATGGAAGAGTATCTTGTATTCTGTCCAATACCAATCCAGTTGTCTGAGTCTGCACTCAAGGCCTTATTTATTTTTTAGACTTGACCTTTAGGATGTCTAAGAGTACTTGTTGAACTCCATGCAGATAAATGCAACGGGAACTGAAGATGAAATCTTTGAAGCAGTTCGCAAGTTGTTTTCCTCCTTAAGGTAAATCCTGAAGATGAAATCCTTTTATATGCTGTGACTATGTGGCTCTCCTGAAGGAGGTGCGTATTTGTTGCATCATCTGATTGCCTGCGTATCATTCTGTGGTGCCAAACTAGTTCTGAAAGCTTTTCAGTCCTCACATATTTAGCATATCCTAACCCTTCAAATTAAATACCCAAGTTGCAGTACGCACTCTTTCGATACATTAACAAGTGACGGCAAGTTCTTTTATACTAAGCCTGCCGTTGCAGCTAGGGCAGGCCGCCGCTATAAGCAAAAGGCTATTGCTTGTAGGTAGAAAGAGCTTGAATATCTGAATCTTCGCCATTTGCATCCACTGTGCACAATAAAGAAAGACAAACCGACAAGCAAAATGAACAAAGTAGCATCTGTCTTGTTGATTGGTGGATAAGGAAGAAGAGGCCCAGGAGGATGCTACGTTGCTAACTTTGTCATCTTGCTGACTCGCAAAACCCTCGCCTGTAGCTAGTTTCTTGACACGTTTGACTAAGCAATGCTAGCAACTGGCAGTTTTCCCAGCCTATGATAAAGATGTACTCCTACTTTGGTACGTACTACGTATACAAAAGGTGGATGCAATCATTTGACCATTTCACCATGTTTGCAGGCTATGAGGAGGCTGGCGTCCTCTCTTACACGGGAGAGCCAGGGGGATTAGAATTGCGCCTCGCGAAAATTCTCTTTCTGTTTTCCCTTTCACATAATCTTCTTTTAGCATAATAATTGTACATATTCTGATACGCGCACGGTCCATACCCGTGAGAAAACAGAGGGCCGGTGAAACGCCCAGCCTGCGATGATAAACCCTAACCTCGCGCTCCACTGTATAACACACGATATTTTTTTGCCGACACACTACAATGTATGTCTGCCCTTTTTTTTTTACCAGAATAACGGTGTGCGCGCCGTACTTGGGTGGTGACGATTTGCTGTGTACTCCGTATATATCTATTTCAGAGATGAGATGAGAACTGCCGGCGTCTGATAAACTAGTGATCTGACCGGAGGAAAAAGTAGTCTACGTTGGGATTTATATACTGTACTGTATTAGTTAATGTGAACTGCCGGCGTGTTTTTGTCAGTTCTTTGGACCGGCCGTTTATGGTGTTGTTAATGTGATCCTCTGAGGCCGCAACGCTCGCCACGGCAAATGCAAAAAAAAGTGTGGAGCGCCGGCGCCTCCACGCAAAGTCTACTCTGAAAAAACTGTCCATCTCCAATGTTGTCTATGCATGATGTGAGGAGAAGGTTGTACTCTTGCCTGCATCCTTTTGCCTTGCAATCCATGGAGTGTGGACACGTGGCGCTTGCTAGAGGACTCGGCAGCGGGCATTGCCGTGCCGACACGTGGACTCCTCCAAGGGCATCTTTGCATTCTAGGAACGCAACACATGGATTAGACACGAATATATGCAAAGGCAAACATAAATGATTGCGAAACACAGAAAAGTTGCAAAATTGCTAGGTACTTTTTTTCCGAGTTGGTACTCTAGTTGTTTGTGTTTAAGTGAAAGATCAACTTGTATTGATTGATAGAACTAGTACAGCTTATATATGTTTGGAAGAGACGCATCGCACAAGACGCAATGGTTGGAACCGATGCAACGGTTAGAAGAGAGGGGAAAGAGAGACGCGTCGGTTGCCACAAGGCAACTGCATGCCGCAGGATAAGGGGAGATTTCCCTCTAATTAATACAGTACAAACTAATTAATCACAACAGTTTGTACTCGACGTGTGGAAACTGTCTCGATCGTACGCACATAATCCGGGATTGAAGAGGTTGAGGTGAACATGAAATTCGTATTGGAATTATTAGGCCTGGAGAAAAAGATGATTTGTCACGGGCAACGTCGGCATCGACTGGACCTATCTACTGTGGGTCCGCGGTGTGAGGTCATGCGTGGACCTTTGGGGAGCAAAGCTCCAACCGGGCCTGCATCCAAGCATGTCATCATGTGTTGTTGGAGAACACAAGCCAGCCATTAATTTTTTTTCTTCTCATGTATAGATAAGCCAAAAGGAGCGAAAATGAAACGGAAATTGTTTTCTTAGAGCATCTACAACCGGACGCCTCAAACCCGTCTCATACGCCTGGTCACTGTCCAGTCGCAAAATTTACAGACGTCTCAAACGTCCGGGCTAACCGGCACCCCTCATATCCAGCCCAAATATGGGGCGAATATGGTGGCCCACCCGACCCCACATATGTTTCTCCCCATCCGTTCGTCGAACCAAACCCTAACCACTTCACTTCACCCCCCCCCCACTACACTCCTCCCGCCACTCGAGCTTGTCTCCGGTGTTTCCGGCATGACAAGCAGCGGATCTGATTCCTTCACCTCCAGATCTGTCGACCCCGAGCTCATCCTACGCGACCCCGAGGAGGAGATGGCCGTCCGGCTTGCGCTCCGTCGCTCACGGGAGGAGGCATGTGCACGGCAGCACTCGGACTCCTTTCATCGGTAATCCATTGAGTCTGCCCAAATGGCGCATGGATCCGGCGCTAGGGCAGCCGTAGCTGCCTCGCCGGAGGCGGTGCGGTCCGTCTGGTGTCCAAACGCGGTGGCGGGCACGCAACCCCTCCGTTGACGCGCCGAGCATCGGGACGCACCATGGGCCTCGTCCGACGAGAACATGGCACGGCCGTGCCAGACACCGGGCATGGGAGGCGGCGGTAGCCCTCACGGCAGTGGACGTCGCCAAGGCGGAGTCACATTCTTCGGCGCTCCGTATGGCGCATCAGTCCGGCGCCGCAACCGCATCGTGGTGGACGTCGCCGGCTCTTCCCAGGACGGATCCGCCATTGATCTGACGTCCACCGGCACCGCTTGGGTTACGGGCTCAGACGAGGAAGAGTGGGGCATGGGAGACGGCGACGCCTTGAGTCCCGTGAGCCGGCTCATGTCCCATGCCCTACACTACCTTACCAGCGACGAGACCAACACTCTGGGGAACGTAGCAGGCCGCCGAACATGGCCATGGCATAATCGAACGAGCTCCGGTTAGATTAGGTTCCGCGTTACATGTAATAATATAGATTTGAGGTTTCTAATTTAAGACGTCCGATTGTAGAATCAAATATTTAAGGCGTGACCGGCCAGTGTCCGCGGACGTGCCTGGTCGATCCCGCGGACGTTTGAGGGGCTGGATTTGCCAATCACAACTGTAGACGCTCTCTGTAGATGCTCTTGCTCCGGAGAGGAGTGAGGAGATGGACATAATTAATGCGTTGCTATATCTTACTCCATCTCTCTCAGTTTATAAGGCGTGCGCGTATCCTTAGGTTGTCAATTTGACCAACCTAATGAAAGTCATATATTACGAAAAACATATGATTATAAACTTCAGATGTTCTATTTTCAAACGGTATAATTTTTGTGTTATATAGTTTATATTACGATGATAAAATTGACAACCTAAATATACGGTCAGGACTTCTAAACTGAAATGGAGGGAGTACAAATTTTGAACCGAGGATTCCAGAAATCGTTTTGCGGGTGGATCGAGAACACCTTGACACAATCAATTTGGTGTTCTTAGTCCGCTGAGGATACTGACATAATCAATTTGTTGCTCTTCCTCCAACATACAAATTTAGGGTGTTCTTTTTTTTCTTCTGGAAAAATACCAAGAACTAGCACATACAGACATACGCGCACGCATGCACACTTTCGGTCTAGAGACGTACTACACTCTTATAATACATGGACACATCCCCAAAGTGCCCCTGATTTCACAATGTTAGTTTTCAAAATCAAAGGTCTTATAATGGGAGCATTCTGCAATAAATTAACAACCACTTCCTCCGATTGTTGTTGATTTAGGACAAAGTTGTGCGCACGAAATCAAGAAGCTCGTCACACGAAAGATTGTAAAAATGTGAGGAAAGGTCCATTTTGGAGTCTACTAGGGGGCACCTAGCTATCCTCGTGTTAGCCTGCATGATTAGTCAGCTAGCTGCCAGTAACGGTGAAAGCTAGCCAGGATCACGACCCCCTCCCTATGAATCTATGGTTAGCTGGGTGCATTTGTCCTATGCCACAAACAACAGACGAAGGTGATTCACTAGGAAGGAGGACAGGGACGCAGCTAGCTGCATGTGAGCAAAATTCCAAAATTCCAGGACGAGTCTCAGCCTTGCGTCCTTGTGGCAATCAACCAAGCAATGTTGGATGGACCATCGATCCTTCAAAAAAACAAAAAAACAAGGGGATGTTGGAACATTGCTCTTCCTGGTCCCACTGCCAAGTTATATTTATCAATGCAGGATGAATTGTTGACAGGGATAAGGTTGTGTGCCTTTGTGTCGTGTATTGTACTCTCTTCGTTTCAAATTAAGGAGGTGTTTGTTTTGGACAGAAATCTCTGTAACCTGTTTACGCTGTAAACCCAAAACGTTACACGTGTTTGGTATGTATAGGCCGTAATGGGCTTCCTCCGTAATCGCTTCCAGCCCAGCTCTCGATCGATACCACCCACACCCCTCCGGTAAAGGGTTGCGTTACCGCAGCACCTCCCCTTCCCACGATCCCTACTCCTCGACCAGCGCCGCCGCAACTCCGATCTCCTTCGAGTCCGGCGCCGCCGCCGCCGCCGCCACTCCGACCCCCTTCCAATCTGGTGCCGCCGCCTCCCCGATCCCCTCCGAGTCACCTCCTCCCATCTCCGATGGCTGGCGAGTAATCGGACGAGAGCCTTCTCCTGGTCGCCATGCCGTTCACGCCACCCTATTTCACCCTCGTCGCCGGCTGGACTGAACGCTGCAAGGTGCAGGCTCCCTCCCTCCTCCTTCTTCTTCTATCATCAGTCCACCGTCCTCCTCCCTTGTCTAGTCTCCTTGCCATCTCTTTTCCGCTCTCCTTCGTCGACCGTGAAGCTGATTCCTTTGCAGGCATCAACCAAACTAAACAGAGATTTATCGATTACGTTCCCTTTACCAGCGTGATCTGATTCCCTTACCATTTACATTACCCCTCTCTAATCCAAACACCTCCTAAGTGTTTCAACTTCGTATTAACTTTATACTTGATACAAAGTTAAGACATTTATATTACTACGGAGAGAGTACTGCTGTATATGCTATACCCACTTGTGTGTTGAACAAATTGAGTGGAAGGACTGCCAGGACCCACAGAAATTCTTAGTACCTAGTAGCATTCATTGTTGAAATGCCGGAATATCCCTTGTGAAAATTAATAATTGCTTAATACTATGTAGTTTGGTGATTCTTCAACTCGGCACATCCAACTCTTCTATCTTTCACCCCATATCATCTTTGCCGCGCATCTCGTGTGCACACAAATGTCATTCCAACTCGCATATGTGTTATGGAGATCATGATGATTTATAATAGGAACTCGTGAAAATAGAACGTCGTATCTCGCAAAATTTAATTCAGCGTGTGTTCCAATTGCCGATGATGCTCCAAACCAAATGTCACAAATCCTACCTTCAAAATGTGTTCGTCCCCCCCTTCACCGCACCAAAATGAATGAATGAGAACCAAAAAGATCCAAAATTTAAGTGGGGCCTATTTTTTAGAATACTAACCGGTGAACGTTCCCTAAGAGGGGGAGGCATTTTTAGGTGGTAAGAGATGGCAAATTCCGCCCGTTTTTGCCGCAAAATTTTCCTTTTTCAAGAAACTTCCATGCATATCTGAAGAAAATTGCCGTGTGTCTTAAAAACCTTCGCAAATGCCACCCTCCCTTCGCCAGTTATTGCGGTCCCTTTTTTTTGCCAAGTCGAATATCTATTAGAAATTTTCAAAAAATAAAGGAAAAAACTTTGTACTTAGAGCAAGTACAATAAGGTGACATAAGCAGGCTATAAGGAATATAATATTATATCTTTGCTTAGTTGGAAGAGAGAGAAGAGGAGAGAGAAGAGAAGCGGGCTCTTCATGAGTAGCCGGCTGCAACACGAGACCCAAGACGCTTTGTGAGTATGTAAGGTGTGCCAACTATTAATAAAGTAGTATACATTTAAAACTTACTATTGTACATGCCGACTACTCCCTCCGTTCGAAATTACTTGTCGCAGAAATGGATGTATCTAGATGTATTTTAGTTCTAGATACATCGATTTCCGAGACAAGTAATTCCGAACGGAGGGAGTATAAGGTTGGGTCTAGATGACATGGCAACTCCTTATAGCCGACCGTTGGCTGTATTATTAACCATGCTCTTACAATCTTTGCTTATTACTACCCCTCAAATAAATATCCGTATTAAAGACAATGTAGATCTCTAAACTCATAAATGGGCAGCAATAAAGTTTCCAAATATACTGAATAAATGCAATCATCACTAACTGACGATGCTCCAAATGGCGCCCTCTGCTCCTCCGCAATGTCGCCGTCTCTTTCTCCCCCTTCTCGCAACAGAATCAAACAGAGGAGCCACCAAGATCCCATCTATAAATACCACCACCGCCGCCGATCGTCTTCCACCTCGCCGCTGTCTCCACCCATCAGCTGCCGGGCCACCCACCCATTCAGAGTGACGAAATGGCCGTGTCGACGGAGCTGCCGGAGGCGGGGTCCCCGGAGGCGACGGCGCCGCCCCGCCCTGGCCTGCGGTACAACTCGCCGCTGGTCCAGGTGTCGCTGATCGGGCTGGTGTGCTTCTGCTGCCCGGGCATGTTCAACGCGCTGTCCGGGCTGGGCGGCGGCGGGCAGCTCGACCACACCACGGCCGACAACGCCAACACGGCGCTCTACGCCTGCTTCGCCGTCTTCGGCATCCTCGGCGGCGCCGCCCACAACCTGCTCGGCCCGCGCCTCACGCTCCTCCTCGGCTCCCTCACCTACCCGCTCTACGCCGCCTCCTTCCTCTACTACAACCACCGCAAGTCGCAGACGTTCCCCATCACGGCCGGCGCGCTGCTCGGCGCCGGCGCCGGCCTGCTCTGGGCGGCGCAGGGCGCCATCATGACCTCGTACCCGCCGGCCAACCGCCGGGGCAGCTACATCTCGCTCTTCTGGTGCCTCTTCAACCTCGGCGGCGTGCTGGGCGGCCTCCTCCCCTTCTCCTTCAACTACAACCGCACCGACGCCGGCAGCGTGAACGACGCCACCTACGCCTCCTTCATCGCCTTCATGCTGCTGGGCGCGGCGCTCACCTTCCTCGTCCTGCCGCCGGCCAAGATCGTCCGGGACGACGGCAGCCGCGCCACCAGGGTCACCTACTCCTCGGCGTCCACGGAGGGGTGGGAGATCCTCAAGCTCTTGGCCAACTGGAGGATGCTGCTCATCCTGCCCGCCGCATGGGCCAGCAACTTCTTCTACACCTACCAGTTCAACAACGTCAATGGCCTCCTCTTCACCCTCCGCACCAAAGGCCTCAACAACGTCTTCTACTGGGGTGCCCAGATGCTCGGCTCCGCCGGCATCGGCTACTTCCTTGACTTCGGCTTCGCCAGCCGCAGGAAGAGGGGGCTCATGGGGGTCGCCGCCGTCGCCGTGCTTGGCACCGCCATCTGGGCCGGCGGCCTCGCAAACCAGTTGAGGTACCTCGACGGCGCCTTCCCGGACAAGATCGACTTCAAGGAAGGCCGCCGGTACGCCGGCCCCTTCCTGCTCTACTTCAGCTACGGCCTGCTGGACGCCATGTTCCAGAGCCTCATCTACTGGATCATCGGCGCACTCGCAAACGACACCCAGATCCTCAGCAGGTATGTACTCTCCATTATCATGTTCATGTGTGTGATGAATTCAATTCCTCGCCGACTTGATTTGGATTGCCAAAAATTCTAATATACTACTCTAGATTATCATGCTTGATGAATTGGTTAACTGTTCTGCTTGACTGAAGAAGCCACTGTTCTCACTCTGTTTCATAGCAGCAGACTCTGTACTACTCCCTCCTTTCCGATTTACTCGTCGTGGATTTAGTTCAAATTTGAACTAAAACCACGACGAGTAAATCAGAATCATCCTAGTGTGGAAAGGTTGAGATAAGAATAAGATAAGATACTCCATAAACTTTGGAGTGAGCCTTCACACGGCTATGCTAGGTTCAGTATTAAAATACTTCAAACATGCCATCTGAATCATCATCAGTGTAGAAAGGGGCTCATCTTTTCTTGTAAAATACTCAACTTAACTTAACTGGAGTGTGGTGTGATGACCTGGGGCCTGGGAATTGAAGTGCCATGACCATCACGGCAGATAGTAGTACATCAAGATATGCTTCACATGCCTTGACTTCTGAATGCTGCCCCCTTCCAAAATCTAACTAAAAGGGGAAATATCATTTCAGCCTCACTCTTTCCCCCTTTGGAATTTACATGTCAGAGTCTTGTATGCTGTCTGAAACCTAGTGTTATCCAGCTTCAGAAATTCATGCCCAATTTAATTTAATGCACGAGAAAATCTGCCGCTGCTGATAGAAACCCCCGAATTAATGAATGATCCGGTGCGGCGGTTACGCATTCTTAGACGAAAGAGTGGAGTGGTCTTTCAGGTTTGGTGCTTACACCAATAAATTTGATACCTGATAGGCTGTGATGGATAAAGATTCTTCTTATCCAGCTATCTTTTCCTTCTCTTTTATTAGAACAAATTCACAATATAAGTCTGTGAAGAGGCCTTGGTGTGTAAGTAATCCTTTCTGGAGTCTGAACAGTCTCATGCATCATTCTTAACATGCTGTATCCTCATGCATAATGCACTTGGTGTTGCCGTTGGTCAATAAAATTCCTCTTCTGAACAAAACTGTATGCAGTCAGTGTTGGTCAGTATATCAAGTGGTTGTCCGAATAAAATTTCAACTTCTGTTGTTGCAGATACGTCGGCTTCTACAAGGGGGTGCAGAGCGCAGGAGCGGCCGTGGCATGGCAGGTCGACACCCACAAGACGTCCCTGCTGTCGCAGCTGATCGTCAACTGGGGGCTGTGCACCGTCAGCTACCCGCTGCTCGCCGTCCTGGTGCTCCTGGCCGTGAAGGACGAGGACTACTCCGTGTCCAATGTCGACGACGGTGGCAAGGAGAAAGACACCAAGATGGCCGCGCCGTCAAGCTTCCACTGAGACTGAGAGGATACATTTGAGTTATTCATCAGCATGTTTGTCTGCCGCGACATCTCACGGGTGCAGTGGTTTTAGGCCTGAGTGCTCGCCGCTCGGTCATCATGCGATCTTCGTGTTGTGTCCAACTGTTACTCCAGTGTGTGTGTGTGTAGTTGGTGGTGGTGTTCATTGGTAACATCATGTGATAAAAAAAAACTTTCCCTGTTTTCATTGTCTTCGGTTCAGTTTAGGTGCAGTAAATGGTAACAATACAGAGAATACAGTTTCATTGCTTGTTCAAACCGCTATGTAAATCAGGAAATGGCATCCAGTTATGTGTGGTGCGCTTCTCTTCTTCTGTGCGATCTCCGGTTCGTATTTTGAGCTAACGGAAGCAGAATTCTGAACTGCAATTTTCTGAATTTTCAGGCAGTCCAAAGTACTCAACACTTGTGCTGCACTTTCACCAAGACATCGGTTGTCAATCTTTGTGCTGTATCCACAGTAGTTGTTACTCCATGGAGTTCATGACGGAAGCTGGTGGTGTTCATTGGCAATACAATGTGATTTATTTTTTCTCTGTTACGTTTGTTCCTGTCTTGAGTTCAGTACAGTCGCAATGCAGTTTCGTTTCTTGTTCAAACAGCTATGTCAATCACGAAAATGGTAGTCAGCTACGGCTTCATCATCGATTTTGCGACGCACGCTTCTCTTCTGTGCGGTTTCCGGTTGGTATTTCAGCTGGTGGAAATGGAATTCTGAACTGCAGATACATGATTCCGTGCTCTACTGAATTTTCAGGCAGTCTGAAGTAGGCGTATCTGATAGGAAACGAAGCACGCATTCAGTTTCAGCATATACTTTTGGGATTCCATGGTGTGAGAACCTTGCAGTGAACAGAGAGCAGTAATGTAGTGTAGGCAGCACCAAAATGCTGTCCGGCCTTGCAGTGAAAGTTACAATCATGCACACGTGCATATCATCATCAAAGGATTAGTGCCCTGTACAGTCAAATTGGAAAAGTATACAAAGGTTTGTAGCACATAAATAAGCAGAGTAGAAAAAAAGAAAAAGATTGCCCAGCATATATATTTGTCATATGCGTGCTTAGCTAGACGGTGGCCTCAATCATTAATCCTTGAGTTTGCATGCTGAGTGTGCATGCCGCACACGGAACCACCACAGCACGAGTCACCTCACGGCGCTCGTCTGCTTGGTGTGCCTCCATTTTGACACGCCTACTTAGCTGACTGCTCACTTAAGAGGTGGTTCTCACTCCACTGAGTAGCCGAGGTGGGACTAAAGAACAAGGAAACTCTGGCCATTCCCATTCGTGAGGAGGGGCTGAGGTCTGAATGAAGGCTGTGGGCTGTGGGCTGTGAGCAGCTGCTGCTGGGCTGGGCCGCATGGAGGAATGGATTCACCAGTCCCACAACCAGCTATGTACTCCATCCGTTCCCAAATATTTGTCTTTCTAGACATTTAAATGGACTACAACATATGGATGTACGTAGACATATTTTAGAGTGTAGATTCACTAATTTTGCTTTGTATGTAGTCACTTGTTGAAATCTCTAGAAAGACAAATATTTAGGAACGGAGGGAGTATCCCACATCTTGTGGAATTTGCTGAATAAAACTTCGTTCAACCGCTCAAAAAAAAAATTCATGAGAGCGGTAATAATGATGCGAAATGTGATTTTCTCTGTCCACGACACTGCTGCTGCTCTTCACTAAGGCTGCGTTTGACACTGGTGGATTACGATAACAAGTTTTTGCCTGTTTTGGTGTTTGTTTAACCAACTTATCTCTAGCTTTCATAAAGTTTTGAAGAAAAAAAGATTCTCTAGTTTCATCGCTATTTTTTCAAAGCACAGTATATCGCAACACAGTTTAGCAACCGCAAACTGACCAGTTTTAGCCTATATTAACCCGCTTGTCTTTTTAAGTTAAGATAAAAAGGTATATCTAGTTTCGTGACTATTTTTTCATACCACATTCTGCCTGACTGGACGAAGAAATTTACACAAGTAGATAAAATGAAATTCGACAGCATGAAGTAAACATTGCTTTATTGCGAAAATTATTATAAGCTTATAACACCCAGATAGCTACAGTGAAAAATGGAGTAAACTATAGTACAAAGGTCGCCCCGGAAACTGGCCCAAACTTGCAAACAAAAACTACTGGGTACCTGAAATTACTAATCACACACGCCTACCATCACGGAACAATTTTACATGTTGACACGGTAGCACCTGAAATAGGGCCACTGCCAACCTCCTGTATGCCCAATGAACGCAACCAAGCACTAAATTATCTTCTGGTTGTCACAGGACCTGGCTGGAATTCTACGCGATTTCGAGAACAAGCGCGGATGCTCCGCCTCCGCCATTGCAGACGCCAGCGACCCCGACTTTGCCACCCTTCTCCCTGAGGACCTGTTGAAGAAGTAGCATGGTTACTTAGTTTACCTACATTATCAACTATAAACACGCACTGCAGATGCAATGTTGTGTGAAAAAATTCTGATGAAGTGAGAGCAAAGGAAACCAGTGACAGTAAGGGGATGGTAGGTGAAACCACAGTGGGCGAATCTCAAGTATCGATATGATAAAACTGTTTTTTCCAGCACGGGTTACAGAGTTAACTAGCAGAAAGTTGAACATTATGCAGAAAGTTTTTTTTAATACTTTTGAGTATCAGTCATATAAGCTGAAGATAAGATGTCTGGTGCTACTTTTGAGTAGCACTAGATTTCGATGTTTACTAGAGGAACAGCTTCTACTAAGTAAAAAAGCAATACCCATCCTCAAACAACAGGCTCTGGCACGTGATCACAACACAGGACAACACCTCAAGACAGCACTTACACTAATTAGGGTGACCAAGATGCGAGCACCGCTGCATCCAAGAGGGTGTCCTAAAGACACAGCTCCTCCATGTACATTAACCTTTTCCTGCAAGTATAGCTGCTGTCAGCACCGCATCTAGTTACACTAATAAATACTGCTCATGGACAGCAAATTCATTTCCTGACAGGAATGTTAGCTTATATACAGGCCCCAAATCAAATTTAGCTGTTCTTTAGCGCAGAAACAGAATTAGTTGAACCAAGGCAGCACTTACTGAAGGAATTCCAAGAATCTTCTGATTTGCAAGTGCAACAGCCTGCAATAAGAAGCGCAAATAAATATTGATTGTAATGTGAATTAGTAAAAAGTAGTAAAAAGGGATCAAGATTGTACCGCAAAGGCTTCGTTAATTTCGTAAAAATTAACAGATGAAGATTCTAAGCCAGCATTTGAGAGAGCCTTCGGTATGGCAAGTGCCGGGGTGGTGGTAAATAGTTCAGGAGCCTGCTTAAAGAATTGGAGTTAGAAATATCATTCCAATTGTAATTACACATAACTCAATTCAAGAGAACATGGATTCATATTTTGCCCAGGACCTAGATCCTTGTGTACACTTTCCTAAGATGTTAATCTAGTCCAAACTAAGATAAGAACTGGTACTTTAGCTTACTTGAGCTGCATCGGCAAATCCTTTGATCCTTGCAAGAACTTGCAGTCCAAGTTCTTGAGTCTTCTGCCCACTCACCAATACTAATGCGGCAGCACCATCACTGTTCCATGTAAAATAAACAGATAAGCATCACATATTCAGTTAAATTCTGGGCAGCAGATTGGATAATGGCAGCCGACGAACAAAAAAATCCAGCAAAACGTAAGATGACAAGAGGATCTGTGGCAACAATGAACTATATACATAAGAATTTCGGCATTTCTATAGACTTGGTCAAATATCGAGAAGTTTGACTTAGGACAAAACTAGAACTTCAATTAGTTTGCAAGGGAGGGGGTACACAAGAATTTCAACATTTTTAATTTGGATGGACATTTACAAAAGTCCTGCTAGAAATACAAATACGAATAACTGGATTGTAAAACATACCAAGCAGATGAAACATAAATATTAAACATGACTAGCAATTTGCAACAACATATAGCAGTTGAATGCAGTACAGAGGACAGCAAGAAAACTACTCAAGTTTAGAGCCCTGTCTAGAACATAATCTTAGGATTCAAGAAAACAAAAACTGAAAAACACATCAAGGCAGAGATATGAAAAAAAAAAGACAAGCACCTTATACTAGAAGCGTTCCCAGCAGTAACAGTGCCAGCGTTCTCCTTGAAACTTGGGCGGAGCTTCCTCAGTTTCGCTGGGTCAAACTAAGAGGCATAAAATGCTCATATTACACAGTAGTAGCTTCACATAAAAAGATTATACATGTAACAAATGACATATTTTCCTCGTTTTAATTAACAGAAGACAAACAAATCAGCAAATTCGCCAATAACATAGTATGTACTGCCTGATATTTCTTGAGCCTGGTACATACTCCCTCCATCTCAAAATAAGTGAGTATAATATTTCACTACAGAATGCATGAAAAATATAGATACAGAATGGAGACAGAAACAACATGCTTCAAACAATATATATTTTTGAGTATAATTTGGTTGTTCTTAAAGGAAATTTACAGCTACTATTAAAAAAAATTGCACAGGATATAGCCTTATAGTTCATTGTTCCCAGTTTTTCTCTGTTTGAAAAGAATTACCCTGTCTAGGCTCTCGTCTTTTTCAACAAGTACCGGTGGTTTTCCTCTGCCAACAGGAACTTCAACCTGGTAGATAGGACAGAGGGCATTAGGAAAACAAATAAAGGAATGGTTACTAATATTAGCAAAGGGACAGAAAATACCGGAACAATCTCCCATGCAAAAGCGCCACTATCACGAGCAGCAATTCCCCGCTCATTACTTTGAATAGCAAAAGCATCCTACATAAGAGTGTATAAATTCAGATACGTCACAACTAATAAATGCATGGGTCATAATGTAAAAGAAGAACATTACATCAATACCTTCAAAAGATGTCAAAGATAGTATTTGACAAATTTAACTCTGCTATATCATATTCTTCCACAATAAAATGGAAAATAGAATAAAATTTTGGGAAGTGATTATTGTCCAAAAAGATGTTGTTCTGTACTAAAGAGCTACATTGCAATCATACAATTCATATTGATATTCTCACCCTAAAGTAAGGTATCAGTAATTTTGGCAAAATGAACTCTTGTGCGTTAATACAAAAAATGCACTTCCACTTTTGAAGCAAGCAACCGAAGGTTCGTGTACTCATGTAGAGCATTATTGAAACCTAACCTATAAATTTCATGGGAGCATCCCTGCTAGAAAAATTAAAAGGTTAATAGGCCCAAGCTAGTATTAATAGGGCATCGCTGAGATAAGACATTGGCAGTTATGTATATATTGGTCCAAACCAAATAGGATTGCACCTAAGATGGAGAAAGAACATAGATAATCAACTTGTATGGGACGGTAATGACAAACTTTAGTGAACTCAAAAGACCAACTTTCCGAGTGTTCCAATATTTAATAATCACCTCTACTGAATCTCTAGAAGTAACAACTGACAAAACACATGCCCTTCTGTGTTAGACAAATATAAGAATAATAATTACATTAGAAAGTGATTTCTACAATGTGTTATAACTTACTTGGTCTTCCCTTGTCAGAGCATGATTGTCAGCACAAAGCTCAGCACACACTCCCATGGCACAATCGCCATATACATCCCAAAGGCCATCCTTAAGCATACCGTCAACTAGGCTGTCATGTCCGAAACGAGAACCTCTTCTGCATTTGATTACACAAATCACTAAGTTACCGACAAGACGTACAAGAGCCATACAATAACATTGTATGTATCGAGTCTAACAGATCACATAATACAATTCAAACTTTTAGCTGACTACTTTGTTCATGTACCTTAAAAAGATGAACAAATGGAGCAATACAGAGTACAAAACAGAGGAATCTAAACAAAAGGTGTCACACAAACTGTTTCAAATGGATATTTTGGCATTCTCCTTTTCCCTGTATGCTTAGTTCATTTACCAGACAGGTCAAGATTGATCTTCAGCTACGCACTACATCCAGATACAATCAGAAAAACTCTTTACTGACCTAGCTTCAGCAATGTATTTCGGAGCATTCGACATGCTTTCCATGCCACCTGCCACTACAATATCATTGCTGCCCAGTTGAATCGACTATGCAGCAAACATCGTTGCTGCAGAAAGAGAAAAAAAATATATCATGGTCCAGAAATGTCTCAGTTACAGAAACTGTAAACACAGATTATACAGACATGGTCACATGAGCTCAAACCTTTCATGCCAGACGCGCAAACTTTGTTGACTGTGGTGCAAACGACCGTGTTTGGGATCCCTGCACCTAAGGCCGCTTGTCTCGCAGGAGCTTGGCCCACGTTAGCACTCAAGACATTGCCGAAGTAGACCTCCTGCACAAGGGATGGATCAACATTTGCCCTTTTCAGAGCAGCTGATCACCCCCAGTCAGCGTGTTATTATTACTGTGGGGTTAAACAGAGCCAACAGATTATACCTTCAGGGGGTTAAACAGAGCCAACAGATTACACCTTCGATAGCTACGGAGCCGAGTTTGGTAGCAGACAAGGAAGACAGGGCGCCGAGGAAACCACCCATAGGGGTGCGCGCAACCCTGACAACACAGACATCTGTCGGAAAGGAAGAAGAAGTTACTAACTGCAGCATATATTTTGTAGCACGCTATATACAGCAGTACATTTTTCTTTTGTATGATCTTTCCCTTAAATTTCAGTTTCTTTAATGATTTTTCCAAATATGTGCACACAAGAAAACCAAAGGAAGCAAAACCAGTTGTGTCTCACATCAACATCATGCCACACCAGTAGTGAATCATTTGTTTACACCTTTGCGCAGATCCTCGTCAATTTTTATTTTATTATTATTATGAAGTCTGAACTAGCAAGAAGGAGCTCATTGTGAACATTGTCACAGACAAGCTGCCCGCGGTTGGTTCAGATGAAGACAGACTGGGATATAGGATACGTACGGGGCGAGACGGGGAACAAGGAAGCGAGCGGTAGTACCTCTCGGGCCGATGTTGTCTGAACCCATGGCAGCTCCGAGTCCGACCTGCAAAATCAGGTGAGCAATTCCCGGTTCAGTCTCGCCGCGGGATCAGGCAAGAAGCCGTCGCGTCACGCGCGGCCCCGAGAGGAACGACGGACATCGCTGCCGCGCCGGCGGCGCCAAGGAGCGGTCCGCGATTATTGTGACGACGAACTAAGCCGCCGCGTCAGACCAAGAAAATGCAGAGAAGGATGAGAGAAAGAGGGCGAGGGAGCGTGCCTGGGGTCATCGGATCCGGCGGCGGCGGAGGCGCGGGGTCCGGGGTCAAGCAGCCGAGATCGGGCGGGGCACGGGCTGCTGGCTTCTTGCGCTGCTTATAATGAGGGAGGGGTTCAGTCGCTGAGGGTCAGACTCACTGGGGCTGCTGTCCAAGGCCTACAAAACTAGTAGTACAAAGGCAAAGAACACATATATGACCTGTGGGCGAAAACAATTCAAAGTTTGAACTGCTCATGAAAAAATTTCACAGCGCTGACCTTCTCGAGTGGCGCCCGACAGCAAGGCGCTGCACCCTACTGTGCAGCACCTTTGCCCTGGGCGCTGCATATCTGTCCAGCGTGGCAGCCCGGGTCCAGGCGTGGCCCCACAGACCGCAGTGCAGCGCCTATCGCTTGGGCGCCACACTTGTAATGTGCAGCGCCTAGCGCTTAGGCGCTGCACTACGACTTATCCATTCGCCCGCACGAACCGAGCAGGCAGTTCCTCCCCTCTTTCCTCTCTGGACAAAGAGCAGCGGCGGCTCCCCCATCAGATCCCCCCCCCAACCCTCTGAAATCTGAAGATTAGATCCGTGGATTTGATCTGCAACCCCTCCTACTAGGTAAACTCCTCCGTTCCCTTTCTTTTCCTCCGTAAATTTGTTGCATTTTTAGAGATTTGTCCAAGATTTGATGGAACTCTTGCTTTGCTTGATTTGCTTGATTTAGGATGTGTAGTCATAGTGCTACTACCCTAGTGTTGTATATTAGTTCACTATATAGGATGTGTAGTCATAGTGGTAGTACCCTAGATTGTTAAGTTTTTTTAGATATATGTGAGATGCTTATTTTTGTAGATAACTATGACATGTTGAGGTTTGTAGACATATAGGAGATGTGTAGTTTATAGTAGATGTTGACATTGTTATAGTTGAACACATATGCGACGTTTAGTGTATATACCAATATTTGAGATGAAGGTGAACTCATATATGTGTATTGTTTCAACTTTGTAAGGATGGTTTGGATTCTCGAGGATGCCATTGACACACAACACCGGGCCTACATGATGTGCGAGAAGGTGAAGGTAATAATGATAATGTAAATATTTTTCTAATTTGCGTTTAGTTGAAGTTGACATGCCCTAATATTTGTCATTACTTGTTATTTGCGGAAGCTTGAACCTTTGAAGATTCGGTATCACGGGGTCTCTGGTCCTGCCATGCTGTACGATGAGCGGTACACACCGTACATCAAGCAGGCAGGACTCCTCCCGTGGATTCAGTTGGTCAGCCGGTCCACGCCGAACCTGAACGCTCCACTGGTGACCTCTCTTGCTGATCGGTGGAGGCCGGAGACGCACAGTTTTCATCTTTGGACCGGGGAGATGACCGTGACGCTCGAGGATGCCGCCTTGATCACCGGGCTTCCTATCGACGGGAGGCCTCTATGTATGAGCACTGATTTCGATGGATGGCGCGGGCAGATGATTGCTCTTATTGGTATGGCTCCTATCGAGGCTGAGGCTGATGCAGAGGAGGGAGAAGAGCAAAAGAAGAAGGAAAGGAAAGCAGCCGGAGCTGCTTTCACGTGGATTCAAAGGAACTTTGCACATTGCCCTGTGGATGCCACTGATGATGTTATTCAGACACATGCTCGTGTCTATATGTGGTATGTTGTCTCGAGGACTTTGTTTCCTGACTCCACAGGCAAGAACGCTCCATGGATGTGGCTGAAGGCGTTGACCGTATTCGATAGCGGATGGAGCTGGGGTTCAGCCACTCTTGCTTACTTATACCGACAGGTGGTTTGTTTGTTTTGCTATCAAGTCATTTCTTCATTAGCAATGCAACCTTGCTGTGAAGTTAACTTTTTTTTCTTTCATATGCAGCTGGACGATGCGTGTTGCAGGATCACACGTAGTGCGGGCATTGGTGGTAATATGCTTCTGCTTTCTGTATGGAGCTGGGGGCGTCTGCCTGTTGGACGGCCTAAGAGTGTCAAGTTCAATCGTTGGGATGAAGATGACGATTTACGGCGCCCCACTTGGGCTTACAAGTGGGATGTGGTATCCGAGATGACGAACGATGTCAATCTCATGTACCAAAAGTACATTGCCGAGTTGGACACGATTACGGCTGAGCAGGTAACGAGGTCATTACTTCAGTCGTTTCTAATGCTTGCCTGAGTGCATAGTCATCAATTTTGCATTGTTGCCATATTTCATAGGTGGTATGGCAGCCATATGGTGCAGGCGACAGATTTGGGTACACCGAGGAGTTTACCATCAACCCGATGTGCTTGCGTGATAAGGATCTCTTTCTTATGCGGTGCCCAATGATATGCAACTGGGCGGTTGAGTTTCATTTGCCACATCGCGTGTTTCGTCAATTTGGTCTGTTCCAGACTCACCCGTCGGAATGGGTGGACACGGACAAATCACTTCATAGGTAAGAGAGCATTAACCGTATTGACTAAGCATCGCCACTACTTCTTGATTGTGCTAATGTTTGGTTCCGTACAATGCAGGTTGGACAGGAGAAAGCAGTGGAAGATAAAGGACTGGTACAAGCATCATGCATCGTATGTAACCCGTTTCCATCTTAGTGTGGAGCAAGCTCGTGCGACTGCACACGTCTAGCTTCGTGAGCATTGCGCAATTGCTTTTGATAACTACATACGATGGTTGCTTGCCAATACTCGAGTCGAGATATGCTCGCCGGCATACAACGATGAAATTCTTGAAGAGCCCGTAAACTTTGACGATGTATCGAAGCGGCCCTACAACAAAGATATCAGGGACGGGCAAGATGTCCCAGCTGTTCCGATGATTAACTATGTGGTAAGTGTTCACTTCTTTACTTTCCCGTTGGCAGTACTACACATGTTAGAATGGCTATCGACGTGTACTTCGTTCTCATCCGCAGCGTGACCAAATCAAGAAAGCGGCTGATGAAAGCCAGTCTATTTTGGAGCAGACACCGGTTGGAGAATCCAATGATGAAGGTCCATTACGAAAATTTCTGAAGGTACATATCGCACTCAGTTGTCGATGATACATATGTTGCGGAGTTTGGTATCTTATACACTTGTTCATGTTATAGCGTCGGGCCAAGAAGTTAAGGCGGTTATCAAACCTTCTCGGTTGTCGTGACCTAGAATATGATGAACCATCTGCCTCTAGGTCTGGTACACCATCAGACCCCTTATCTCACCATGAAGGGGACGATGTGAGTTCCGCATTTTCTTATCTGGATGATGAGGGCGTGGTCACCCAAGAGGTATGAATAATCTTTTAGATTTAAATGTCACTTCATTATGACGCCGGTCTTGACCATATTGTTTCATTGTGTGATAGATTGACGATGACGAGATTTTGGCGGACGCTCAAGTTCGGTCCGCATACATGTTGAAGCCTAGGCAGCTGATACGTCCAAAACGTATCTATAATTTCTGCTTGCTCCATGCCTCTTTTGTGTGATATTGCTATGATATTTATGCACTTCCATACACTTTTGATCATATTTGGACTAACCTATTAACTCAGTGCACCACAGTGCCAGTTCCTGTTTTCTGCTGTTTTTCTATTTCAGGTTTCCCCCATATTAAAAGTGCCCTAAAAATTCCGGAAAAAATACAGGAAAAATCAGCGTACCATGAGCTTCAAGAAAAACCAAAGCAAGGCCAGAGGGGAGCCAGGGGCAGCCCAGGCGGCCAGCCCAGGCGGCCCCACCCATGGCCGCCCTAGGGGGCGCCTGGGCCCCGCTCTCCGCTTCTGGTGACCCCCTTTGGCATATATACTCCTCGCGTCCCGAAACCCTCGAGGACGGAACCCTTTTCTTCAGAAGCAATTCCGATCTCCGCCGCCATCGCCACCAAGTTTCGGGGGACCAGAATTCCTGTGCCGGCATCCTGCCGGGACGGGGAAGTGCCCCCAGATTCATCTCCATCGACGTTGCTTCCTCCCTCCATGATGCGGGAGTAGTTCCTCCTCGGGGCTGAGGTTTCTACCAGTAGCTATGTGGTCAATTCTCTCTCCCATGATGTGATCTTCGTTGTGATCATAGGCTATGTTAATCTAGGGTGATCCCATGATATTTCCCCTTCCTCTATGTATTGGATTGATGTACTCACTTGTCTTTATCTAGTATAATCCCCGAGACCAAGGTGACAGCGGTCTATTGGACATGGATTAGAAGAATATTTTCATGAGTGATTTCCTCTTTTGTGTGTTGATTGAAGATTGAGAGTCTCTTGGTGCTTGTCTTTGACTATCCTTGAGATATGTTGTGGTGATTGTGGTACTCTCTTTGGATGGCCGCGGTGACATTGGGAAATCCATAGATTGAGAACTACGAACTTTGAGGTGTGCTTTTGTATCCCTACATAATTCTCGTCCTCTCTTGACCACAAAGGAATGACCTCCGAGTGCGTCTCCATTGCATGTTTTATGGGAAATATCATGTGATTATGTCAATGTTGTTGGGAGTTGCCACTAGTGAAAGTATGAAGCCTAGGCCTTGTTTCCACCATTGCAATACCATTTGTGCTCACGTTTACCACTTGTTTGCTAGCTGCACTTTTTATTACAGATTTATATTACTTTGCTTTGCCACTCCTATCATCCATATTTTTGAAGGAAATATGCCCTAGAGGCAATAATAAAGTTGTTATTTATATTTCCTTATATCATGATAAATGTTTATTATTCATGCTAGAATTGTATTAACCGGAAACTTAGTACATGTGTGAATACATAGACAAAACAGTATGTCCCTAGTATGCCTCTACTAGACTAGCTCATTGATCAAAGATGGTTATGTTTCCTGGCCATAGACATGAGTTGTCATTTGATCAACAGGATCACATCATTAGGAGAATGATGTGATGGACAAGACCCATCCGTTAGCATAGCACTATGATCGTTTAGTTTTACTGCTATTGCTTTCTTCATGACTTATACATGTTCCTATGACTATGAGATTATGCAACTCCCGAATACCGTAGGAACACCTTGTGTGCTATCAAACGTCACAACGTAACTGGGTGATCATAAAGATGCTCTACAGGTGTCTCCGAAAGTATTCGTGGTGTTGGCATAGATCAAGATTAGGATTTGTCACTCCGAGTGTCGGAGAGGTATATCTGGGCCCTCTCGGTAACACACATCACAATAAGCCTTGCAAGCAAAAGACTAATGAGTTAGTCACGAGATGATGTGTTAAGGAATGAGTAAAGAGACTTGCCGGTAACGAGATTGAACTAGGTATAGAGATTCCGACGATCGAATCTCGGGCAAGTAACATACCGATGACAAAAGGAACAACGTATGTTGTTATGCGGTTTTGACCGATAAAAGATCTTCGTAGAATATGTAGGAGCCAATATGAACATCCAGGTTCCGCTATTGGTTATTGACCGGAGATGAGTCTCGGTCATGTCTACATAGTTCTCGAACCCGTAGGGTCCGCACGCTTAACGTTTGATGACGATCGGTATTATGAGTTTATGAGTTTTGATGTACCGAAGGTAGTTCGGAGTCCCGGATGAGATCACGGACATGACGAGGAGTCTCGGAATGTCCGAGACATAAAGATTGATATATTGGACGACTATATTCGGACACCGGAAGTGTTCCGGAAAAGTTTCGGATTTAACGGGATTGCCGGAGGGGGTTACTGGAACCCCCTACGAGGGGGGATGGTCCATAGTGGGCCTTAAGGGAAAGAGAGAGGCAGCCCATAGGGCTGGCCGGCGCCCCACCTAGGGTTCCTAGTTGGACTAGGATTGGGGGGGGGCGCCACCTCTCCTTTTTCCTTTCCCTCTCTTCCTTCTTTTGGTGATTCCTACTAGGAATAGGATTGCAATCCTATTCCTAGTAGGATTGCAACCCTAGCCGCACCAAACAAGGGCCGGCCGGCCTCCCCCCTTGCTCCTTTATATACGGGGGCAGGGGGGCACCCAAAGACACACAAGTTGAATTGTTCCAGCCGTGTGCGGTGCCCCCCTCCACAGAAACACACCTCGGTCATACCGTCGCGGTGCTTAGGCGAAGCCCTGCGCCGGTGAATACATCATATCCGTCACCACGCCGTCGTGCTGACGAAACTCTCCCGTGAAGCTCAACTGGATCAAGAGCTCGTGGGACGTCATCAAGCTGAACGTGTGCTGAACGCGGAGGTGCCGTACGTTCGGTGCTTGATCGGTTGGATCGCGAAGAAGTTCGACAACATCAACCGCGTCACTTGACGCTTCCGCTCCCGGTCTACGAGGGTACGTAGACACACTCTCCCCTCTCGTTGCTATGCATCTAGTAGATAGATCTTGCGTGATCGTAGGAAAATTTTAAAATACTACGTTCACCAACAATTTTACCATCTCTTCGCCGAACTAGTGCACCTATGCAACTCCTAGTTGTATTAGGTGTGTTGGGGACACAAGAGACTTCTTGTATCTTAGTTGCAGGGTTGCTTGAGAGAGACCATCTTCAACCTCTACTTCCCTGAGTTCGATAAACCTTAGGTCATCCACTTGAGGGAAATTGCTGCTGTCCTACAAACCTCTGCGCTAGGAGGCCCAACATAGTCTACAAGAATAGAAGCGTGTGTAGACATCAAGCTATTTCTGGCGCCGTTGCCGGGGAAGTAAGTGTTTGAAGGTATATCTTTAGATCTTGCAATTAAATCTTTTTGTTTCTTGTTTTTAGTTTCACTAGTTATGTTTATGGAAAACCGCACTCTTAGTTCGCTGCTTGGGGAAGGCCGCTTTACCACACCTGTGGTAGAAAAGTCTCCAACACCTACTGAATGTATCCCGTTCCAAATACCACTTGGGATAATTGAAATAATTAGGAATGATTGTTATGATGGGACAGTCAATCCTAGTATTCATTTGTTGAAACTTACAGAACTTTGTGAGTTGTTTAAGATTTCAGGTTTGACAAGAGATGGAGTCATGAGGAAATTATTTGCCTTGTCACTGAAAGGAAAAGCATTGGAATGGTATAGGCTACTAGATGACTCTCACCTGCTGGATTGGGAAGAGATCCAGTCTCTCTTTTACTCCAAGTTTTATCCTCTTCATGAAGCCCATGAGAATAGGAATTATGTTTATAATTTCTATCCTCATGACGGAGAGAGCATAGCTCAAGCTTGGGGGAGACTGAAAACGTTAATGCTAAAATGTCCTAACCATGGGATCCCCAAAGATATGATTATTAATAATTTCTATGCGAGGCTCTCTCGACGGGATAAAGATTTGCTCGATGCTTCCTCTATGGGTTCTTTCACAAACGAAAAGATTGATGCTAAATGGGAACTCCTTGAAAGAATTCAGCGCAACACTGAAGATTGGGAGATCGACAAAGGTAAAGAGTCAGGTATAATTTATGAGTATGATTGCATTAAGTACTTTGTTGAAACTACAAGTTTTAATAAGTTTAGTGCTAAGTTTGGGCTGGATTCTCAACTCCTTGTTGATTTCCTCAAATCTTTTGCTTCACATCTTAATATGCCTAAGGAGGATTGGATCAAGCATCATGAACCTTTTAAAGAGATTTGCAAAGAAAATGAAATTGTTCATGATGATTGCAACATGCATGATCCAATTCCTAAAAATGAAGTTTTATATAAGCATGTTAATTTTTGTGGAGTGGATAGACCTTGTGAAAGGCCTATGATTGAAGAAGAGAAGTATTGTAAGCAACATAAGCATGAAAGAACAATCACTTGGGTCAAAGATTTAAATGAAATTGCTAGAGAATTATGTCACCTTTATCCTTTTACTTGTGAACTTTGCTGTATAGAGGGTCACTTTAATTTTCAATGCATGCACTTTCAAAACATAACTGTTAACCAGTTGTGTGATAACATGATCACCCCTGATCTTTATGATGAGCTTATGTTATTTTTGATGTGTGAAGAGTTATCAGAAAAGACTTCTTGGCTAGATGTCAATGCCATAAGAATAAAAAACACTTTGCAAAATTGCCATCTCTATTGTGTTGTTAATTGCCATAAAAATGATTACATAAGTAAGATTAGAAAGGAGGGAACTTTACCAAAGTATAAAAATGTCTCTTATATTTCTGCTAATAAAAAGGAGAGTTTCTCCCAAGTTTCCCCTATTGTTTCTAATGATAAACCAGGATATGTGGAGAAGCTTCATCTCCAACCACTCCCTCCTAAGGTGAAGAAGAAGAAAAAGAAGAGGAGGAGGAAGAGGAGCAAGAAGGAAGAAGAATGGGTATCAACCTGGCCTGAGCATATTCCTCTCATCAACTTTTATCCTAACGGTTGTAAGTTTAAAGAAGAAGGTGAAGTTTATTGCCTTAATTATCATCTTGATGATACGTCCGTAGGTACTATTGAAGATGATTTGATTATGATATGCATGTTACTTATTGTGATTGGGAAAATGATGATAATGCTACTTATGATCTTGAAAATCTTTTTGGTACCAACTCTGAAAGTGAAGATATGGAAAGCTCTAATCTTGGGGATGATAGGATTGTTGCAGAGCGAGTTGCGCAACATCTACTTTGTTGCAATTCCTGACATGCCTCATTTGGGAGACCAGACACAGTAGGCGGCAGATCTATTCAAAAGATTTGCAGGCCTACGCGTCACGTGGCATTTCTCTGTCCGCTTTGTTTTTATTATTAATTTCTTTTTATTTCCCATTTTACTTAATTTTACCTTTTCTCCTCTTTAATATTTGTGAACATGTCAAATCACAAATAGTTTTTTAAACACACGATTTTTTACAATAGTAAAGAATTTTCAAATTCTCAAACTTTCCTGAAAAGCGAGAACAATTTTGATATTTCTGAAAACATTCCAAGCTCGTGATTTATGTTCAATTCATAAATGAATTTTGAATTCATGGCTAGGTTTTTTAATTTGCAAACATTTTTCAAACTCGCGGATAATCTTAATTTTGTCAACATTTTTTGATTATTTAAGTAATGGGAAAAGCATCCGAAATCACAAAGAATTTTTACGGTATGAACATTTTTCAAAATCACAAAGAATTTATGAAATGCGAGAATGTTTTTTCAAATTCATGAACATTTTCTTAAAATTGGGAACGAATTTTGAAATTCCTGAACAGTTTTTTCATTTGATGAACTTAAAAAAAAATTGGGAACAATTTGTAAAATTCTTGGACATGTTTTGAATTGTTAACCATTTTTTAAGTCCATGGAATGTGTTTTGAATTCATGAAAATTTTATAATTCATGATGATTTCGAAAAATAGTGAACATTTTTTAGAAATTTCAAACTTCAAAAAACAGAAAAGAAAGAAAATGGAAAATTCTTGGCTTCTACCGGCGGATCGGGCGCGAGCATCCGCCGGCTCGTCCGTATGACATGTGTCTCAGAGAGCGGTCTTTTTTCTTTCTTTGACTCAACACGGCCACTGCGATGCTCGCTGCTCAATCTCTACTACGATGAGTTTCCGCAGCAAGACCTCTAGTGCAAAAAAAAAAAACGAAACAAGACCTCTGTTGCAAAAAAATTGCAACAAGACCTCTCTTGCAAAAAAAACATCTTGCAAAAATTTCTGCAACATGACTCATGTTGCAGAAATTTCCCGCAATATGACCTATGTTGCAATGATAAAAGGATGACGCGCAGTCGCTTAATTCGTCGGATCCGTTGCAATTTCTTTTTTTCAACAAGGCCTCTGTTGCCAGAAAAACTGTAACAGAGCTTTTGTTGCAAAAATAATTATTTTACAATAGGCCTATGTGGCACAAAAAAAATTATGCAACTTGACCTATGTTGTAAAAATTTCCGTAACATGACCCGTGTTGTAGAAATTTTCTGCAACACCACATGTGTTGCAATAATAGAGAATAACGCTCATTCACTAAATCTGCCCGATCCCACGGCTCGCGAGACAACGGATTTTTTAAAAAGATCCGCTGGCCGACGCGTAGCGTTGCCCAAAGAAAATACGGAAGGAAAAAATTGGACGTACTTCCCTGAAATGCGCTGGCCGAAACTGCGCACCGGGGGTGCACGTTTGCTGCGGCAACGCATCCCTGGAAAAAAATTCTATGAGACCAGGTCTCACGGATTAGCAGGTGAGACCTATCCTGATGGATGACACGTGGCAATTCACAAATCACAAAGCACCTACCCCACCCCCACCTGAAATCAGGGGGGAGAGATTAGATGCTTTGTGATTTGTGAATGCCACGTGTCATCCATCACTGTGGGTCTCACGTGCATTATATGAGACCTGGTCTCATATAATTTTTTTCCCGCACCCCTAGGCCCGTCCTGCAATGGGACTTCCCGTGTTTTCCTATTATTACACAGGTGGTAGATGTTTGCAAATACGGAAGGAACAAAACCATGAATTTGAAAAAAGTCCATTAGTTTGAAGAAAAAATGTTGAAAAAGTTTTGAATAAGTTAATCCATTTTGAAAAACCCTTTATCGATTTTCAATAGAAAGTTCATTGATTTTGAAATAAAATCTCCAATTTGCAAAAAAATCACCAATTTGGAAAACGTTTATTCATTTTCAAAATTGTTAATTGGTTTTAAAAAAAGTTCATCAATTTCAAAAACACAATTGATTTTCATTAAAGTGCATTGATTTGAAAAACAATCATCAAAATTTCGAATTCACGAATTTAAGAAAAGTTCATGTTTTTTAAAGAAAAAATTCTTGAATTTAAAAAAATAAACTTAAAAATAAAGAAATGAGAAAAAGGAAAGATCTGAAGAAAAACTAGCCAAAACAAAAAACAAAAAGGGTAACCACAAATTTTTTGAGCTTTATTTTTCTAACACAATACAGATGCATGCGCTCACATATACGCGCCTACACTCATTCCTATGAACACAAACGCACATCCTATTATAAATACTGAGTTCATCACTCAGGCACGATTCCTAGGCTAGGGTTTCAATGGTGTGCCAAATTTCAAAAAGACATTTGCATATTGTGCCACACAAAAATAAAGCGGGAACAAAATAATATATATTATCCTGACAATATTTTCATGTACTTTTTATTACAAAAATGCATGTATTCCCCCTCAATAAACAGAGTAAAAGATGGGAAAAGGGGGAACAAACAAAAAAGAATAAAATGAAAAGAAAAGAAACAGACATTTAAGTAAATAAAGAAAAATAAGAGAATAGGATACGCTTTCTGAATTCCATGGCGAAATTTCATCCATCCGACCTTCCATCCCGTCATCCATCCATCGCAGCGCGCTTGCCGACAGAGAAATTCTGCAGCGCCTTGCCGGCCAGTTATCCAGCTTCGCCACAGGGCCAGGAGAATCGCCTGGCTGGTGTGTTTCCCAGTCGGATTCGCCCATCTGAAGCAAGCAAGCAAGCGTGAGGATGTGTCGTTTACGGATCCTGACGTCGGCCATGTCGACGAGCTCACCGGTATCCGTCGTCTACTGGCGGATCGACTTGGACGCAATGCATTAGTAGAAAACAGGGCTTTGGTTCGACCCTTGCGAGGCCATTAGTCTCGGTTTATCCACGAATCGGGACCCATGGGTGCATATGTCCCGGTTCGTGCGGCCAAGGGAGCGGCCGGGCCTCATTGGGCATCTGACCCGGTTGGTCTGGGCCCATTTGTCCCGGTTCCAGGCACGAACCGGGACCAATGGGCCTCGCTCCTGGCCCACACCCATTGGTTCCGGTTCGTCACTAGAACCGGGACAAATGGGTGGCCTTTAGACCCGGTTCCTGTAACAAACCGGGACCAATTGTTTGCTTATATATATCCCATCTCCGGCGAGCCCACACTGCTCTATTTTTTCTGGCCGGCGAGGGGAGTTGTGTGGTGCTCTAGCTAGCTCACCTCCCATATATGCACATGAGGTGCTCGATGAAATGCCCGAGCCACACTAGTTAAGCATTGGCTAGGTTGAGCGGTCCATCGTACGTCCCGTTCCCGTCTTCACCGCCGTCGATCGCCCGCGCCGATCTCGTCGCCGGCACCACCGTGATGAGCTATATATGCATGTACTTTGAATATAATTAATGTGATGATGAACTTATATTAATTTGATCACTTATGTATCCATGATGTTCTGTAATGATTTTTGACACACTTTATATATAAATGCAAGCAGATGAACCGACAATGGATGTACGGTGACAGACGCACCTCAGAGTACATTAATGGCGTGCATAATTTTCTCGAAGTGGCTAAGGCAAACCAGCAGAATGGTTTTATGTGCTGTCCATGCACTATCTGTGGGAATACGAGGTCTTACTCTGACTCGAGCACCCTTCACACCCACCTGCTTTATAAGGGTTTCATGCCACACTATAATGTTTGGACCAAGCATGAAGAAATAGGGGTTATGATGGAAGACAACGAAGAAGAAGAGGACGATGACAACTATGTGCCCCCGGAATACGGTGATGCTGCAACGGGGGAAGGTGCTGAAGGTCAAGAGGAACCAGACGATGTTGTGCCCGACGATGATCTCCGCCGGGTCATTGTTGATGCAAGAAGACAGTGCGAAAGTGAAAAGGAGAAACTAAAGTTCGATCGCATGTTGGAGGATTACAAAAAAGAGTTGTACCCCAATTGCGAAGATGGCAACACGAAGCTCGGTACCGTACTGGAATTGATGTAGTGGAAGGCAGAGAATGGTGTCCCTGACAAAGGATTTGAGAATCTACTCAAAATATTGAAGAAGAAGCTTCCAAAGGATAACGAATTGCCCGACAGTACGTACGCAGCAAAGAAGGTCGTATGCCCTCTAGGATTGGAGGTGCATAAAATACATGCATGCCCTAATGACTGCATCCTGTACCGCGGTGCGTACGAGCATTTAAACGCATGCCCGGTATGCGGTGCCTTGCAGTATAAGATCAGACGAGATGACCTTGGTGATGTTGACGGCGAGCGCCCTAGGAAGAGGGTTCCTGCCAAGGTGATGTGGTATGCTCCTATAATACCACGGTTGAAACGTCTGCTCAGAAACAAAGAGCATGCCAAGTTGATGCGATGGCACGCAGAGGACCGTAAGAAAGACAGAAAGTTGAGAGCACCCGCTGACGGGCCGCAGTGGAGAAAAATCGAGAGAACGTACTAGGAGGAGTTTGCAGGTGACGCAAGGAACGTATGGTTTGGTTTAAGCGCGGATGGCATTAATCCTTTTAGGGAGCAGAGCAGCAATCACAGCACCTGGCCCGTGACTCTATATATCTATAACCTTCCTCCTTGGCTGTGCATGAAGCGGAAGTTCATTATGATGCCAATAGTCATCCAAGGCCCTAAGCAACCCGGCAACGACATTGATGTGTACCTAAGTGTTGGGGAACGTAGCAGAATTCAAAAAAATTCTACGCTTTCACCAAGATCCAACTATGGAGACATCTAGCAACGAGCAAATAAGAGTGCATCTACATACCGTTATGTAGATCGCGTGCGGAAGCTTTCGAAGAAGCGTGGATGAAGTAGTCGTACTCTTCGCGTTCTTCGTCACCGATGATCTAGCCCCGAACGGACGGCACCTCCGCGTTCAACACACGTCCGGTGCAGCAACGTCACCTCCTTCTTGATCCAGCAAGGGGGGAGGAGAAGTCGTCAGAGATCCGGTAGCACGACGGCGTGATGACGGATGCAGTGGAGATCGCAGCAGGGCTTCGTCGGGCGCCCTGCGTGGGAGTATGGAGGTGTGACGGGAGGGGAAGAGGCGCCAGGGCAATGGTGCGGCTGCCCTCTCCCCCCCCACATATATATAGGGGGCCAGGGGGTGCGCCAGGGCCCCTGCAGATCCAATCTACAGGGGGGCGGCGGCCAAGGGGGGTTCCTTGCCCCCCCAAGGCTAGTGGGGCGCCCCCTCCCCCCTAGGGTTTCAACCCTAGGCGCATGGGGAGGTGGGCCCCTAGTGGTGCGCCAGCCCATTAGGGCTGGACACTTCCCCTCGCGGCCTAGGGGCCCCACCGGGATGGGTGGCCCCACCCGGTGGACCCCCGGGGCCCCTCCGGTGGTCCCGGGACGCTCCCGGTGACCCCCGGAGATCACCCGATGGCCGAAACTGGACTTCCTATATATCAATCTTTACCTCCGGACCATTCCGGAACTCCTCGTGACGTCCGGGATCTCATCCGGGACTCCGAACAACTTTCGGGTTTCCACGTGCATTTATCTCTACGACCCTAGCGTTACCGAACCTTAAGTGTGTAGACCCTACGGGTTCGGGAGACACGTAGACATGACCAAGACCACTCTCCGGTCAATAACCAACAGCGGGATCTGGATACCCATGTTGGTTCCCATGTGTTCCTCGATGATCTTCATCGGATGAACCACCGTGTCAAGGATTCACTCAATCCCGTATGTTATTCCCTTTGTCCATCGATACGGTACTTGCCTGAGATTCGATCGTCGGTATTCCCAATACCTTGTTCAATCTCGTCATGGCAAGTCTCTTTACTCGATTCGTAATCCATCATCCCGTGACTAACTACTTAGTCACATTGAGCTCATTATGATGATGTCTTACCGAGTGGGCCCAGAGGTACCTCTCCGTCATACAGAGTGACAACATCCCAGTCTCGGTTCGTACCAACTCAACAGACACTTTCGGAGATACCCGATGCGTACCTTTATAGCCACCCAGTTACGTTGTGACGGTTGGCACATCCAAAGTACTCCTACGGTATCCGGGAGTTGTACAACCTCATGGTCTAAGGAATAAATACTTGACACTGAAAAGCTTATGCATTACGAACTATACGATCTCGTGTTATGCTCAAGTTTGGGTCTTGTCCATCACATCATTCTCCTAATGATGTGATCCCGTTATCACTGACATCTTATGTCCATGGTCAGGAAACCGTGACCATCTGTTGATCAACGAACTGGTAACTAGAGGCCTACCAGGGACTCATTGTGGTCTATGTATTCACACATGTATCGCTGTTTCCGTACAATACAATTCAAGCATGAATAACAGACAATTATCATGAACAAGGAGATATAATAATAATGCTTTTATTATTGCCTCTAGGGCATATCTCCAACAGTCTCCCACTTGCACTAGAGTCAATAATCTAGTTACATTGTGATGAATCGAACACCCATAGAGTTCTGGTGTTGATCATGTTTTGCTCGTGAAAGAGGTTTAGTCAACGGGTCTGCGACATTCAGATCCGTATGCACTTTACAAATATCTATGTCTCCATCCTGAACATAGTTTCGTGCTATTCCAAAAATGTTCATCGTGTAATTAAAAAATATTGAAATTGAATAATTAAAAATAGTGTGCATTGTGTATTTAAAAAATGTTTAACATCTATAAAAAAAGTTCAAATTGTATATTAAAAGTGTACATTGTACTGTGTATGACAATAAAGTAGACATGTGTTGAAAAACATTTAATAACAAAGAAGGCAGGTCAAGAAACGCAGAAGAAATAAAAAACTAAAGAAATGAAGAAAAAAGATAAGAAAACCGCAGAGAAACAAAAACTTGAGATAGAGACGTTGTAGTAATTGGGCCGGCACACTCACTCATGTCCCGAGGCGAGGCCGAATTAGATCTCGGCACGGGCGAGAAATAGATATGGCTGGAAATATAGGGTCATTCCATTTCTAGAAAGAAACACTATTTTTTTGCAGATGAGAAAGAAACACTTACAAAAGCTGAGAGCAACTAATTGACTTATGCCCCCCGTGGAGGTCACTTTTCCTCAACGTCAAAGAATGTCGCCACATGTTACGTCCTCTCTTTTACATTTTTTTGGGGAATTGCAACCTTGTGAACTAACAAACCTTTTATGTCATTAACACACATGGTTAGTCCACAACCCATATGTAATCTACACCAAAAACCCACTAAATATGATATATATGTACTATCAGTTGCGTTGGCCATCGAGGGGGTAGATCTGCGGTGGAGAGATGTGATAGGACCCATTCCATGATGCAACGTGCTGATAGAAGAGGGTCGGCACGTGTGGCCGGTGATGCAAGGGGTGAGTGGTGGCCAAAGGGCTCTTTGGTTGAAGGTGACCCCAGGCTTAGTCCTCTCACAACCAAGATGCTTGGGTGCACTAGGCGCGTATAACTTTTTGTGCTCCAATAACATCCGAGGATGTCTGGCAAAAAAATTGGCCTTTTCTTTTTATGAGGCAAAATAATAATTTCCGTGAGCTACTCGAATGTCGAAACACCACAGAAATTTAGGCACCTAGCGCAGCCAAGTATATTGGTTGCCACAAAATTTACTGTTTTTAAGGGAAACATCAGGACTCTGGTGTGTATTTTTATTGATTTTTGAAATAAGTAATATAAAATTTGGTTTGAAAGATTAAAAATAAAAGCATAGAAGGTTATACGATAGAAGAAAAAAAAAGAGCAAAAAAGGAAACTGATTAAAAAAAGGAAAATGATTCAAAATTTATTGTTCATCGGTCAAACCCGGTCAACGTGGTCAAAATCTGGTTTTGGATGGAACCCTGTTTTGAGACTTGAAGGACCGATTGTGTACCAAAAAATCTTGAGGGACCACAAATATACTTTTTTTTTCTTTCTGAATGTTATTTGTAGTGTCTACATGTATAATCAGTCAAAGATGTGTCCATGTTGTGGATAAATCATTTTGAAACATGTGTAACATAGTATAATGACCATACTCCATATAAATTTGCATTTCAATGGTTTCACCATCCAAACAAGATTTGGCATTGGGTACCTGCCTTAGGTTCCAGGTGCTAATACATGAACATCCAAACACTTGAATTGTCATTCAAACACAATATCAATAAACTGGAATATTCAATGGCAAGCCCTCCAATTCTTACATCCAAACGGAGCACTGGGCATTTTTAACCAGGAGAGAACTTTGTGTATTTTTAAAATCCCATAAATTATATTTACTTTTTACAGTTTGTGTTAATAAAATAAATATATTTGTGTGTTCCAAAAAGTGTTTGCCATAAAGATTTATTTTAACAATATATAGTTTAATTAGTAAATTTCGGAACATTGTTAATGGAATGGCAAAAATTTTGTATACGAGAAATAAAGACAACCGTTCATGCACCTAAGAGAAATGGTCATGTAGTAAAAGAAAAATTGTTCATCCCAATTTTAAAAATGTTCACAATGCATGAATACCAGTTAAAGTATATCAAAATATTATTTTCGTGTAATTTTTAAAAGTTCATGTACATATTCTGCCAGCAAAAACAAATTGGGGACAAAGTAAGAAAAAATGAAAAGAAATGATATTGTTCCGGGGGAACATGATCATGCTTTTAACTAAAAATGCACATTTTTTTTGGAACTAGAGAAATGTGTATTTTTTAGTTAATAACACGATCATGTTTCCCCGGAATAATATCATGTTTCCCCACAAATGGAATAAAAGGTAAAAAAACAGAAAAAAGAAATAGATAAATAAATAGGAGGGTGTGCTTTCTGAATTCCCATGGCAAATTTCATCATCCTACCTACAATATCGTCATCTCTCCCAGCTCGGTTTCCGACTAGAAATTTTTTGCAGGGCACCTGGCCTTGGGCAGTCATCCAGGTTTGCCACAGCGCCAAAAGAATCGTCTGGCTCGTGTGTTCCCAGTCGGATTCGGCGATCCGAAGCAAGCAAGCAAGCAAGCATGAGGATGTGTGGTTTACGGATCCTGACGTCGGCCATGTGGACGAGCTCACCGGGATCCGTCGTTTAAGGAGCGACTTGGACGCAGTGGCAGGAACCAACCGCCCCGAAATCAGCGCCGGTGCCCCACCTCCCGGCCATCGCTCGCGAAAGATCGCCGGGCCCCTCCCGTCCTGGTCTGGTAGACGAACCAGAATCGGTAAGCCGGATAAAAGCAGTGTGTCCGTGCGCCCAAAAATCTGTGTTGGTCAAGTTGCATTTGCAACCACGAACAAGCAACGAGGGAAAAAAGTATGATGCGATCCATCCACGGCGAAACAGTTTCACTCTGCAGCAGCAGCAACGTTGCATTGGAAAATCATGCATGCTCCGTGAACCCATCATCCTTGCCGAAAGAAGTCTCAGGCCACGAACTGCAGTCATTGTGTTGGCTGGTTAATTCGGTGATGGGGCCATGCGTGCTGGGTCGATCAAGTGCCCTGGGCCTGGGAGGGAGGGAGATGGCAGCGAAATGCAACGGGGACCGATCCACTACCAACATCATGCATTCATGTGCTGATGGTGATGGTGATGGAGTGGGCACGCGCACACACGCCATGTCGGCGAGTTCAATACCCGAATTCGTCGTCGTCGTCGTCGTCTACAGATCCATCAATCAAGATCGGTGCCCCACCCCCTGTCCATGCTCGTGAAAGATTGCCGGCCCCTTCCCGCCATGGACGAGACAGAACCAGCGATGGCAATGAAGGCGGATCCAGGCGCCGACGAAATCGCCAACTAGATATTGTCATTCACGTCCGCGCCAAAACCATGCGGCTGTTAAAGATGGTGGCGATGAAAACTGCTTTACATATGTGGCAGAAGATCAAGCAGCAGCAGCACTGGCGAAGGGGATTAGATAGACAAGGGGATCGACGAGGTAGCGGGTTCTGCTAGTGGTGGCCGGCGGTGGCGGCGCGGCGCGCGGGCTGGAGGCGGTTGACGAGGGCGAGGGCGATGCCGGCGGCCTGCTCGACGGCGACGACCCGGCGCTTGACGTCCTCCCGGGGCGCGCCGGCGCCGGCGTAGGTGGCGAGGGAGTCGAGGCAGGTCTCGGCGTCGGTGAGCGCGGCGCTGGCCCAGGTCTGCACGTTGCTGAGGCACCACGCGAAGCGCGGGGACGAGGCGCGCCCCACCCGCCCGCCCAGCTCCGCCGCCGACTGCTTCAGCAGGTCCGCCGCGTCGCGCACCGTCTCGGCGCAGTCCCCCATGGCGCCTCCGCCCTTCCCCTTCCCCTTGGACGACGCGGAGGAGGAGGAGGAAGGGGGGCCGATGTAGGCGGAGCAGTTGCGCGCGGCGTCGGCGGCCGCGTCGAGCGCGGCCTGCGCGAGCCGGCGCGGGCTGAGCCCCACGGCGGGCGCGCGAGGGACGAGGCTCCGCTCGCACGCGCGCGGGTAGCTCGTGGACCGGCAGCACCGGCGCACGAAGCCCGTCGCCTCCGCCGGGCTCACCTTCGGGGGCTTCGACGCCGACGCGGCGCTGCCGGCGGCGGCCAGGAGGAGGAGGCAGAGGAAGCAGGGGAGGAGGACGAGGTGGCGCGTGCTCATCTCGGGTTTGTCTTTGGGAGGAGGCGATTCTTTGCTTGTCGTGCGTGGACTGTGGAGTTTGTGAGGGAAAGGTGGTGGTGTGGTCAGGGTCAAGTCGGGATTGCTCGTCGGCGCCGGCGGCCAATCAAGTCGACGGGGCGGAGTGGCGAGGGCCGAAGAGGGAATATATAAGATTTGTTAGGCAGAGCAGCTCGGGCGTTGAGTGGCGAGTGACCAGACACCAGACCAGCCGTGGCTTTGCAATTGCAGATTCAGCGGTCGTCACGGCTTCGTCAGTCGGGCTTGCCGGGTTTCTTATGACGATGATAAATTTGTATGTACTCCTGCCCTACGTACACTCTAAATATTGTATCTCATGTGTTGTGTCTAAAACCGTTTTAATGGTGTGACGTGAGACCATTCAATCCAGGTCAGGGTACCTTTTTTTTTCTGAGCAACGGCCCTAAGGCTGGTTGTAATGTAGAGTATCATATACTAATATCATGCATATGATACTAGTGTACGATACTACATTAGTAATGCATGTTATCATATGTTGATATCATATTGGGCTATATTTATTATCATGCATGACACAAAGTAGCACATCATTTAATATGATACGGTATCATGATATGATACTCAAGCCTCTCTTCTTCATTTAATTCTATGTCACCTCATCAACATTGCTTAGTTGACATGCATGATAGTACATACGATACTCTCATTACGACCGGCCTAAGAGCAACTCCAAGGGAGAGACCCATTTTGTCCGTTTGAGTCACCCGGACAGAAAAGATGGCCCAACAGGGTGACCCAAACGGATAAGGCGTCCGCCTGCTGTTCGTTTGTTGTCCGTCCACATCCAAACTGGACCCAAATTTGAGCCACAAATGGGTCCACGCGGACAAATGCGGACGCTCTCGTCGCTCGCTCGTGTCCTTGCGTGTCCGGCCTGGTCCCACACATCAGCGACCCGCACTAGCGATTCAGCCTCCCACCGCCGCCGCCCGCTCGTCCCCAGATCCCGCGCCGCCGCACTAACCCCGTCCACCGTTGCCCGGATCCGATGCCGGTCGGCCAGATCCATCCGGTCCCCCGCATCCTCTCGCCGCACCGCCGCCAGGGACGCCTTCAGGGCATCGAGCAGGAGCTCGCCTGCCGCCACGCTCGGCCACCTCGACCTCCCCGGATCCGATTCCAAGCAGCAACATCGGCAACCTGACTGCCTCCTCCACCTCCATGTCGTCCTCACCAACTTCCTCCACGAGCCCCTCAGGTCATTCTCGAGATGCTTCGGCAACGACCACAACAAGCCCAAGTGAGGCCGGAGCAAACATGCCACGCTGCAGCTCCTCGACGTCGGGAAAAGGCAGCCGCAGCCGGCGAACTTCGCTGATAAGAAGGCTGATTTCGACGGGTTCCTCTCCAACCTCGGGTTCGCCAGGGTGGGGGTGCCGCCGGCGAGCTTCGCTGATGACTCCCGGGCCTCGGCTGCCGCGGTCAACTCTGTCCACGGCGGTCAACTTAGTTCACTCGGCTGCTGCGTTTGTCCGCAAGGCGGACAAATGACCCAAACGGACGACAAACGGACAAAATCCGTGTCCGTTTGAGTCTTTGCGTTGGAGTTGGTCTAAGGCATTTTATTCATCTATAAAAACTTCTAAACTGAAGCCGTGTTTTTAATGGCGTGACATGTTTCATGACATCTAAACTGAAGTCATGTTTTTTTATATCGCGTCTCCTCTTCGTTGTTGGGCAACTGAATTCTTTTTATTTCCAAGGAACGATAACTAAGAATTTTGTTTATGGAGCAGCAGTAATGCAGTCCCAAATATGAGTTATGGGAAGGCTGCCACCTCCGCCGACCGCAGCGTACTTGCTTGACCTCGCGGGATGCGGGACGGCCATGACGGACCTCTTTGGAGGCAGGGATGAAGGCACACATTTGCAGGGGTAAAATTATGGAGGAGGGAACAAGTGTCATCCTCTTCTGCCATCGTTTGGGTGGAATAGAGACGGACTGACGGAGTAAGATGAAGCCATGACCGTTGTATTTCAATCCAATGGCCCATGCAAATCGATCGAAATTTTTACAAAATCAAGCAAATATAGGATAGATAAGTACTCTCCTCTGTTTCATTTTACTCCGCATATAAAACTTATGTAAAGTCGAACTTAGTAAAGTTTGATTAAATTTATATTCAAAAACATCATTCGATACTAAAACTATACAAAATGAAAATTAATTCCATGATGCATCCAATAATACTGCTTACGTAGTGAAAAAAAAACAAAGAGAGTACCATGCAATATTTACCTACACGCTTTTATTGCTACTCCGGGTCGAGAAGGATCCACAGCTTCCCAACAATCTTTCACGAGAAAATGACGCAGATTGGGTCCGTCAGTGCGTCGAGATCCATCTGTAGACGACGAATTCCGTAAAGTCGTCGACATGGCGTGTGCTTGTGTGTGCCCACACCATCACCATCAGTAAAATGTACTCCATGCCGATCGATGCTGATTGCTGCAATTGGTATCCCCTCCTCGACCCGTGCCCGTGGCGCCTTGGGACGTTAAATTCAGTTCAATAAACGGTTTGCTGCACGCACGGACTGATTAGGCCAACTTCAACCAGCCGATGTAAACGGACACGGCTTTTATCCGTTTGGGTCGGTCAGGCGGTCAGATTATCCATTTGCGTCCGTGCATTCATAGATGCGCCTAACAAGCCCGACGCATTTCAAACCGTGACCGTATTTCAAATTTAAATTTAAACTACAAAAAGATGTTAAAATAATTTAAACTTAGACTTATATATTACATTCAATCCAAAAGCTCCGTCCGTACTCGCCGCCGTCCGGCAAACTTAACTTAAACTAAGAAACGTAGAAACTAAACCCTATACCGGCCATCCTCAGCGTATTCCCCGTCGTCTTCGTTGTCATCATCTATGGGGTATGGGGTCGACGAAGGACGGCGCCTGCCACAGGTGGGCGGGCGACGCCTGCGGCTGCTCATGCATCGAGGACGGTGACCACGGTTATGCGCCCACCCAAGAGGGCGGGGTAGACATGTACTACGACGTGCACGACAGTGTCGATGTCCACCTCCAACACTGTCTCTCCAATGTCGGGTATGAGGGCATGGCCGGCGGCTCCCAAATGACCATGTCCTCCTCTTTGGCGCTTAGTGTTGGCAGTGGTGGTGGCGGGGACGTCGAGAGCGAATGAGCGCTGATGCGTGCACGCACGCGCATCCTAGGTGGTATGAGAGCATGAGCATGCGGGCGTGATGGGCTCGGAGTACGAGCGGCAAAAAAAATAGTTTGCCGCCGCATGTCGTGATCATCCCGGAACCACATGTCCCACATTAGCAAGTCGGCGACGAACCTAGGCTAGTGGAGGAGATGTAGAGGCAGCTGCGCTCGCCAACAGTTGATCTTCAAAAGACACGCCGGTTGCTCGCCTGGATGGGCGACACGGGCACCCAATCCGCGCTCAGATGCCACCTGTTTGACCACGACAACCGGGTGACCGTGTCCTAGTAACACTGTCACACCTCCACTTCCACGTAGGGCCTTTGGCACGGGGCAACATTTCACGGCCAGAAGACGACCCAGATTCATGGTCGTGCTTCCGGACTTCCCCGGGATCCACATCCACATCCGTATAGTTGCCGACGAGGGGCGGAGCTTCGGCGACGTGGCCTAGGGCTTCTCGACCGCGTGGGGGGAGGGGGCAGGGGAAGATTGTGGAAAGCGACAAAAGTGGAGAAGTGGACTGGTCGGTCCACGCACAGGGGTAGCCATTAAGAAGGATCTCTACAGGGTCGGCTGGGTGCCTGACATGTGGACAGCATGATGCTTGGCCGGTGAGATGTGGTTGGGTGTCTGACAAGCGGCCCGAGGACGAACACCAAGAGGACACGCGCCCATCCGTTCCGTGTCGACGCAAATCCGGTCTATATTTACGCCGAAAATGAGTCCAGACGATCACATGGCGGACAGAATTTGGGTCAGAGGCCTCGCTTTGGGCCGTGCTATTTGTCCGTCCCGACTCAAACGGACAGGACCAAACCAAATGCCATGTTGAGTTGGAGTGTTTTTTTTTTTTTTCCTTTTGGAATAAGGTGTTGGGTTGTAGTTAGCCTTACTGCAGCTGCTGCTGCAAGTAGAGCTATTTCGCCATGACCTTTCTGTTGCTTGTTCGTGATTGCAACCTGAGCAACCGAATTTTCGGCGCATAGATCCACGGAACGGAACCACCTGACTAACAGAATCTTCGGCGCACGAACTGCCTTTTTATTGCTAACCGCTCCGTTTCTAGGGACGTGCTGAGCTAGTGTGTACACTGTCTTCTACCCCTGTTCCAATCACGCGAGCACACAGTATCTCGCTGGTTTCTCGTTCCAGAGGGGGATCCCAGCGTAAATTCACCGTTGGATGAGAAATGGGCGGCCCAGATCAGGAGCTGTAGGACCGGCCGGGCACCCTATACATGCACGGTGGAGAGGACGGTGCTGTAGCACGGGCACTGTGGATGAGTCGCCGTTGCTGTTCTGCAGTCTCAGGCCGACACACGCACCCCGTTGCATCTCAATGATACTACTACTACCTGGTTTGGGCAGGGGTCGATGGATTGGCCAAGCATCATCGTGGGCGCGGCCGCAAACGCTATATCTCGCCTAACGCGAGAATATCTTCTTCCGGGTAGCCGTACAGTCTTGGCCGGCCCATTTCGCTCGCTCACTTATCACTCTGTTTGTTGCGGTTTTCTCTGTTTTTCTCATTTCATTTTGCTTTCTTCGGCTTTTCGATTATTCTTTTTTTCACCAAAAATATTCGTTTTTTTTTCTGTTTTATTTAATTTCTTGCTTCTTCGTCTTTCTTTGTTTCTACTCTGTCATTTTGTCAGTTTTCAATCCTTTTCCTTTTCCCTTTTAATTTGTATTTTTTTCATTTTATTACTTTAATTTTGAATATATGTTTTTCATGTCTATTTCTTCCGTACACATTCTACATTTTTTCATGTATATTTCTCCAGTTGCGAGCGACGTCGGCGGCCGCGGCGAGCGCGGTCTGGGCGAGCCGGCGCGGGCTGAGCCCTACTGCGGGCGCGCGCGGGTAGCTCGTGGACCGGCAGCACCGGCGCACGAAGCCCGTCGCCTTCGTCGGGTTCACCTTGCGGGGCTTCGACGCCGACGCAGCCGCCAGGAGGAGGAGGCAGAGGAAGCAGGGGAGGAGGACGAGGTGGCGCCGGCTCATCTTGGGTTTGTCGCCGAGAGGAGAGGATTCTTTGCTTGTGTGCGCGTGGACTGTGGGGGCGAGAGTGAGAAGGGAAATGTGATGGCGTGGTGGTGGTGTGGTCAGAGTCAAGTCGGGGTTGCTCATCGGCGCCGGCCAATCAAGTCGACGGGGTGGAGTGGTGAGGGCAGAAGAGGGAATATATAACATTTGTTAGGCAGTTCGCCGGTGGCGCCGGTGGGCCGTGGAGTGGCGAGTGACCCGACCCGATGTGGCTTTGTTCAATTATCACCTTCTTCTTTCTACTTGGGGTCTTCCTATGGAAATGTAAAATGTTAGGCGAAGTCGGGCGCGTGTGGTTTCTTATTAGGCAGGTCATGATAAAAGATAAAATTGATTTTGCTATTTTCCAGGTAACTGAAAATAATTGTTGTGTCGGTCACTTTTTTTTGGGAGGTCGGACCTCGCCGGAGAAGAAGCAACCTCGCTGGAGAAGAAACAACCCTGGGTATCTATCTTATGAGTGGTGGTATCCTCGAGAGAGAAAAAATCTTAGCATGCAGTGGGGTCGCCGGAGTTGATCATGGTGGTGCGGGGCTTAGAGAGGTGGTCGGGGCGGCGACCAGTACAGTGGCAGGGGAGGTCGAGGGGAGGGCGGGACGGTGAGGCAGGGATAGCCGCCGATTGCAAGGAGTAGAGACAGTTAGGCCTGGGTTGTCTGGTGACTACATATACAGCGTCAGATTTGTTTTCAGCCGTTAGATGAACATTTAATAGCCTTTGATGAAAGTAACTTATGGAACATGTTATTTCAGGTACCTGTTAAATAGCCGGTCTCAAGATAAAGAGAGAATTCCTTCTATGACACTACTCCTACAATATGATGCCTTATGTGACACTCCTAACTTTTCGCTTCCTTCTATGGCCACTTGTGTAAAATTTATGCCTCACATGACACTCTAGTGTATTTGTGAAGCTAACGGTGTCAACTTTTCACATACAAAGTCACTTTTGTCCCTAGTGCAATGTGTGACAAAAAATACAAGAAATATTGTTGTACTATGTAATATAAAACCGTGCATGTAGGTTCATAATAACTGGAACGCTAATTCAAAAAAATATATCAAAAAATCGGCAAAACCTCCCCTGTATTTTGATGCCATATCCCCTGCACATAGTTTACATGTATATAATCGATTGAACAATTCTCAACAAGTGCCATAAGCAACCAGATTCACACATAAGTCACCAATAGTTCACATATGTCAGGCTAAAGACTTCCAAAAGAACCATCATATCACAGGAACTCCAAAAGAACCATTACATCAATGGAAGAGCATAGAAGCATATGAAATTACAAGCTGAGCCTTGTTTTGCTTCTTGTGCTCTGCCCATTGCTGGGCTGTCAAGTGGCACCGGAATCTTCTCAGCAACCTTCTTTTTCGTCTTGGCCTTCTCAATGGAGACAGTTTTTGATCTGCACATGCGTGTATGGCAACAGTAAGTTTAGGGCAGTAATGACAGCATAAAGTTTATGGCAGTAGCAAGTTTATCGCAGTAATGACAGCAGCAAGTTTATGGCAGCAGTAAGTTTACAGCAGCAATTTTATGGCAGCAACAGCAAGTTTATGGCAGCAAGTAATACAGAAAAGTACCTCTTTGAACCTCCAGATTCAGTGTTGTCATGTTTTCTTTTTCTTAGTTGTAGTTTCCAAGCTTTGGCTATGATGAGAATGAAACAACTTAGAACATAAACTAATTTTTCATACTCATTGGCAGAAGTGTATAAGTGCTAACCTTGGTGGTGGAAAAAGGATTCTTATTGGTGCTCCATCCTCGCAAGGCACAATGGACTGGGCTGTTTTGCTAGTCTTTGCCCTCTTCTTTGGTGGTTCTTTATATGAGTAATAGGCAAAGTAGTTAACACATGTAGTTGCAAACAAAAATAATAAGAGAAGCAAGAAAGAGTAATCTATATTACCTAATAGCCAACATTGCAGCAATGTCATCAGGGTTACCCTTCTTACAGTTGTGCCAATGATGCCCATATCCCTTACAAATTGGACATAAGTGCTTGCCCTTTTTTTCTTTTCTTGTCACTACAACCTTTATATCTCTCAGTTTTAGGCCTGCCAGCTGTAGCTTTAAGTAGTGGTGGATGCATGAAAAATCCATGGTCAGATTCAGGCCATTGGCTCTTGTCAGGCATAGCAGGGATCAGGTTGGAATAGGCTGCTCTGAATTTTTCAGTGGAATAATACAAATCAACGCAATTCTTTATGTGAGCATCACTAAGTGACGTGATGAATGCAAGATCATGTTTGCAAGGAAGACCACAAACTTGCCATTGTCGACATGAACATGTTCGATCTTGCAAGTTAACGACAAACCTAAAACCGCTGCCTCCTAATGCAACCACTTCAGCCACTTCTTCTGAGCATTCTATCACCTCCAAGTTGAATTCTCTAGTCAATGCGTTTAACTTCTTCATTATGTGGGGTAGAATCACTCCATCTAACTTCTTTGCTACTTTTCTCCTATCATTCCACAAGATCATAATCAGCTGCCTCGCCTTGTCCAAGAAATCGTCCAAGTTCAATGACTTGTGGTGCTTGATCCAATTGTTAAAGCACTCCGCCAAGTTGTTGGTTACATAGTCCACCTTGCATATGGTCGAGAACTGACTCCTAGACCACAACCTATTGTGCCACTTCCTAATATATGATGTTGCCGCTGGCTTTACTGCCTCCATCGCAACCCAATTTTTGTCAAATATATATGGGTTCCATGAATAAGCAGCTGCCCATAGGTGGTCATCAAATACTTTTCCAGTAAACTTCTTCTTGAAGTTGCTCACCAAGTGGAACATACATTCTCTATGTTCTGCCTCCGGGAACACTTCTTTTACCCCTGTCATCACTGCTTGGCCAGCATCAGTGCATATGGCTAAACCTGTTGGTGATCCTATGGCCTGTCTTAGCAATTGCATGAACCAGATCCAATTTTCATTTGTTTCAGAGTCAAAAATTCCAAAACAAATTGGATACATCCAATTATGGCCATCCACTGCAGTAGCACTAGCCAATTGCCCCTTGAATCTGCCTATCATAAAGGTGTTGTCCACATCCAAATATGGCTTGCAGCCACTAAGAAATCCATCTATGCAAGGTTTGAGAGCAACAAAAATTCTTCTAAACCTTATTTTACCATTTATGGTATGATGGTCGATTTGCACTATGCTATTAGGGCAACAACTTTCAACTTGTGCTTTAAACCTATACAAGTTGTTAAAACAACTATCCCAATCACCGTATAGTTGCTTCAAGGCTAGCAGCTTACCCATATAGACTCTCTTGTAGTGAATTTTGATCTTGTAGTGTTCTTTCAGCTTTTTTCGCAATTCCATTGCTCCTACAGTTGCATCTTCAATGAGCCAATCTTTCACCTTCTCACATATCCAGAACTTAGTTGCGTTCTTCACTTTCTTTTTCCTTTTCGTACTAGAACAATTGTGGTCAAAAGGTTTTTTTTTCACCTACAAAAGAGGAATACAAGTAAGCTAAAATCTCCTCGACATTTATGCAAGATATATTCAGAAATAAGTACGGTTAGACAATTACCATTACAGTAAGCCTATCAGCTGTTATAGAAGCATGTATCCTCCATGGGCAATCATCTTCATCTCTTCTTTTACAATAGGCCCTTAACCTATGTTGTGTGCTCTTCTCCGTGTTATACTCAAAGTCACGTTTGACTGCATGCTGAGAAAGAGCCAACTTAAACATATCCATATTGGGATATGTGGATCCTACAGTCATTGGAGGGTCTTGCTGGTCATACTCTGTATTTGGGGCATGATCTGGCTCATGCAACTCCTCCTCCTCTACTTCAGGCTCCTCCTCGCTCCCATCCTCGCTCTCATCCCTGCTCTCATCCTCAGGAACATTGGTTTTGTCTTTCTCTTTACCAGAAATGTTGGGGAACGTTGCATGGGAAACAAAAATTTTCCTACCGTTCACCAAGATCAATCTAGTAGATGCAACTACGAGGGGAGAGTGTGATCTACGTACCCTTGTAGATCGCTAAGCGGAAGCGTTATGAACGCGGATGATGGAGTCGTACTCGTCGCGATTCAGATCGCCGAAGACCTAGCACCGAAGCAACGGTGCCTCCGCGTTCTTCACACGTACGGCTCGGGGACGTCTCCTCCTTCTTGATCCAGCAAGGGGTGGAGGAGAGGTTGATGGAGAACCGGCAGCACGACGGCGTGGTGGTGATGGTGGAGAAGAACTCCAGCAGGGCTTCGCCTAAGCTCCGCGGGAGAAGAAGATATGACGGGAGAGGGAGGGCAGCACCGAGGCACAAACTGTGTTGGCTGCCCTCCCTTTGCCCCACTATATATAGGGGGGGTGGAGAGGTTAGGGCGCCCTAGGGTTTCCCCCTAGGGGCCGGCGGCCAGGGCAAGGGGAGGGGGCGGCGGCCAGGGCAAGGGGGGGCGGCCAGGCCCTAGGGTTTCCCCCCCTAGGTGCCTTGCCCCCCAAGGCCAAGGGGTGCGGCCAGCCCTAGGGGGTCCCACCCCCTTAGCCGCATGGGGAGAGGGCCCAGGGGGGGCGCACAGCCCCCTGAGGGCTGTGGTGTCCCCCTTTGTGGCCCAATAGGCCCAGAACAACTTCCGGACCCCCCGAAATCCCTTCCGGTACTCCGCCGATTTCCCGATGCTCCCCGGAACACTTCCGGTACTCCGAAACCTTTCATCCTATATATCAATCTTCGTCTCCGGACCATTCCGGAGCCCCTCGTCATGTCCGGGATCTCATCCGGGACTCCGAACAACCTTCGGTAACCATGCACTCTTCTCACTAACAACCCTAGCGTCACCGAACGTTAAGTGTGTAGACCCTGCGGGTTCGGAAACCATGTAGACATGACCGAGACACTCCCAGGTCAATAACCAATAGCGGGATCTGGATACCCATATTGGTTCCTACATGTTTCTCGATGATCTCATCGGATGAACCACGATGTCAAGGATTCAGGCAATCCCGTATACAGTTCCCTTTGTCTCGTCGGTATGTTACTTGCCCGAGATTCGATCGTCGGTATCTCTATACCTAGTTCAATCTCGTAACCGGCAAGTCTCTTTACTCGTTACCGTAATACATAATCCCGTGACCAACTACTTAGTCACTTTGAGCTCATTGAGATGACGTATTACCGAGTGGGCCCGGAGATACCTCTCCGTCATACGGAGTGACAAATCCCAGTCTCGATCCATGTCAACTCAACAGATACCCTCGGAGATACCTGTAGAGTACCTTTATAGTCACCCAGTTACGTTGCGACGTTTGGCACACACAAAGCACTCCTACGGTGTCAGTGAGTTACATGATCTCATGGTCATAGGAACTTATACTTGACATGCAGAAAACTATAGCGATAACTGACACGATCAAAAGCTATGTTAACGTTTGGGTCTCGTCCATCACATCATTCTCCTAATGATGTGATCCCGTTATCAAATGACAACTCATGTCTATGACCTGGAAACCGCGGTCATCTTTGATCAACGAGCTAGTCCTATAGAGGCTCACTAGGGACACAAAGTCTGTCTATTCATCCACACGTGTATTTGAGTTTCCAATCAATACAGTTATAGCATGGATAATAAACGATTATCATGAACAAGGAAATATAATAATAACTCTTTTATTATTGCCTCTAGGGCATATTTCCAACAGTCTCCCACTTGCACTAGAGTCAATAATCTAGTATTACAAGGTAATGAATCTAACACCCATAGAGTCTTGGTGTTGATCGTGCTTAGCCCGTGGAAGAGGCTTAGTCAACGGATCTGCAACATTCAAATCCGTGTGTACTTTGCAAATGTTTATGTCCTCCTCCTTGACTGAATCGCGGATGGAATTGAAGCGTCGCTTTATGTGTCTGGTCCTCTTGTGAAACCTTGGTTCCTTGGCTAGAGCAATGGCACCAGTGTTGTCACAGAACAGAGTCATTGGGTTCAGTGCACTAGGCACAACTCCAAGATCTGTCATGAACTCCTTCATCCAGACACCTTCCTTAGCCGCCTCTGAGGCAGCTATATACTCCGCTTCACATGTAGAATCAGCTACCACGCTCTGCTTGGAACTGCACCAGCTTACCGCTCCCCCGTTGAGAATATATACGTATCCGGTTTGAGACTTAGAGTCATCCGGATCAGTGTCAAAGCTTGCATCGACGTAACCCTTTACGACGAGCTCTTTATCACCTCCATAAACGAGAAACATATCCTTAGTCCTTTTCAGGTACTTCAGGATATTCTTGACCGCTGTCCAGTGATCCATACCAGGATTACTTTGAAACCTTCCGGCCATACTTATGGCAAGGCTGACATCTGGTCTTGTGCACAGCATTGCATACATGATAGAGCCTATGGCTGAAGTATAGGGGACGACACTCATCTTTTCTCTATCTTCCGCAGTCACTGGGCATTGAGTCTTACTCAACTTTGTACCTTGCAATACCGGCAAGAACCCCTTCTTGGATTGATCCATTTTGAACTTCTTCAAAACTTTATCAAGGTACGTGCTTTGTGAAAGTCCTATCAAGCGTCTTGATCTATCTCTATAGATCTTGATGCCCAATATGAAAGCAGCTTCACCGAGATCTTTCATCGAAAAACTCTTGTTCAAATACCCCTTCACGCTATCCAAAAATTCTATATTGTTTCCAATCAGCAATATGTCATCCACATATAATATTAGAAACGCTATAGAGCTCCCACTCACTTTCTTGTAAATACAAGCTTCATTGTAAACTTGTATAAACCCAAACGCTTTGATCACCTCATCAAAACGAAGATTCCAACTCCGAGATGCTTGCACCAGTCCATAAATGGAACGCTGGAGCTTGCATACTTTGTCAGCATTCTCTGGATCGACAAAACCTTCTGGTTGCATCATATACAACTCTTCCTTAAGAAAACCGTTAAGGAACGCTGTTTTGACATCCATCTGCCAAATTTCATAATCGAAAAATGCAGCTATTGCTAACATGATTCGGACGGATTTAAGCATCGCTACGGGTGAGAAAGTCTCATCGTAGTCAATCCCTTGAACTTGTGAAAAAACCCTTTGCCACAAGTCGAGCTTTATACACGGTGACATTACCGTCAGCGTCCGTCTTCCTCTTAAAAATCCATTTATTCTGAATGGCCTTCCGCCCTTCAGGTAATACTTCCAAAGTCCATACTTTGTTTTCATACATGGATCCCATCTCGGATTTCATGGCCTCTAACCATTTGTCGGAATCTGGGCCCACCATCGCTTCTCCATAGCTCGTAGGTTCACCGTTGTCTAACAACATGACCTCCAAGACAGGGTTACCATACCACTCAGGTGCAGTGCGTACCCTTGTCGACCTACGAGGTTCGGTAGTAACTTGATCGGAAGCTTCTTGATCATCATCATTGGCTTCCTCTTCAACCTCTGTAGGCTCCACAAAAACATCTTTCTGTGCTGCGCTACTTTCTGGTTGAAGCAGAGGTTCAATAACCTCATCAAGTTCTACCTTCCTCCCACTCAATTCTTTCGAGAGAAACTCTTTCTCAAGGAAGGACCCGTTCTTAGCGACAAACACTTTGCCCTCGGATCTGAGATAGAAGGTGTACCCAACTGTTTCTTTTGGGTATCCTATGAAGACACATTTGTCCGCTTTGGGTTCGAGCTTTTCTGGCTGAAGCCTTTTGACATAAGCATCGCAACCCCAAACCTTGAGAAAAGACAACTTAGGTTTCTTACCAAACCACAGTTCATACGGTGTTGTCTCAACGGACTTAGATGGAGCCCTATTTAAAGTGAATGCAGCTGTCTCTAACGCATATCCCCAAAACGATAGTGGCAAGTCGGCAAGAGACATCATAGAACGTACCATATCTAATAGGGTTCGATTACGACGTTCGGACACACCATTACGCTGCGGTGTTCCAGGTGGTGTCAACTGTGAAACAATTCCACATTTTCTTAAGTGATCACCAAACTCATAACTCAGATATTCTCCCCCTCGATCAGATCGTAGGAACTTGATCTTGTTGTTACGATGATTTTCAACTTCACTCTGAAATTGCTTGAACTTTTCAAAAGTTTCAGACTTATGCTTCATCAAGTAAATATACCCACATCTACTTAAGTCGTCAGTGAAGGTGAGAAAATAACGATATCCACCGCGCGCCGTTACACTCATCGGACCGCACACATCGGTATGTATGATTTCCAATAAGTCACTTGCCCGTTCCATTGTCCCTGAAAACGGGGTCCTTGTCATCTTGCCCATGAGGCACGGCTCGCACGTGTCAAGTGATTCAAAATCAAGAGACTCCAAAAGTCCATCAGCATGGAGCTTCCTCATGCGTTTCACGCCGATATGACCGAGACGGCAGTGCCACAAGAAAGTGGTATTATCATTATCTACTCTACATCTTTTGGCATCAATGTTATGAACATGTGTATCATCACTATCGAGATTCAATAAGAATAAACCCCTAACTTCGGGTGCATGACCATAAAAGATATTACTCATATAAATAGAACAACCATTATTCTCTGACTTAAATGAGTAACCGTCTCGCAATAAACAAGATCCAGATATAATGTTCATGCTTAACGCAGGCACTAAATAACAATTATTCAGGTTCATAACTAATCCCGATGGTAATCGAAGAGCGAGCGTGCCGACGGCGATCACATTAACCTTGGAACCATTTCCCACGCGCATCGTCACTTCGTCCTTCGCCAGCCTCCGTTTATTCCGCAGTTCCTGTTTAGAGTTGCAAATGTGAGCAACCGAACCGGTATCAAATACCCAGGCACTACAACGAGAGTTGGTAAGGTACACATCAATAACATGTATATCATATATACCTTTGTTGTTGTTGGCCCCCTTCTTGTCCGCCAGATACTTGGGGCAGTTCCGCTTCCAGTGGCCATTCCCCTTGCAATAGAAACACTCAGTCTCTGGCTTGGGCCCAGCCTTGGGTTTCTTCACTGGATTAGCAACTGCTTTGCCACCCTTCTTAGAGTTACCCTTCTTGCCCTTGCCATTCTTCTTGAAACTGGTGGTCTTATTGACCATCAACACTTGATACTCCTTCTGGATGTCTGCCTCAGCGACTTTCAGCATCGAAAACAGCTCGGCGATGGTTTTATTCATCCCTTGCATGTTGTACTGCTGGACGAAGCTCTTGTAGCTTGGAGGGAGTGACTGGAGAATTCTGTCAATGATAGCCTCATCCGGGAACACAAGTCCCAGATCAGCTATGCGGGTATAGTACCCAGACATCTTCAGTAAGTGCTCTCTGACAGACGAATTCTCCTCCATCTTGCAAGCGAAGAATTTATCGGTGGTCTCATACCTCTCGATCTTAGCATTCTTCTCAAAGATGAATTTCAACTCCGTGTACATCTCATATGCACCATGACGTTCAAAACGCCTTTGGAGTCCTCCTTCCAAGCCGTACAACATGGCACATTGTACTATCGAATAGTCATCCGAACGCGTCTGCCAGACGTTCATATCGTCCGCAGAGGCTCCAGGAGCGGGGGGTTGACCTAGCGGTGCATTTAGGACATAAACCTTTTGGGCAGCTGTGAGGATGATCCTCAGATTGCGGAGCCAGTCCACAAAGTTGCTCCCATCATCTTTCAGTTTAGCTTTCTCTAGGAACGCATTAAAATTCAGGGGAACTCCTGCGCGAGCCATCTACAACATAAATTTGCAAAGACATTTTTAGACTATTGTTCATGATAAGTGAGTTATTACCTAATCATATTAATTATAACTCCCACTCAAATTGACATCCCTCCGGTCATTCGAGCGTGACATGATCCAAATTCACCAACCCAAGTCCGATCATCACGTGAGATGAGGTGGTGTCAATGGTGAACATCAACATGTTGATCATATCTACTATATGACTCATGCTCGACCTTTCGGTCCTCCGTGTTCCGAGGCCATGTCTGTACATGCTAGGCTCGTCAAGTCTAACCCGAGTGTTCTGCACGTGCAAAACTGGCTTGCACCCGTTGTATGCGAACGTAGAGTCTATCACACCCGATCATCACGTGGTGCTTCGAAACAACGAACCTTCGCAACGGCGCACACTCGGGGGGAACACAATTTTATCTTGAAATTTTAGTGAAGGATCACCTTATAATGCTACCGTCGTCCTAAGCAAAATAAGATGCATAAAAGGATTAACATCACATGCAAATCATAAGTGACATGATATGGCCATCAACTCGTGCTTTTGATCTCCATCTCCAAAGCACCGGCATGATCTCCATCGTCACCGGCGCCACACCATGATCTCCATCATCATGATCTCCATCATCGTGTTGCCATCGGGGTTGTCGGCGCCCCACCATGCTCTTACTACTATTGCTACCGTTTAGCGATAAAGTAAAGCATTACAAAGCGCTTAATGATTGACACGCAGGTCATACAAAAAATAAAGACAACCCTATGGCTCCTGCCGGTTGCCGTATGCATCGACATGCAAGTCGATGTTAACTATTACAACATGATCATCTCATACATCAAAATATATTTCATCATGTCATTGGCCATATCTTATCACATACATACCCTGCAAAAACAAGTTAGACGTCCTCTAATTTGTTGTTGCATGTTTTACGTGGCTGCTATGGGTATCTAGCAAGAACGCTTCTTACCTACGCAAAACCACAACGGTGATATTCAAGTTGCTATTTAACCTTCTACAAGGACCGCCTTGTTCTATTCCGATTCAACTAAGATAGGAGAGACAGACACCCGCCAGCCATCTTATGCAACAAAAGTCACATGTCTGTCGATGGAACCGGTCTCATGTACGTGGACATGTAAAGTTGGTCCGGGCCGCTTCATCCTATAATACCGTTGAATCAAGAAAGACTAAGGAGGGCAGCAATTTAAACATCAACGCCACAAACCCTTTTGTGTTCTACTCGAGAAAGCATCTACGCAAGATCCTAGCTCTGATACCACTGTTGGGGAACGTTGCATGGGAAACAAAAATTTTCCTACCGCTCACCAAGATCAATCTAGTAGATGCAACTACGAGGGGGGGAGTGTGATCTACGTACCCTTGTAGATCGCTAAGCGGAAGCGTTATGAACGCGGATGATGGAGTCGTACTCGTCGCGATTCAGATCGCCGAAGACCTAGCACCGAAGCAACGGTGCCTCCGCGTTCTTCACACGTACGGCTCGGGGACGTCTCCTCCTTCTTGATCCAGCAAGGGGTGGAGGAGAGGTTGATGGAGAACCGGCAGCACGACGGCGTGGTGGTGATGGTGGAGAAGAACTCCAGCAGGGCTTCGCCTAAGCACCGCGGGAGAAGAAGATGTAACGGGAGAGGGAGGGCAGCACCGAGGCACGAACTGTGTTGGCTGCCCTCCCTTTGCCCCACTATATATAGGGGGGGTGGAGAGGTCAGGGCGCCCTAGGGTTTCCCCCTAGGGGCCGGCGGCCAGGGCAAGGGGAGGGGGCGGCGGCCAGGGCAAGGGGGGGCGGCCAGGCCCTAGGGTTTCCCCCCCTAGGTGCCTTGCCCCCCAAGGCCAAGGGGTGCGGCCAGCCCTAGGGGGTCCCACCCCCTTAGCCGCATGGGGAGAGGGCCCAGGGGGGGCGCACAGCCCCCTGAGGGCTGTGGTGTCCCCCTTTGTGGCCCAATAGGCCCAGAACAACTTCCGGACCCCCCGAAATCCCTTCCGGTACTCCGCCGATTTCCCGATGCTCCCCGGAACACTTCCGGTACTCCGAAACCTTTCATCCTATATATCAATCTTCGTCTCCGGACCATTCCGGAGACCCTCGTCATGTCCGGGATCTCATCCGGGACTCCGAACAACCTTCGGTAACCATGCACTCTTCTCACTAACAACCCTAGCATCACCGAACGTTAAGTGTGTAGACCCTGCGGGTTCGGAAACCATGTAGACATGACCGAGACACTCCCAGGTCAATAACCAATAGCGGGATCTGGATACCCATATTGGTTCCTACATGTTTCTCGATGATCTCATCGGATGAACCACGATGTCAAGGATTCAGGCAATCCCGTATACAGTTCCCTTTGTCTCGTCGGTATGTTACTTGCCCGAGATTCGATCGTCGGTATCTCTATACCTAGTTCAATCTCGTAACCGGCAAGTCTCTTTACTCGTTACCGTAATACATAATCCCGTGACCAACTACTTAGTCACTTTGAGCTCATTGAGATGACGTATTACCGAGTGGGCCCGGAGATACCTCTCCGTCATACGGAGTGACAAATCCCAGTCTCGATCCATGTCAACTCAACAGATACCCTCGGAGATACCTGTAGAGTACCTTTATAGTCACCCAGTTACGTTGCGACGTTTGGCACACACAAAGCACTCCTACGGTGTCAGTGAGTTACATGATCTCATGGTCATAGGAACTTATACTTGACATGCAGAAAACTATAGCGATAACTGACACGATCAAAAGCTATGTTAACGTTTGGGTCTCGTCCATCACATCATTCTCCTAATGATGTGATCCCGTTATCAAATGACAACTCATGTCTACGACCTGGAAACCGCGGTCATCTTTGATCAACGAGCTAGTCCTGTAGAGGCTCACTAGGGACACAAAGTCTGTCTATTCATCCACACGTGTATTTGAGTTTCCAATCAATACATTTATAGCATGGATAATAAACGATTATCATGAACAAGGAAATATAATAATAACTCTTTTATTATTGCCTCTAGGGCATATTTCCAACAAGAAAAAAGAACCAATTTTAGTGGTATAGGTTCTTTCTCCAAATACATTTTCTCCTCATCAATACCAACATGCTCATTCTCCGGGATTGGGTTGCAAAGATAACTATCATCGGCCTCTTTTGTGTTGTTGTCTGCTTGAACATATGTCCAATCCTCGGCGATAGGCTCATATGCTTCTTTGGAGGGATCACAGTATGCCATCAACATCTGCACTACCTTTTCTGGATCCATCCTGCAAATCACAGAGAAATACATAAACATTGCTACTAAATTTCAGCATACTAAACTGCATCTTGAGAGTACAAGCTCGAAGCACTCACCCTTCTCGCCAATCTGCCCAAGACGACCAGCCCAAATCGGCTCCTCCAGGTCCGCCGTCCACGCCTCCAGGCCCGCCCTCGGCCGCCCCGCCTTGCCAGCCCTCGGTCGCCGCGCCGCCTGGTTCTCCTTCAGCCGCCGCGCCGCCTGGTTCTCCTTCAGCCGCCGCTTGCTCCATGCCGCCCTCGGCCGCCGCTTGCTCCATGGTGCCCTCGGTCGCCGCGAATTCCGGTGACACAGCTGCGCCGCCGCTGCTAGGGTTCCGCCCCGACGCGTGAGGTGCGGGCTCGGGGTTTCTTCGAGTCGTGACGTGAGGAAAGGTTGGGGGTGCTCGATCGAGTCAAACGGGGGTAGTTTGGTCCAGACGAGTAAAAAGTCGCGGAACGATTTCACATAAGCGACGGCAGTGTCATGTGAGGCATAAATTTTATACAAGAGGTCCCATGAGGAAGCAAAAAGTTAGGAGTGTCACAAAAGGCATGAAATTTAAGAGTAGTGTCATAGAAGGAATTCTCTCCAAGATAAATGCATAGAGACTACACTCAACACAGTGTATCTTATGTGTTTATCTAAAAACATTTTAGTGACGTGAGGTTGAAACAATTCAATCCAAGCATAATTGGTTTGCAACCAATATTTGGCTTGCCAAATGTTGGCATTGCCAAATATTAGCAATACCAAGACTTGCCAACTATTGGCAACTTTATGTGAGATAGGAAAAATAACTCCTAGCCAACCAAGTGGTTGCCAATATTTGGCACAATGCCAAACATTGGCATGCCAAGTTTTGATAGCAACATTCGGGTAACTGGGATTTTTTTTTTGAGAAACAAAATTTGAAATTTTTGTTTGTGGGGGTAGCAGCAATGTAGTCCCAAGGACGAGACAAGAAGGTCGTGGCCG
>LR738715.1:874226566-874242503 GCA_902687465.1 Secale cereale | reverse complement strand
CGCGCGCCTTGCCAGAACCTTGTACGATGCAGAGAGGACGTCCCTAACGAGGCCGACTAGGACCTCACTAGAGACATGGAGGACGCGACTTGTTGCATCGTCGCAGACAAGTAGGAGTGCGGCAGGTATAGCTGGCCAAACCTCGGGTCGGGCCTAGCCAAGCCCGAGGCAAAAAACCTAGGCCCAGGATCGGCCCGGCCCGGCCATCGGGCCTGTTTTCTAGGCCCAAGCTTGGCACGAACGCATAAAAGCCTGTCGGGCCCCTTCAGGAAAGCGCAAAAACGACGGGCCCGAGCCCAGCTCGGCCAGGCCATCGGGCTCAAAATCTAGGCCCGAGCCCGGCCCGGGGGCAGCGTCGGGACGGGTCGGGTCGGGCTTTTCTAGGCCGACCGGGCCGGGCTGCCCATGGCCAGGAGTGGCGGCAGGTACACAGTTGCCGAGGTGTTTTTGCCGGCTCATGCAAGGTGGTTTGAGGAGGAAGAAGAGGAGGGCAGGGAGGGAGGAAGAGGAATCTACACCCCTACTCTCCAAGGAATTGTGTGCTCGGTTCCTGATTAACTGTTAGAGAAGTAGGAATACAGTGGTTTGTACCTTAGATTAACTGTTAGAAAAGTAGGAATACAATGCTTTTTACCTTAGATTAACTGTTAGAAAAGTTGCAGGGAACTCGTTTAAAATAGCAAAAAAAAAACAATCTCTCACTTTTTTGCATCCAAGATGCTTGAATGCGTGATGTGCCTGCAAAAATTCGTGATGTTTAGACATGCGAGGTGGCCGTGAGAAAAAAGACAAAAGTTGGATGTGAACAAAATTTGAAAAAGTACCCTGTTTGGGCCGATTTTTTTGGAGCCAAGGGGGGCGAGCAGGGGCCTTTTTTTTTGCAGACTAATTGGAGAGCTTTATTCAAGGAAAAACATTCTTGGATGAGTCAGTCAAAAGGCTGGTCACCAAGAAGCTTGGAGTTTCAGCAGTCCAGCTATCTGTTACATCGAGTGCACAAGCACGCTTCGCACATAGATGCGCAGGAAGATTAGCTGATCTACTTACATGGACTATTTCAAATGAAGAAAAATAGGTACTAAGCTCTCCTATCTCATCTAATAAGTAGGCCACAATGGATCGAGAATTGTGGCGAGAATTCCATAGAGCAACCAACTCCGAGCAGTCCACTTCCATTATAACATGGGAGAAGCCTCGGAGAGTAGCAAAGCGAGCGCTATCCCGTAGGGAAAGACACTCCATGATCAAGGGATCCGAGATCCCGGAGTAGGGTTTGCACCATGCACCGAGCAGGGCCGATGAAGATCGAGCTACTCCACCCGCCCCCCCTCGCCCGTCCGCTGCATTTAGTCCGCCATCTGTGTTGATCTTGACAAAGCCCTCATCAGGCGGACGCCATCCGAAACCAGGCAGAATTTGAGCATCCTTGCGTGGAAGATGAAGGAGTGCAATCGCCTCTTTGGTAGACCGCATGGTAGATACAGGGTCTCGACCCTCTTCTCCATGCTTGATACGGTTCCTTGAATGCCAAATGGACCACATGATAGTTGTGATCTTTTCTCGTTCATCAGTAGAGAAGCATGGAGCGCACGTAATATCCCGTGCCCATGAATCCGAGTGTAAGTTGGGTAACCTCAGCCCAAACCACGCAAAGGCCTCTTCCCAGAAGTTTTTAGCGTGCGGGCAGTGAATTAGTGCATGCATCAGATCCTCGTCCGCCGCAAAACAGGCTTTGCATTGGCTGGCATCTGCAATGTGTCGATGATTGAGTGTTGCTTCATCAGGCAGAATCCCTCGAAGCACTCTCCACCAAAAAACTCTGACTTTTGGAATAACATTCAACTTCCACAGGGTTTTCCACAACTGTTGATCACTCAATGAAGTCCCAGTAGCCGTCCCTTCCTCTAGAGCAAGAAGCTCGTTCTGAGTCACGAGAGATCGGTACGCTGTTTTAACAGTGTAGTTACCTGATTTTTCGAATGCCCAAGCAAGAAAATCATTGCCACCTCCCGACCGGATAGGAATGTTAAGAATAGCCGCAGCGTCAGTAGCAATGAAGTTGTCTCTGACCAAATCCTGCTTCCACGTCCAACTCTGTTCGTCAATAAGCTCTGACACTCGTTGAAGACCAGTGTTAGGTGGTCGTGAGACTGGTGTCATGGTGATCGTCCCTGGAATCCATTTGTCTGTCCAGATCGAGATAGAGCTGCCATCTCCAACACGGGTAATTAATCCGGTTTTTAGTGCTTCCCTCCCTGCGATAATGGCCTTCCAAGTTGCGGAAGCAGACTTGGGTGCGGAGGCCTGCATAAAATCATTATCAGGGAAATACCTTCCTTTCAAAACTCTTGCGCATAGAGGCGAGCAGGGGCCTGGCCCCCCCTAATGATCGAACGATGCTATGTAATTAGCGATAGGAACGCATCTATTCCTCACGCTTATACATACTTGGCCCCCTCTATACGGCGTTAATTTAAGGAAAAGGGAGAAGGCCCATGTCAAGCCCACACTAGCGGCATGGGCTCTGCGTCCTCGCGTGATCAGCCTGTACGTTTAGCTCCAAAAAAGCTAAAAAAAAAGAGATTAGGCTGTACGTGGAATTATATAGGCTCATAAAAAAACATGTACGTGGATTAGTCGCCACCGTTCCGTGCCCTCGCCCACCCGCCCGCCCGCCTCTTCTCCCTGACCTACCGCTCCCGATCCTATTCATACGGGCGTAACTGCGACGGCGCGACGCAGGCACGCAGCCTGATTCCAACCAACAGAAACTAGCCAAGGATCCAAGGTTTAGCACATCAGCGCATCACACCATGCATCTACTAATCTCAATTCTCATCTTGTATCATTGTTGAACATATACATCAGATTTTACTAGTTTACATGTTCTGGTTGTCTGACTTGTAATGCTACGATTCTATGAAGAATTCCTGTCCTGTACATGTCCTAAAAATTATTGTGACCGTGATGCAAATTATCTTGTACGAGTAATTATTTACGATGCAAATTTTCCCTATGCCAAACTTATCCAATATAGCTAATTGTGACACTGCAATTCAGCAGCTATGAAGAGAAAAGCGTTGTCAAACACTGTCCATGTTAATTCATTATTTAAGCAGGTTGCTTCTAGTTCACCACTGAAATTGTTAATAAGGCTGATGTGCAAGTCATAAATCTGGTCCAATTGACACTCATGATCAGGATATGCCAGACATGGTAAGTGTTGCAGAACAAGCAAAAACACGTCAAATTGGGAGCTGCCACCAGACAAGCAAGTTGAAGCTCTAAAAAGTGCCTCCAAAATATTGATTTTCCTTTAAGCACCAAACGAGAGACTTACTTGCGTTAAACGTTGAAACAATTTAACAGGCAAGTTCTCTTCCAGTGAAATTATTAAAAATTTTGTCATGTTATTGGCAATTGTAAAGGTGAATTTGAACTTATACAACTGTATCAATGTTTTGTACCGTGTGGCATATATTACAGTATGATGATTGTTATATTTTGGTCTAGAAAAAGTTTAGGAACTTGACTTGGCCCCCCTATACCAAAATCCTGGCTCCGCCCTTGGTTCCTCGAATGTATAAACACTACAGTAATTTCAGCGCACTCGATTATCTTGGATGCCAATTTTTTTTGAGAACTTTTTGAATCGTTTAACTATATATTTTCTATACCCGATCATCTTCTATATTTTTTACCGTTGATCGAGTATAAATGAGCCCGTGCTCATACTTGAATTACCGGAAGCCACAGCCGTTGCGTACACGCATTCACTGATAATCCAGGACGAGAAGGATCCACAGCTTCCCAACAATATTTCACGAGCATGGCCGGTGGTGGGGAAACGACGCCGATGGTGTCCTGTCAGTGCGTCCAGATCCTTGCGTAGACGACGAATTCAATCGGTTATAAACTCGTCGACATGGCATGTGCTTGTGCTGTGCCCACTCCATCGCCATCATTAAAATGTACTTGTATGATGCCGATCGATAGTGATTGCAATTGGTAGTAGATTTTACTGCATGCCATTCCCCTCTTTGAGCAATGACTGCAACTGTTTTTCTTTCTTCGAAAAATGGTGCTTATTAACTCGTAACGCCTTGTACAATGCAAGGTGCTTAGCAGAGGTGCCTGGAGAAATAAACCAGGCTTTACTTAAGCACCGGTACTTATTTGTACAGGGTAGACGTTTAATTAGGCGTTTCTATTGTAGAAATATGCATCGGTGCTTCAGAAAACCCGGTTTATTTTTCTAAGTATCTCCCTAAGCATCTATCATTGTACAAGGCCTAATGAAGCATCAAGTGGATATAAAACACCATGAGCATACACCCGACCTTTTCATAGTTACGATGTACACAGTCAATACCAACTCACACAAACACACACAAAAACGTCCGTAAATAGCAAAGCTGTAAAAGACCAACGCTATGCCTAGACGGATGACAAACAAGCAACATTTATCCTAGTCGAGCAGTTACAGCCAACACCCGACCTTTTCATAGTCAGGAGTAGCTGTAAACCATATAAACACCAAGCAAATAGCCTATCACGGAGCCATTGATCGCAGTGCGTGAGAAGACGTCATCACCAAAATCCCACCTTGGAGGCAATCCGGCAATCCCATGCTTCCATCATCAGTGTCCGTCGGTGATAAATCTGGGCATCCCAAACAATATAACACGAGCTGTAACTGTCCCGCCAAGGTTGTGATTATCACTGGCAAATTGCCGTGACGTCTCAATGCCACCAGTCGCCACACTCCGGCTCGATGCCTCAACCACCGAAATCAGAGCACCGGCGAGACATGGAAGCACCCGTCGCAGCCGCAGCGCGAACCTGCCAACATCCATTCCGTTGGTCCACCAATCGAACCGATGCAGCTCTAAGACGATGCTCTCAAGAGAGAGAAACGACACCATTGACGAGTGACTGCAACTGGAAGCTCAAGGTAATTAAGAAACCCAGTAAGCATCCATGCCCGTGGCGGCTTGGGACGTTAAATCCAGTCCAATAAACGCACTGATTGATTACTGCTGCTGCAAGTAGAGCAGAGCCGGAGCTATTTCGCCATGGCCTTTTTGTTGCTTGTTCGTGACCGCGACCTGAATAACAACCGAGCTTTCGGCGCATGGATCGATGCAACCACCTGAACACCAGAATCTTCGGCGCACGAACTGCCTTCTTATTGCTAACTGTTTCTAGTTCGTCCGGGGCAGGTGCACTGTCCTCTTCCTCTGTTCCAATCACGCGAGCACACAGTATCTCAGCTGGTTTCTCTTTCGAGATAGGGATCCCAGCGTACTTTCACCGTTGGATAAGAAATGGACAGCCCGGATCAGGAACTGTCGCACCGGGCACGGTAGACATGCACCGTTCACCAGTGACACATCCTGTTGCATTTCAATGATGGTACCTCGTTGGGCAGTGGTAAATTGATCGGCTGAGCATCATGATGGGCACGAGACAGAGCGCTCGCCCACGGCCGGAGGTAACTGGGCCGAATCAGTGTGGCCCATTAAAGAAAGTAAAGTTTCCTTTTCTTTTCCCATGAACTTGATCTGGTAAAGAAAAATCACGCATTTAAATAAGATTGTTCTGTATTTTTTTCTTAAAAATTATTAATGTAAATAAAAAAATACACGCATCTATAAAAATGTTCAAGTTATTTATAAAGTTAAAAAAATATCTACTAAAAATGTTTTTCCATTTTAATTACGTGTTCACATCTTAGAAAATGTCCATCACTTCTTACCAAGAGTTGATGCATTTAAAAATATAGGCGTATTTTCTATAAACAATGTAATTTCAAAAATGTTCTTACATTATATCAAAATTTTCATGTAATTTCAAAAGTGTCCGTGTTTTTTAGAAAAAAAATTGTTCAGGCATTTGAAGAAATCAAGTGTTAGATACAAAAATGATTTTCAAGAAAGTGAGAGCAAAAGGTAGAAAAATGAACATCAATAAAAAAGAACAAAAAGTCTTGAAGATTTGACTTTGGTGGTTGCATACGTCATGATAAATCAGGATCGAGTCATAGCAATCGGTCAATCTCGCACTTCTTGTTGGAAAAGAGCAACAACAAGTTGCTTGCAAACCTTTTACGTAATATTTCAACTAAAAACAAGTATAATAAGATGATGTAGGCGGGCTATAAAGATTTAATGATTCTGTTTTTTGTTGAGTTGGAAGAGAGAGAAGTGAAGTGGGATGTAGATTTACAGCCGACTATAGCACGTGCTCCAAGAAGTTTTGTGAGAATTAAATGTGGGCCATATATGTTAGCTAACTACTATATGTGTTGACTATTACATTGACCATAAATGACATGACAACATGCTATATAGAGCAGCGGGCTATATTACTAACCATGCTCTAAATTGCACTAGGTGGGCCTCGTTGAACCCAAGCATTGGCTCACACCTCACCCCGTAATCCTACACACTCTGTAATCCCGTCTCCAACTCATGATGTCTCGTTGATGTCATTGACTGCATCAGTTGTGCATTAAGCCGTTGTTTGCTGATATCATCGATTGCATCATTTGTATAGTAAGTCTTTGTGTGGATGAACCGCTCTACCATTGATTGGCTGAGCCCAATGTGCCATACCATGTATGCACATGTATATATGCTTTGTTCAACATCGAATCCCAGCTGATTAGGACCCATCACTTAATCAATAGAAGAGTGCGAAGGATGAAAATGATTAGACATCTTAAGGTACAAAATATTTCCTCTCCTAAAAAGCTACAAAAGATTATAAATTATGAAAACCAGTCTTTTAATGCCGCGACGTCGCTCTATTTGCCTTTTGTTTTTGTGCACATGACCATTATCATTTCTTTCATATGTGCACCTAACAAATAACTCCTCTTCTTTCTTTTTGGCATATTTTTGCTGTTGTCCCAACTAACTTAATTTTTCATGCGGTACTTGAACTTGATGTATGGATGCGTTGGTAGCTTTCTTTATAAAACATGGCGAAAGACTTTTTTGAGTGTAGCCACTCTCATGTTTTTGTCAGAAAACTGATCACATCGTTGCCTTAAATCCCTTACGGGCGCGAACTAAGCCTAACTCAGATATGGTGAGGTTCTTTATACTAGTTGATCCGCAAGGAAAAAAGGTTCTTTATGCTGGAATCAATCTAACGGAGTTCAAGTTCTTTCACTGGTGCTCGCATTATTTGAATTTATACCAGGCTTTCCAACGATATTCATTTAGTGGAAGAAGGTATTTCCATCGACTGTGTTTATAAGGATGAGTGTATTAAGTATGGACCTTCTGATGATAAATTACGAGTGGACATGCAGCCACACGAGGAGGAAACCAGCTCCGTCCACTCCCACATGATTCGTGCACTTATTATACAGCCAGCTTGTATAATGATATCAAGCATTCATGTAGTCTTTGTATTAAATCAGAGGGGGGCAGCTACAAGTTCCACACGTCAGTTGCATGGAACGGCCAGACATGCAATTAATCATTCACCCATTACATGGTCAATAAGTGTGTGCGGTCCCACCATATAATAACTGCGCTAATTCCACATTATTGTTTACAAGTTAATGGGCAACCTTCACCACATGGCAGCTCCTCTCTCACTCATCCTCCTTCTCTAGTTCATGGACTCTGTTCATCCTCATTCTCCAGTTCATGTTCATAGCTAGTTATAACTCATCCATGGAGATATAGAGCTCCTTATTCTTTGTAAAAATGAAGATGTAGAGTCGTAGCTATACTGCAGTCCATCTTCTTCATCCTCTCTCTCTCTCCATGTTCTTTGGAGATTAAAACCCAGTTTGTAAATGATGTAGTTCTGGACAGACTTTTCCCTTGTTTCTTTATAAATATACTAGTAAGCGTGCACGTGCAAATGCACGTCTCGACTAATATTATTAATATATGTGTGAATTAACATATATAAAAAGATATTTTGGTTGCACTAAAAAGAATTACAAATCAAGAAAATATTTTAATGTAGCATCATATGCATAGAGCCAAAAAGACACTATTATTTTGGTATTTTCTACTACGGCTAATAAATTCTCGTGAAAACAACTGTACTGTTGTGTGCTGTTTCATTGTCAATGTAACTGAGCAGATGCACTAAAAATCGCTTCTTTGATGGTCAACATCATGGATGAGAATATTAAGTTATTATCTTGGGAGTTTTCCCAGTAGAATGTCAAAATAGGAAACAACGAATACTAACCGTGCAAATTGGTTGATTTAGATATTTCCCGTTCCATGAGTGCATCAAACTGAAAGCACAATAACCAGACAGTGTCCTTCTGATAAATTCATTGTTATTATCTTGAGTCTTGCAAAAATTAAATAAGATACTTTAATGGGTTTCAAAGGAACTCGCCTGTCTGTGAATTTTGGAACACAAGCTGGTAATCGACGATGCTAGAAAAAATATCATCGTTCCATTGGGGATGCGCTACTTTGATTGGCCATGAATTAACATCTAGGTTCTGGCACTTCTTGCCCATGCTAAAATATGTGCTTCCTTAAGCAATATCAAGATGTCTTTTAAGTCTCCTGCAATTAATTAAAAATAATATAAGAAGTAGAAGGAAAAGAAGTGCAAAATCCTAACAAAAAATAATAGTAACTACTTACTATTACAGGGACGGCATCCCTGGCTAGTACTTCTCAGGACCAAAGCAATCAATAATAAATACATTTCCTCATTGCGGTTCACAAACTTAGTTATGAACATAACTTCATCGTTGAGGCCGTATCTTCTACTCCGTCTACAGTACAAAATCACGTGCACTTGATTCTCATATTAGATTAGACAATAAGAATGCTAGTAAGACAAGATAACATATGCTGCTCTTTGCTAGTTTGAACTTTGAACAGATCGTACATGCCATGGTACAGACTCAATTAACTAACCACTTTCATTAATTAACAGACATCATCAACAAACAATAAGAACAACTAATTTCGTCGACCTTGGAGCTTGATGTGAATTGAGCAATGAAGTGAGTAAATGACATTGTTTCTAGACAGAATGGTTAGAAAGCTATGTGTTGCATCCTTACCTGCTACTGACTCAAAGTGACAACCACCCAACCCTCTTGATGAGTTTCTTTGTTGTTGCCCTTGCATTGGATCTGGCAACCGTGAATGTGGGAAGTGAGTGTAAGACTTCTTGCTGGGTGACAGGATGAACCAATAAGCAGACCATAGAGGTGATACATTATTATTTCCTTCATTTCAGATATTGGCCACGCATCATCATCAAATAATTAAATGATCTAAAATAGCAAAAAAAAAATCATTTTATTTCCTCCATTTCAATCATCAAACAAATAACCACGCAAGAAGTAGAAATTAGAGGGATCACGTAAACTTCATTGGGAAGTGGGAGATTGGATCATTTGCCCCATTTTATTTGGGCAGTAGATGATTTGCCCCTATTTACATATGATTAGATGATTTGCCTGCTTTTCTTTTTTCATTTGATATTGTATACCTTTTTAATTACTATAATCATTTTTTTAAGTTTTATCCCAATTTTGCCATGTGAAAAGAATGCATTGCCCTTGTGGTAAATTTGCAATTCCTGCATTATCTTCTCTCTTTGTGTGGTTGTACTCAACCGAACCAATTGATTAACAAACCATACGTACATTGATTATATTGGTTAGTCAGTTTGTGCCCAGCTGAGAGGCAGATACACCACCAGCCACCAAGCCATCAATGATGTCGCCCCCGGAGAGGCTTCACACAGGCCGCAGGCGAGGAGATTCCACATCTTGCTGGACAGGGAGGCAACTCATGTAGCAATGGATCGCCGCATGCTACTCTAGATTACTATTAACTGTAAATTTTAGACGCACATACCATCAAGCCGTCTTTTTTCAATAAATCCAAACATAATACAATGCCGGGGTTACCATTTCATAGAAACAGGAGCATCACAGGTGATGCTTGACAAGATACAAGCCATGGAAAGTTAGATCACCCACATCAAAAGGATCAGAGATAAAGAAAACTATCTAAATTGGGGATAGCATCTACTGTAAAGTGCAAATTTATAGCTATATATCAACTATCATTGTAGGATTGGAAAACCTTCTTGACCATTGAGCTTTACAATCAATGAAGTTAATTATGCGATTGAAAAAGAAAATGATGGATACCTTTTGTGAAGATATCAACTTCCGCACTTTCCTGCGTTCATGAACCTATATACACAAAGTAGGGTAAACAACTCATATGAAAGCATGAAAAAAAACTTGAGTTCTAGCTTAGCGTTTGTTTTTTGCTAACTAATTGCCATTATGTCTCCTCCCTAACTGAAAAAGGATTGTTTGTTCTCCAAGTAGGCAAACAAAGTCACAAGAACTTGAACTTGGATCTTGCATAATCGACTTACAAATTGTCATTCACAGATTCACCTAGCCATGCCAATTGTTCGTGAACCAGGGACCCAAATTGAGCCATTCAAATTAACAGAAGTGAGCAGCGGAGACTTATATTTAGAATTCTACCAAGAGTAAGAATCACATATAGCATAAATAATCAGATAAGCGTTTCTTAGTGTAGATGAGAGATACTAACCGATCACTTTTGCAAGTAACGGCATGTCACTTTTGCAAGTAACAGAAGTCACATCGCTGTTCTGTAAACCACCAATTGACCTATGGTGAATTCCTACAGTTTTCTATCAACGTGATTGAAGAAAAACACTGGAGGAAAGTAGTAAACCTGAGCGGCAACAACGTCACAAACCTCACCTTGGTCTTTTTTTTATCTTTCTGAGGAAAGTCGCCAGCTTGGGGAGAGTGCCAGCATCGGCAGAGATAACGATCGGGGCCCTCACAAATCAGTTTGGATCCCATCGGTGTCTGCTCCGCCATGATCTCTCTCCGCCTAGCAGTTGCTTCAAGCTTAGCTGTCTCACAACAAAGACTTGCAGCGGAGGCCACCGTGACGGCGAGCTTCAACCTTCAGCTGCCGTGCCACACGGACCAAGAGGCTAGCTAGGACACTTTTGGTCGGACCAATCTGCTTCGCCCCGCAAGATGTCCGCCTTGTCGTCCCGGCTGAAGAACCGTAGCTTCAAACCATGCGCTCCGATCCGTCCATGACCGCCATAGCTGCCACCTGCCAAGACCCCCATCGATCCACCACCGATGGAGGTGCAGATCTCGGCCAGCCAACGACCTGTGGATCGCTCTGGCTAGTACCCAACAGGCCCGCACGAGAGTGCACCAGTTCATCGCCTGTAAAGGTCGTTCACGGTCCACCACGCGTGAGGCTCGTCCTGATACATCCCCGCCGGCCTGAGCTTGTCCTGGCTGTTACCTCTCATGGCACGGCGACGACGGAGAGGACGGAGGAGCGGCAGGGCGATGCTGTTTCGGACGGGGGCGAGGACCTAGGAGCCGCAGCGGCAGGGCCGTGATGTTGCGGCAGGACCCAGGATCAAGGGGCGGCAAGGGGTGGCGGACTGGCGGGCATCGTTGCGGACGGTGCGCTGGCGGCGGCGCATGCGAGGAGGGTGGAGGGATCGAGGGCCGGGTGGACGGCGTGCGAGGAGGGAGTTGTTTGAGTAGTACAGGAGGTCGTGCGAGGAGATCGTGTCCTCTATTTTCGACGTAACCGTCCGCGTTAACGTTTCGTTAGCGCTTCGTTGGTGCTTTTTCGTTAGCGTTTCGTTAATGCCTTTTTTAGACCATTAGATTATATATCAGACGGCTAATATGCTTAGTTGGATCTGCCCTCTCTTCCTTTTATAGGGAATAGTAGATAGTAGATTTACAGTAGAGGGGCTTCCCATACTTTTCATGCGTAAAAAAATATTTGCCGCAAATATTATAACCAAAACATGTGATCTCTCTAATCCAAACTCTCGTCCACACACTCGGGAGGGAGCAGTATTGCATCCTTAACATGCACGATCAATGCCTGACGGAATCCATTAAGTGAACATGGCCCATACAAATTGATGATATTTAAGACCTGAACAACAATCACATGTGCATTTTAATCGCAGACCACTAAGTCACTGATGCATAGCTCAATCCAGGTACTTCACGTATCACTGATGCGTGGGATTATATTTAAGTGCTAATCTCATAGCACGGATGGGCAGCTCAGGCCTGTGCCAATGCTAGTTTCTTAGCGCGATTTCATAGGCATTTTGCTTAGAGCAAATACAATAAGGTGATGTAGGCGGGCTGTAAGACATTAAATATTATATTTTTGCTTACTTGGAAGAGAGAGAAGAGGAGAGAGGAGAGAAGCGTGCTGCTAGTTAACAGCCGGCTGCAGCACGTGCTCTTAGGTACTTTGTGAGAGAATGTGGTGGGCCATGTATCAACAAAGTAGTACTCCCTCCGTCTAGGTGAGTAAGTCATCTTACGAAAACCAAATAATCCCAAAACACTTAGGCGCGGTACATTAACTCCCATCTCGTTTTTTGTTTCTTGGCATAAAGAAAGGAATCAACCAATAAGAGATATGGGGTGTGCCTGCTTTTAATGACTTGAGGCTACCAAACACGACATGCATTGGTCAATTCATTGCATGCAATGCTATTAATTAGCAAATGAATATTAACTTCTCTTGTTTTTCACTCTACCTTGGTCACGGTGCACAACCTAAGATGACTTACTCACCTAGACGGAGGGAGTATATATTTATATCTAGCTATTGTACTTGTTGGCTATAAGCTTGACTATATGTGACATGGCAACATCATATAGCCAGCAACTGGCTATATTATTAACCATGCTCTTATGTGGCATACTATTTAATAAAAAAAGAGAGTGAGGTTGTAGCTTAGCTAAGCTACAACACTTGCACGTGGTCATAGACAAAAGAAGTGTTTAGCCCAATCACATGCATGCATGAGGACTAAATCATTAATTAAGATACAACACATAAAAGATAATGCATTGTACTACTTGTTTCTTAAACTTTTAATGCTTCTATGATAACGTGCTTAGATACAATGCATTGTCACAGACCTCAGATTTCATCCTAGCGTGGGATCATGTCCCAAAAATTTATGTCTCCTTCTAATAGGCCTTCTGATATATCGCCCAACCCATTGCCATACAACAAACACGGCTGCTTTCAAAAAAAAAAAAAAAACAAACAAACACGGCCGAGCGCAAAATAACAGTTTGGCTACTCTGCTCCGGCGATCAAAATGGAAGGGGGCGGAGTCCAGATCCTATCTCGGCGCATGGTCAAGCCAGATTATCCAACGAGCTCCCGGCCGCCGGAGCCCGAAACCGTCCACCTGACGCCATGGGACCTGCGGCGGATCACGGTGGACTACATCCAGAAGGGAGTCGTCCTGCCCAAGCCTCCGCCCGGCGCGCACGCCGTCCAACACCTCGCGTCGTCCTTCGCGCGCGCCGTGGGCCGCTTCTACCCCCTCGCCGGCCGCTTCACCGTCGCGCCGGGGACCAACGACGACGACGGGCCGTCGTCACTTCAACCGAGCCTGACGATCTCGCTCCGCTGCAGCGACGAAGGCGCCGAGTTCGTCCACGCCGTGGCGCCCGGGGTGACTGTCGCCGACATCACCGGTCCGCTTCACGTCATCCCACGGGTGGTGTGGTCCTTCTTCCCTCTCACCGGGATGCTCGGCGCCGACGCCGTCGTGGACACCAGCCGGCCGGTCCTGGCCGCGCAGGTCACGGAGCTCGCCGATGGCCTCGTGGTCGCCATGTCGCTCAACCACGGCGGCGCCGACGGGACCACGTTCTGGGATCTGTTCAACGCATGGTCGGATATCAGCCGGAGCCGCGGCGCCGCCAGCGGAGAAATCTCAATGGTGGCGACACCCAAGAGATGGTTCCTCGACGGCTGCACCGTGCCGGTCCCTCTCCCCTTTGCCAGGGTAGAGGACATCGTCAGGCGGTTCGAGTACCCGCCGGTGCAGGAATGCTCGCTCTTTTTCTCGTCGGAGAGCGTGAAGAAGCTGAAGGCGAAAGCGAACGCCGAGATGGCCACCGGCACAGCCACCATCTCCTCCTTGCAGGCCGTGCTTGCACACCTATGGCGGGCAGTGTGTCGGGCCCGTGGGCTCGCGCCGGACCAGGAGACAACGTGCGCGCTCCCCGTCGGATGCCGGCCGGACACGCGTGAAGGGCATGCCGCAGGGCTACCTGGGCAACGCGGTGGCGGGCGCCGTCGGCAGGACCGCCGTCGGAGAGATCCTGGGAGACGGCCGGCTGGGCCGGGCGGCGTGGCTTCTGAACCGGGCCGTGGCTGCGGTCGACGAGGCGAGCGTGAGGGACGAGCTCGCGGCGTGGCCTGGAAACCCCAGCTTCAAGTACGCTGCGGAGTGCGCCGGCGGGGATCCTCCTGCGGCGATGGTGGCCACCGGCTCGCCGCGGTTCGACGTGTACGGCAACGACTTCGGGTGGGGCAGGCCGGTGGCCGTCCGGAGCGGCGCCGGGAACAAGCTGGACGGGATGGTCACGGTCTACGAGGGCAGCGGAGGGACAGGGAGCATGGAGCTGGAGGTGTGCCTCGCCCCTGGCGCGCTCGCCAGGCTCGTCGCCGACGAAGAGCTGATGGACGCGTCGGTGCGAACGAGGATCGACTGATCCGCGGTGGTAGGTCAGGTGCACCAGTTAGTGCATCGGTCATCCATGGGATTTTTTGTCCTAAAAGACCATCTGCCAAAGACAATTGACAGAAAAGACCATCTCTCAATCTCATTGACAAAACAGACCAGTTGGGTGATGGCGGCAGGCGCGCCAGCCGACACGTGGCGCCTGCCGCCATGTGTGGAGGCGGCAACCCCTGCCGCCACAGGCCCAGGCGGCTGGTGGCCCGTCACAGGATTGAGCAAACGCTGCCGGCGCGTGACGGAACGGAGGCTGGGCAGCTAGGCCTGCCGCCTCCTGGTGTGGCGGCACCACTGTGCAAGGCTGTGCTCCTTTGGTCCTCCACACAAGATGTGATGTGCACGCTGCCACTAGTAGATAAAGGGTATTTAACCCCGGTTCATTTGGCCTTTTAGCCCCGGTTCTGGAACCGGGGCAAGAGGATCGGTACTAATGCTCTGACCCTTTAGTCCCGGTTCAATCCAGAACCGGGGCAAAAGGGTGTCCACGTGGCCTGTGCACCGAGTCCAGGCAGGAGGGGCTTTAGTCCCGGTTGGTGGTACCAACCGGGACCAAAAGGCATCCACGTGTCAGCATTTCTGTGGCTGTGGTTTTTGTTTTTTTTGAAAGGGGAGGGGGGGTTTTAGGTTTTGGGGGTTAATTTAGGTGTTTCATATATTGTGTTAGCTAGCTAATTAATAAAGAGAAGTGTTCTCTCTTATGTCCGTGCTTGGTCGACGCTACATACTACACATACGTATATGGAGAGGACTAGAGTCACGCTAGCTAGCTGCTAGCTACTAAGCAAACGAAGAAACAGAAGATCTCGTATAATCAACATATATATATATATATATATATATATATATATATATATATATATATATATATATATAGGAAAATGGTTGTGTACTCCTGGGAGTACGTACTCCCGCTCCTCATATACCATATAGATGAATCTTTTATACCTCTTTATTATTTTTAATATACTTCATTGGTAATTATTAGATACCCCAAAATGAGTTTCATGAAAAAATTCATGCGAGTCTACATATTTTTAAACGTTTACGTATATACTGATGTGTTTGTACGTGAAAAAGGTATATTACAAAAAGTACGTCGCAGATGATATTTTTTCAACAAAACTCGTATTGGGGTATCTTAGAATATTTAATGAAGTATATTAAGAATGATAAAGAGGTATAATTAATGTGTATATGAGGTATATTGAGGATGTGAGTACATACTCCCGGGAGTACAAAATAGGAGTCATATATATATATATATATATATATATATATATATATATATATATATATATATATATATATATAT
>LR738715.1:874184111-874225041 GCA_902687465.1 Secale cereale | reverse complement strand
TTCCTTTTGTCAAACGGCATGTTACTTGCCCGAGATTCGATCGTCTGTATCTTTATACCTAGTTCAATCTCGTTGCTGGCAAGTCTCTTTACTCGTTCCGTAACACATCATCTCGTGACTAACTTATTAGTCTTTTGCTTGCAAGGCTTATTGTGATGTGTGTTACCGAGAGGGCCCAGAGATACCTCTCCGACAATCGGAGTGACAAATCCCAATCTTGATCTATGCCAACACCACGAATACTTTCGGAGACACCTGTAGAGCATCTTTATGATCACCCAGTTACGTTGTGACGTTTGATAGCACACAAGGTGTTCCTACGGTATTCGGGGATTGCATAATCTCATAGTCATAGGAACATGTATAAGTCATGAAGAAAGCAATAGCAGTTAAACTAAACGATCATATTGCTATGCTAACGGATGGGTCTTGTCCATCACATCATTCTCCTAATGATGTGATCCCGTTGATGAAATGACAACTCATGTCTATGGCTAGGAAACATAACCATCTTTGATCAATGAGCTACTCTAGTAGAGGCATACTAGGGACATACTGTTTTGTCTATGTATCCACACATGTACTAAGTTTCCGGTTAATACAATTCTAGCATGAATAATAAACATTTATCATGATATAAGGAAATACAAATAACATCTTTATTATTGCCTCTAGGGCATATTTCCTTCAGTCTCCCACTTGAACTAGAGTCAATAATCTAGATTACAAAGTGATGATCCTCACACCCATGGAGTCTTGGTGCTGATCATGTTTTGCCCGTGGAAGAGGCTTAGTCAACGGGTCTGCAACATTCAGATCCGTATGTATTTTGCAAATCTCTATGTCTCCCTCCTTGACTAGATCGCGGATGGAATTGAAGCGTCTTTTGATGTACTTTGTTCTCTTGTGAAACCTGGATTCCTTCGCCAAGGCTATGGCTCCAGTGTTGTCACAAAAGATTTTCATTGGACCCAATGCATTAGGTACTACACCTAGATCAGATATGAACTCCTTCATCCAGACTCCTTCATTTGCTGCTTCCGAAGCAGCTATGTATTCCGCTTCACACGTAGATCCCGCCACGACGCTCTACTTGGAACTGCACCAGCTGACAGCTCCACCGTTCAATAAAAATACATATCCGGTTTGTGACTTAGAGTCATCCGGATCAGTGTCAAAGCTAGAATCGACGTAACCGTTTACGACGAGCTCTTTGTCACCTCCATATACGAGAAACATATCCTTTGTTCTTTTCAGATACTTTAGGATGTTTTTGACCGCTGTCCAGTGATCCACTCCTGGATTACTTTGGTACCTCCCTGCTAGACTTATAGCAAGGCACACATCAGGTCTGGTACACAGCATTGCATACATGATAGATCCTATGGCTGAGGCATAGGGAATGACTTTCATTTTTCTCTCTATCTTCTGCAGTGGTCGGGCATTGAGTCTTACTCAACTTCATACCTTGTAAAACAGGCAAGAACCCTTTCTTTGACTGATCCATTTTGAACTTTTTCAAAATCTTATCAAGGTATGTGCTTTGTGAAAGTCCAATTAAGCGTCTTGATCTATCTCTATAGATCTTGATGCCTAATATGTAAGCAGCTTCACCGAGGTCTTTCATAGAAAAACTTTTATTCAAGTATCCTTTTATGCTATCCAGAAATTCTATATCATTTCCAATTAACAATATGTCATCTACATATAATATTAGAAATGCTACAGAGCTCCCACTCACTTTCTTGTAAATACAGGCTTCTCCAAAAGTCTGTATAAAACCATATGCTTTGATCACCTCATCAAAGCGTATATTCCAACTCCGAGATGCTTGCACTAATCCATAGATGGATCGCTGGAGTTTGCATACTTTGTTAGCACCTTTTGGATCGACAAAACCTTCTGGTTGCATCATATACAACTCTTCTTTGAGATATCCATTTAGGAATGTAGTTTTGACATCCATTTGCCAGATTTCATAATCATAAAATGCGGCAATTGCTAACATGATTCGGACAGACTTAAGCATCGCTACAGGTGAGAAAGTCTCATCGTAGTCAACTCCTTGAACTTGTCGAAAACCTTTCGCAACAAGTCGAGCTTTGTAAACAGTAATATTACCGTCTGCGTCGGTCTTCCTCTTGAAGATCCATTTATTTTCGATGGCCTGCCGATCATCGGGCAAGTCAACCAAAGTCCATACTTTGTTCTCATACATGGATCCCATCTCAGATTTCATGGCTTCAAGCCATTTTGCGGAATCTGGGCTCATCATCGCTTCCTCATAGTTCGTAGGTTCATCATGGTCTAGTAACATGATTTCCAGAACTGGGTTGCCGTACCACTCTGGTGCGGAACGTACTCTGGTTGATCTACGACGTTCAGTAGAAACTTGATCCGAAGTTTCATGATCATTATCATCAACTTCCTCACTAATTGGTGTAGGAATCACTAGAACAATTTCCTGTGATGTACTACTTTCCAATATGGGAGAAGGTACAATTACCTCATCAAGTTCTACTTTCCTCCCACTCACTTCTTTCGAGAGAAACTCTTTTTCTAAAAAGGATCCGTTCTTAGCAACGAATATTTTGCCTTTGGATCTGTGATAGAAGGTGTACCCAACAGTCTCTTTTGGGTATCCTATGAAGATTTACTTCTCCGGTTTGGGTTCGAGCTTATCATGTTGAAACTTTTTCACATAATCATCGCAGTCCCAAATTTTAAGAAACAACAACTTTGGTTTCTTGCCAAACCACAGTTCTTAAGGCGTTGTCTCAACGGATTCAGATGAGGCCCTTATTTAACGTGAATGCAGCTGTCTCTAATGCATGACCCAAAACGATAGTGGTAAATCGGTAAGAAACATCATATATCGCACCATATCCAATAAAGTACGGTTACGACGTTCGGATACACCATTATGCTGTGGTGTTCCGGGTGGCGTGAGCTGTGAAACTATTCCACATTGTTTCAAATGAAGACCAAACTCGTAACTCAAATATTCTCCTCCACGATCAGATCGTAGGAACTTTATTTTCTTGTTACGATGATTCTCTACTTCACTCTGAAATTCTTTGAACTTTTCAAATGTTTCAGACTTGTGTTTCATTAAGTAGATATACCCATATCTGCTCAAATCATCAGTGAAGGTCAGAAAATAACGATACCTGCCACGAGCATCAACGCTCATTGGTCCACATACATCAGTATGTATGATTTCCAACAAATCTGTTGCTCGCTCCATAGTTCCGGAGAACGGAGTTTTAGTCATCTTGCCCATGAGGCATGGTTCGCAAGCACCAAGTGATTCATAATCAAATGATTCCAAAAATCCATCATTATGGAGTTTCTTCATGCGTTTTACACCAATATGACCTAAACGGCAGTGCCACAAATAAGTTGCACTATCATTATTAACCTTGCATCTTTTGGTTTCAATATTATAAATATGTGTATCACACGATCGAGATCCAACAAACTATTTTCATTGGGTGTATGACCATAGAAGGTTTTATTCATGTAAACAGAACAACAATTATTCTCTAACTTACATGAATAACCGTATTGCAATAAACATGATCAAATCACATTCATGCTCAACACAAACGCCAAATAACAGTTATTTAGGTTCAACACTAATCCCGAAAGTATAGGGAGTGTGCGATGACGATCATATCAATCTTGGAACTGTTTCCAATATTCATCGTCACTTCATCCTTTAACTAGTTTATGTTCATTATGCAACTCCCACTTCGAGTTACTACTCTTTAGCAACTAAATCAGTATCAAATACCGAGGGGTTGCTATGAACACTAGTAAAATACACATCAATAATCTGTATATCAAATATACCTTTGTTCACTTTGCCATCCTTCTTATCCGCCAAGTATCTAGGGCAGTTCCACTTCCAGTGACCATTTCCTTTGCAGTAGAAGCACTTAGTTTCAGGCTTGAGTTTAGCTTTGGGTTTCTTCGTGGAAGTAGCAACTGACTTGCTATTCCTTTTGAAGTTCCTTTTCTTTCCCTTGCCCTTTTCTTGAAACTAGTGGTCTTGCTAACCATCAACACTTGATGCTCCTTTTTGATTTCTACCTCCGCAGCTTTGAGCATAGCGAAGAGCTCGGGAATTGTTTTCGTCATCCCTTGCATATTATAGTTCATCACGAAGTTCTACTAACTTGGTGATAGTGACTAGAGAACTTTGTCAATTACTATCTTATCTGGAAGATTAACTCCCACTTGATTAAAGTAATTGTAGTACCCAGACAATCTGAGCACATGCTCACTGGTTGAGCTATTCTCCTCCATCTTGTAGGCAAAGTACTGTCAGAGGTCTTATACCTCTCGACACGGGCATGAGTATGAAATACTAATTTCAACTCTTGGAACATCTTATATGCTCCGTGGCGTTCAAAACGTTTTTGAAGTCCCGGTTCTAAGCCGTAAAGTATGGTGCACTTAAACTATCAAGTAGTCATCATATCGAGCCTTTGTCAAAAACGTTCATAACGTCTACATCTGCTCCTTCAATAGGTCTGTCACCTAGCGATGCATCAAGGACATATTTCTCTGTGCAGCAATGAGGATAATCCTCAGATCACGGAACAATTCCGCATCTCTGCTACTAACATCTTTCAACTTAGTTTTCTCTAGGAACATATGAAAAATAAACGGGGAGCAACATCGCGAGCTATTGATCTACAACATAGATATGCTAATACTTCTAGGACTAAGTTCATGATAAATTAAAGTTCAATTAATCATATTACTTAAGAACTCCCACTTAGATAGACATCCCTCTGGTCATCTAAATGATCACGTGATCCAAATCAACTAAACCATGTCCGATCATCACGTGAGATGGAGTAGTTTTAATGGTGAACATCTTATGTTGATCATATCTACTATATGATTCACGCTCGACCTTTCGGTCTCCAGTGTTCCGAGGCCATATCTGTATATGCTAGGCTCGTCAAGTTTAACCCGAGTATTCTGCGTGTGCAAAACTGGCTTACACCCGTTGTATTTGAACGTAGAGCTTATCACACCCGATCATCACGTGGTGTCTCGGCACGACGAACTTTCGCAACGGTGCATACTCAGGGAGAACACTTATACCTTGAAATTTAGTAAGGGATCATCTTATAATGCTACCGTCGTTCTAAGCAAAATAAGAAGAATAATAAGATAAACATCACATGCAATCAAAATATGTGACATGATATGGCCATCATCATCTTGTGCTTTTGATCTCCATCTCCAAAGCACCGTCATGATCACCTTCGTCACCGGCTTGACACCTTGATCTCCATCGTAGCATCGTTGTCGTCTCGCCAACTATTGCTTCTACGACTATCGCTACCGCTTAGTGATAAACTAAAGCAATTACATGGCGATTGCATTTCATACAATAAAGCGACAACCATATGGCTCCTGCCAGTTGCCGATAACTTTACAAAACATGATCATCTCATACAAAACCGTATAACTCATCATGTCTTGACCATATCACATCACAACATGCCCTGCAAAAACAAGTTAGACGTCCTCTACTTTGTTTGTTGCAAGTTTTACGTGGCTGCTACGGGCTTAGCAAGAACCGTTCTTACCTACGCATACAAAACCACAACGATGTTTCGTCAAGTATGTGCTGTTTTAACCTTCACAAGGACCGGGCGTAGCCATACTTGATTCAGCTAAAGTGAGAGAGACGGACACCCGCCAGTCACCTTTAAGCAACGAGTGCTCGTAACGGTGAAACCAGTCTCGCGTAAGCGTACGCGTAATGTCGGTCCGGGCCGCTTCATCTCACAATACCGCCGAAGCAAAGTATGACATGCTGGTAAGCAGTATGACTAGTATCGTCCACAATCTCATTGTGTTCTACTCGTGCATATCATCTACGCATAGACCTGGCTCATGATGCCACTGTTGGGGAACATAGTATTTTAAAATTTTCCTACGATCACGCAAGATCTATCTACCAGATGCATAGCAACGAGAAGGGAGAGTGTGTCTACGTACCCTCGTAGACCGGGAGCGGAAGCGTCAAGTGACGCGGTTGATGTTGTCGAACTTCTTCGCGATTCAACCGATCAAGCACCGAACGTACGGCACCTCCGCGTTCAGCACACGTTCAGCTTGATGACGTCCCACGAGCTCTTGATCCAGTTGAGCTTCACGGGAGAGTTTCGTCAGCACGACGGCGTGGTGACGGATATGATGTGAACACCGGCGCAGGGCTTCTCCTAAGCTTCGCGACGGTACGACCGAGGTGTGATTCTGTGGAGGGGGGCACCGCACACGGCTAAAACAATTCAACTTGTGTGTCTTTGGGTGCCCCCCTGCCCCCGTATATCAAGGAGCAAGGGAGGAGGGGCCGGCCACCTCCTATGGTGCGGCTAGGGAGGGGACTCCTACTAGGAATAGGATTGCAATCCTATTCCTAGTAGGATTCACCGAAAGGAAGAAGGGGGAAAGGAATAGGAGAGGTGGCGCCCCCCCAATCCTAGTCCAACTAGGATTCCTAGGTGGGGGCGCCGGCCAGCCCTATGGGCTGCCTCTCTCTCACCCTTTAGGCCCACTATGGACCATCCCCTCTCGTAGGGGGTTCCGGTAACCCCCTCCGGCATTCCCGATAAATCCGAAACTTTTCCGGTATACTTCCGGTGTCTGAATATAGCCGTCCAATATATCAATCTTTATGTCTCGGACATTCCGAGACTCCTCGTCATGTCCGTGATCTCATCCGGGACTCCGAACTACCTTCGGTACATCAATACTCAAAAACTCATAATACCGATCGTCATCAAACGTTAAGCGTGCGGACCCTACGGGTTCGAGAACTATGTAGACATGACCGAGACTCATCTCTGGTCAATAACCAATAGCGGAACCTGGATGTTCATATTGGCTCCTACATATTCTACGAAGATCTTTTATCGGTCAGAACCGCATAACAACATACGTTATTCCTTTTGTCAAACGGCATGTTACTTGCCCGAGATTCGATCGTCTGTATCTTTATACCTAGTTCAATCTCGTTGCTGGCAAGTCTCTTTACTCGTTCCGTAACACATCATCTCGTGACTAACTTATTAGTCTTTTGCTTGCAAGGCTTATTGTGATGTGTGTTACCGAGAGGGCCCAGAGATACCTCTCCGACAATCGGAGTGACAAATCCCAATCTTGATCTATGCCAACACCACGAATACTTTCGGAGACACCTGTAGAGCATCTTTATGATCACCCAGTTACGTTGTGACGTTTGATAGCACACAAGGTGTTCCTACGGTATTCGGGGATTGCATAATCTCATAGTCATAGGAACATGTATAAGTCATGAAGAAAGCAATAGCAGTTAAACTAAACGATCATATTGCTATGCTAACGGATGGGTCTTGTCCATCACATCATTCTCCTAATGATGTGATCCCGTTGATCAAATGACAACTCATGTCTATGGCTAGGAAACATAACCATCTTTGATCAATGAGCTAGTCTAGTAGAGGCATACTAGGGACATACTGTTTTGTCTATGTATCCACACATGTACTAAGTTTCCGGTTAATACAATTCTAGCATGAATAATAAACATTTATCATGATATAAGGAAATACAAATAACATCTTTATTATTGCCTCTAGGGCATATTTCCTTCAACAATTAGTTGATATCAGAAATGAAGTTGCTGATATATATGCATGGTGGATAATATTGATCGATTTAACTTACCTGGCTAGCATTTGAGTCATGTCTGCATACTCCTCGGGATCTTTACGTTTAGAGTCGAAGACAGTTACTATTCCCTTCTCAAGCTTAATCTCTAAGAGAATATAGTGGAAGCTGCGCACGAATGCATGAGATCATCAATTACATCACTATAAACTTGACTGATATATAAGGGAAACCAAATATGCACAAGACATTAACACTCACTTGAAGTTGTAAGGAAAGAGTATTATATCTTTGTTTTCATTTACCACCAACGATCGTAGCAAGTTGGTCTCGGTATCGCCGGGACGCAATTTAACCTCGGTTGCATCTATGAGGTATGTGTTAATAAACCCAATATCACCTACTTGTCTTTTCTTCAATTCGACGATCTTCAATCTGCATAATATAGTGAGGATAATTATAAATACATGCAATGAAGATCAGCTATATAGAGAGACTTAATGACAGAAGTAGTACTACTTACAGACAGTAGCAGGTGATCGTTGTTTTATCGAGGGCCAATTGATTGAAAAATTGATAGAACTCCTCAAATGGAACAGGCAACAGCTCAATTCCAACGAGGTCATGCTCCGGTTTAACTCTCAAATACAAGTTATTCCTCCCCCCAGACTCTCTGCAGATTTTCATGTACCAATCATGCAATCTTCACATATTCGTTGATAGAGATCTTTCATTTTTGACGAGAGGCTTTTTGTACTCGTATCTTTCTATCTGCACGTCCATGAAATCATAGTGTACATCGTCGGACGCGTAATCTGCAAGATTGGTATAACCGGGCACCATCCTCGGATCATTAGCGACCATGTCGCTAGACACCTTGAGCGGGGGGCACGATTGGTTCGCTTGTTCGCCGAGCTGGGCAATTTGTTTCCCAGCTCGCCCTTCTGCTAACCTCTGATCACTTTTTGTACTTCCGGACCGCTTGGCATCTTGAAATGTCTTTTGAATAATGCGGTCATAGTTGCCCTTCGGCTTACTTTTCGCTGGTTGCTTCAGGGCAGCAAGAGTGCGCTTTGCTTTCACCGCATCTATCTTCTCCTCCGGAGGTGGATGTCTCTGTGCTTTCAACCCTTCAAAAAAGTCCTTTACTTCGCCTTCAGCGATCTTCGTGTTTTCCTCGTCGGACCTCTCGTACGGTAACTTCTCTAGAGGCGTGAGAGAAGGACCGAATCTGCATCGCCTCCCGCCTCTGGCTGTACTGGTAGACGTCGCCGGACCAGACGAAGCGGCTGTCTTTTTTACTTGCTTAGGCGCCGGAGTAGGAGCAGCCGGAGCGGCGGCAGGTCTCTTCCGCCCTTGCTGATTAGGCGAAGGAGGAGCTGGCTGTCTGCTCGGGCGCGCCGGCGGTGAAGGAGGCGGAGTGCCGCCACGCGCCGGCGGCGAAGGAGGCGGTGTGCCGCCACGCGCCGGAGAAGGAGCCGGAGTGCCCTGATGGTCACTCGCCGGAGAAGGAGCCGGAGTGCCCTGATGGTCACTCGCCGGAGGAGGAGGCGGTGGAGGAGGCGGAGTGCCCTGACTCGTCGGAGGAGGAGGAGGAGGCGGAGGCGTCCAGTTCAGAATGTTGATTAGGTCCTTCCGCCATAGGCATGGAGTCTTCAGTGAAGAACCCAGCCGAGTCTCCCCTTCACCGGTAGGGTGGTCAAGCTGGAGCTCCTCAAATCCCTCCGTTATTTCGTCGACCATCACCCTAGCATATCCTTCTGGAATCGGCCGGCAGTGAAAAGTGTCGTCTGGTCCAGAAGTATAAACAGAGCCAGCAGCCGCCTTGACCTTCAGATTCATCCACTGTGCCATAAGGTGGCAATTTTGTGCCTGCGTGATAGCATCCACAGGATTCCTGGCAGTAGCCGTCAAGGCAAGCTCTGGCTGAAGAAGCTCGGTGGAAGCCACGCTGCTTCTCCGCTGAGATGGCGGGGTAGCTTCGGGGGAAGCTTCGGCAATTCTTTTCTCCCGATCTGCTTCCCGTTCCTCTATCGCTTGTATTCTGGCCCGCAGCGCCTGGATTTCGGTCATCTCCATTTTCTTCCTCCTCTCGTGGCATTTGTAGCCTCCTGCGTCCGGAAACCCAGCACGCCACGGAAGGGAGCCTGGCGTGCCTCGTGTCCGTCCAGGGTGCTCAGGATTCCCGAGGGCCATTGTCAGCTCGTCGTTCTCTTTGTCGGGGATGAACGTCCCTGCATGCGCCGCTTTGATATACTGCCGCATCTTCCTGAGTGGTGTTTCCAATTGCTTGTCCGTCCAAATGCACCACCCTGTTACAGGGTCCAAGGTTTCGCCAGCCCCGAAGAACCAAGTCCGGCAACGTTCTGGCCAGTGCATTGTCTCTGGTTCAATCCCTTTCTGAAGCAGATCATTCTCAGCCTTGGCCCACTTAGGCCGGGCTACGAGGTAGCCGCCCGACCCCGTGCGATGGTGATGCATCTTCTTTGCAGCATTTATCCGGTTTGTCTCCGACATCTTCTGACTCTTTTCCGACTTCTTATGGGCCACAAATGCGGGCCAGTCATCTTTGATCTTCTCATATATGCCCACGAATTCTGGAGTCGTTTTCTCTCTGACAAACGTATTCAGTTTTTTCTTCCATGCCCTGAATTGGTCTGCCATCTTCGAAAGTGCATAAGACTTGATTAAGTCCTCTTTAACTGGCTTCGCCGGATCAACCTCTCGCGGTAGGACGAAGTTTGACTTCAGCTCATTCCAAAGATCTTCTTTCTGCATATCTGTGACATAAGTCACCTGAGCGTCGTTTGCAGCCGGCTTTAACCATTGATGGATGCTGATCGGGATCTTGTCCCTAACCAGAACCCCGCACTGATTAACAAATGCGTTCTTTGTGCGGATGGGTGCAATCGGCTCGCCGGAGCGCGAGATTTCTGAGATCTCAAACTTTTCATCCGGCCTCAACTTTTTCTTCGCTCCTCGTCTCTTTACCGAAGATTTGCTCGATCTGGAGGGCTAGAAAAGGAACAAAGACGAGAGTTAATGAATGAATCAATTAACTAGTCAGCACATGCTTAACTAACATATATACCTCCTGGCCGGACTCGGTTCGGTCACCGGAGCCAGCATCACGGTCTCCTTCTTGCACCGGCATTGGGTCACCGGAGTCGTCCTCACGGTCTACTTCTTCCATGTGCATTGGGTCACCGAATTCATCAATATCATAGCCTAGATCTTCCAGCCGCAGCTCTTGTTCGACCTGCTCATCGGTGTCGTTGAGATACGACCTGACGGCATTTTGTCTGTCTGCGATTATGTCCATCAACATCGCTTCTTGTGCTAGGTCTCGGGTGTTGTCGTCCATTGTTTCTACAAATATTTACAACATGCCAATTATTATTCAAACATGACAGATGGATATATTAATGGCAAACGTAGAACTAGCTTCAACCCTCGACTGCTCGGCGATCCACAAACCCTAGACCCCCTCATGTCACATTTTGTCTAGCTAGTGTCAAAGGATTCAACAAAACCAATACTTCATCATTAGGCGAAAGTAACAGTAGCATGATGGTACGAAGCTCTCCAAAGTTGTTTTGGAACGGAGTCCCCGGATAAGATAATTCGTAACAAAAGACGGATTATCCTATCAGGGACTTCGTTCCAGAACAACTTTGCATAACTTTGTACCAAAATGCCCCGGTTACTTTTGGCAAATGATGAAGTCATGGAATTCTTCAATACTTTGACACTAGCTAGGCAACCTCTCTCGACCCCTCGACCCCCGACTTCTCGGCGATCCACAACCCTAGACCCCCTCATGTCACATTTTGTCGAGTGTCAAAGGATTCAACAAAACCAATACTTCATCATTAGGCGAAAGTAACAGTAGCATGATGGTACGAAGCTCTCCAAAGTTATTTTGGAACGGAGTCCCCGATAGGATAATTCGTAACAAAAGACGGATTATTCTATCAGGAACTCCGTTCCAGAATATCTTTGCATAACTTCGTACCAAAATGCCCCGGTTACTTCTGGCAAATGATGAAGTCATGGAATTATTCAATACTTTGACACTAGCTAGGCAACCTCTCTCGACCCCTCGACCCCCGACTTCTCGGCGATCCACAACCCTAGACCCCCTCATGTCACATTTTGTCGAGTGTCAAAGGATTCAACAAAACCAATACTTCATCATTAGGCGAAAGTAACTATCCTCTATTCCTTTCTTCTTCTCCTCTTTTTTTCTTTTTTTTCTTCTTCTTATTTATTTCTCCTCTTCTTCCTCTCCTCTTCTTCTTTCTTTCCTCTTTCTTATTTTCTTCTTTCCTATCCTTCTTTTTCTAAATTTGTAACTTTTGCATATATAAAACTTTCTATATATATTTAGCATATATAAACAAAAAACTATATAGCCACATACACATATATATACATCACATATACACACATCACATATATACAGCAACTTCCTAAGAAAAAATATATTTATATACACATAAATATATATTTAACATATATATTTAGCAAATTCCTAAGAAAAAAAAAGATATACACATACATATAAATACAGCAACTATATATACATCAACTATATATACTGCAATTTATATAAACATAAAAAAATATACATATATATACATATATATACACAGCAACTATATATATATATATATATACAGCAATATTAAACATAAAAAAAAGGGAGCCGGCCCTCACATCGGCAGGGCTGGGCGGCGCGACGGCGGCGGGGCGGGGCGGCGACGAGGCGGCGTCGGGGCGCGGCGGCGCGACGGCGGCGGGGCGGGGCGCGCGGCGGCGCGGGGCGACGGGCCGGCCGGGGCGCGGCGACGGCGCGGGGCGGGGCGACGAGGCGGCGTCGGGGGCGACGGCGACGGGGCGACGGGGGCGACGGCGACGGCGACGGGGACGGAGCAGATCGAGGGAGGCGTCGGCGCGGGGAAGAAGGAAACTGACGAAATTTTCGCAAGTCCTAGTTATATAGGAGGGGCATTAGTCCCGGTTGGTGGCTGAAACCGGGACTAATGCCATCCTTTAGTCCCGGTTGCTGCCACCAACCGGGACTAAAGGTCCCTTTTCAGCAGCCCAAAGGGCGGGAAGGAGGGGCCTTTAGTCCCGGTTGGTGGCAGCAACCGGGACTAAAGGGGGTCATTAGTCCCGGTTTCAGCCACCAACTGGGACTAATGCCTCCCTTTAGTCCCGGTTGGTGCCACCAACCGGGACCAAAGGCCCTGTGCTAGCGCGGGTGCGGTGGGATGTTTAGTCCCACCTCGCTAGCTGAGGGAGCTCGAGAGTGGTTTATAAGGGCTGCTGCTCCCACCCTCTCGAGCTCCTCTCAAATGCAGGCTTCTGGGCCTAACTCTGCGCGCTGCCCTGTGAGCTTGCTGGGCCTTATATTACAGGTGGATCCTGTGCTATAGGCCTTGCAGGCTCACTGGGCAGCGCCCAATTTTTTTTCCTTTTTTGCTTTATTTATTACTAAGTTGTTTTTTGCTGTATTTAGAGTTGCTTTATTTATTTTATTTTCTTTGTTTATTTCTAAGTTGTTTTTTGCTGTATTTAGAGTTGCTTTATTTATTTTACTTCCTTTATTTATTTTCTTTGTTGCTTTATTTATTTTATTTTGTTTATACTTACAACAAAATACTTATTGTTGCTATTTATTTCTAAGTTGTTTTTTGATGTATTTAGAGTTGCTTTATTTATTTTATTTTCTTTGTTTATTTCTAAGTTGTTTTTTGCTGTATTTAGAGTTGCTTTATTTATTTTACTTTCTTTATTTATTTTCTTTGTTGCTTTATTTATTTAATTTTGTTTATACTTACAACAAAATAATTATTGTTGCTATTTATTTTTCAAGTTTGTTTTGTTTTGTTTTGTTTTGTTAGTGCAAGTAGTATTGAAATTTGAATAGTACAAACGGACAATGGTATCATACTCGTTTGTTACAAAGTTGGCATGGTATCATCATAATACTTGCGGAAATAACTCTTCACTTTTTCTTCGCTTGTGTCATTTGCTTATTGCGCCGTAACCATGGATAATCTTCATCGTTTATCAGGATGCTTGGGTCAGCCTTGACTTTGAAGGGAGGAATTTCATGAAACTTTTCATAATCTTCAGACATGTCTGTCTTGCCCTCCACTCCCAGGATGTCCCTTTTTCCTGAAAGAACTATGTGGCGCTTTGGCTCATCGTATGATGTATTCGCTTCCTTATCTTTTCTTTTTCTCGGTCTGGTAGACATGTCCTTCACATAGATAACCTGTGCCACATCATTGGCTAGGACGAACGGTTCGTCATTGTATCCAAGATTTTTCAGATCCACTGTTGTCATTCCGTACTGTGGGTCTACCTGTACCCCGCCTCCTGACAGATTGACCCATTTACACTTAAACAAAGGGACCTTAAAATCTTGTCCGTAGTCAAGTTCCCATATGTCCACTATGTAACCATAATATGTGTCCTTTCCCCTCTCGGTTGTTGCATCAAAGCGGACACCGCTGTTTTGGTTGGTGCTCTTTTGATCTTGGACAATCGTGTAAAATGTATTTCCATTTATCTCGTATCCTTTGTAAATCAATACAGTCGAAGATGGTCCCCTGGACAACAAGTACAACTCATCACAAACAGTGTTGTCACCTCTGAGACGTGTTTCCAACCAACTGCTGAAAGTCCTGATGTGTTCACGTGTAATCCAGTCGTCGCACTGCTCCGGGTGTTTGGAGCGCAGACTGTTCTTGTGTTCATCGACATACGGGGTCACCAATGTAGAGTTCTGTAGAACTGTGTAGTGTGCTTGAGACCAAGAATAACCGTCCCTGCATATTATTGAGTCCCTTCCAAGCGTGCCTTTTCCAGTCAGTCTCCCCTCGTACCGCGATTTAGGGAGACCTATCTTATTAAGGCCAGGAATGAAGTCAACACAAAACCCGATGACATCCTCTGTTTGATGGCCCATGGAGATGCTTCCTTCTGGCCTTGCGCGGTTACGGACATATTTCTTGAGGACTCCCATGAACCTCTCAAAGGGGAACATATTGTGTAGAAATACGGGCCCCAGAATGACAATCTCGTCGACTAGATGAACTAGGACGTGTGTCATGATATTGAAGAAGGATGGTGGGAACACAAGCTCGAAACTGATAAGACATTGCGCCACATCACTCCTTAGCCTTGGTACGATTTCTGGATCGATCACCTTCTGAGAGATTGCATTGAGGAATGCACATAGTTTCACAATGGCTAATCAGACGTTTTCCGGTAGAAGCCCCCTCAATGCAACCGGAAGCAGTTGCGTCATAATCACATGGCAGTCATGAGACTTTAGGTTCTGGAACTTTTTCTCTGCCATATTTATTATTCCCTTTATATTCGACGAGAAGCCAGTCGGGACCTTCATACTGAGAAGGCATTCAAAGAAGATTTCTTTCTGTTCTTTCGTAAGAGCATAGCTGGCAGGACCTTCATACTGCTTCGGAGGGATGCCGTCTTTTTCGTGCAAACGTTGCAGGTCCTCCCGTGCCTCAGCTGTATCTTTTGTCTTTCCATACACGCCCAAGAAGCCTAGCAGGTTCACGCAAAGGTTCTTCGTCACGTGCATCACGTCGATTGAAGAGCGGACCTCTAGGTCTTTCCAGTAGGGTAGGTCCCAAAATATAGATTTCTTCTTCCACATGGGTGCGTGTCCCTCATCGTCATTCGGAACAGCTAGTGCGCCGGTGCCCTTTCCGAAGATTACATGTAAATCATTGACCATAGCAAGTACGTGATCACCGGTACGCATGGCGGGCTTCTTCCGGTGATCTGCCTCGCCTTTGAAATGCTTGCCTTTCTTTCGACATTGATGGTTGGTCGGAAGAAATCGACGATGGCCCAGGTACACATTCTTCCTGCACTTGTCCAGGTATATACTTTCAGTGTCATCTAAACAGTGCGTGCATGCGTGGTATCCTTTGTTTGTCTGTCCTGAAAGGTTACTGAGAGCGGGCCAATCGTTGATGGTCACGAACAGCAACGCCTTTAGGTCAAATTCCTCCTGTTTGTGCTCATCCCACGCACGTACACCGTTTCCATTCCACAGCTGTAAAAGTTCTTCAACTAATGGCCTTAGGTACACATCAATGTCGTTGCCGGGTTGCTTAGGGCCTTGGATGATAACTGGCATCATAATGAACTTCCGCTTCATGCACATCCAAGGAGGAAGGTTATACATACATAGAGTCACGGGCCAGGTGCTGTGATTGCTGCTCTGCTCCCCGAAAGGATTAATGCCATCTGCGCTTAGAGCAAACCATACGTTCCTTGCGTCCTTTGCAAACTCCTCCCAGTACTTTCTCTCGATTTTTCTCCATTGCGACCCGTCAGCGGGTGCTCTCAACTTCCCGTCTTTCTTACGGTCCTCACTGTGCCATCGCATCAACTTGGCATGCTCTCTGTTTCTAAACAAACGTTTCAACTGTGGTATTATAGGAGCATACCACATCACCTTCGCAGGAACCCTCTTCCTGGCGGGCTCGCCATCAACATCACCAGGGTCATCTCGTCTGATCTTATACCGCAATGCACCGCATACCGGGCATGCGTTCAGATCGTTGTATGCACCGCGGTAGAGGATGCAGTCATTAGGGCATGCATGTATCTTCTGCACCTCCAATCCTAGAGGGCATACGACCTTCTTTGCTGCGTATGTACCGTCGGGCAATTCGTTATCCTTCGGAAGCTTCTTCTTCAATATTTTCAGTAGCTTCTCAAATCCTTTGTCAGCCACAGCATTCTCTGCCTTCCACTGCAGCAATTCCAGTACGGTACCGAGCTTTGTGTTGCCATCTTCGCAATTGGGGTACAACCCTTTTTTGTGATCCTCTAACATGCGATCGAACTTCAGCTTCTCCTTTTGACTTTCGCATTGTGTCCTTGCATCGACAATGACCCGGCGAAGATCATCATTTGGTTCCTCTTGATCTTCAGCAGCTTCACCCGTTGCAGCATCATTGGGCACATCGTCTGGTTCCTCTTGATCTTCACCAGCTCCCCCCATTGCAGCATCACCGTATTCAGGGGGCACATAGTTGTCATCGTACTCTTCTTCTTCGCCGTCTTCCATCATAACCCCTATTTCTCCGTGCCTCGTCCAAACATTATAGTGTGGCATGAAACCCTTGTAAAGCAGGTGGGAGTGAAGGATTTTTCGGTTAGAGTAAGACATCGTATTCACACATTTAGTGCATGGACAACACATAAAACCATTCTGCTTGTTTGCCTCTGCCGCATTTAGAAACTCACGCACGCCCTTAATGTACTCGGAGGTGTGTCTGTCACCGTACAACCATTGGCGGTTCATCTGCGTGCATTTATATATAATTAAGTGTGTCAAAAACCATTACAGAACATCATAAATAGATAATTAAGTGACCAAATGGATAAAAGTTCATCATCACATTAAAACCAAAGTACATACATATATAGTTCTCATCTAACAACATATAGCTCTCCATACACATCGAAACTATGTAAAACATTTCAACGCGAAAACAAATGCTATCATAATCGCAACCAAGGTAACAATTGATCCAACGGCATAACGATACCAAGCCTCGGTATTAATGGCATATTTTCTAATCTTTTTAATCTTCAACCGCATTGCATCCATCTTGATCTTGTGATCATCGACGACATCCGCAACATGCAACTCCAATATCATCTTCTCGTCCACAATTTTTTTATTTTTTCCTTCAAGAATTTGTTTTCTTCTTCAACTAAATTTAACCTCTCGACAATAGGGTCCTGTTGGGGAACGTTGCATGGGAAACAAAAATTTTCCTATGCTCACCAAGATCAATCTAGGAGATGCATCTACGAGGGAAGAGTCGGATCCACATACCCTTGTAGATCGCTAAGCGGAAGCGTTCAAGAACGCGGTTGATGGAGTCGTACTCGCCGCGATTCAAATCGCCGAAGATCCCAGCACCGAACGGACGGTGCCTCCGCGTTCAACACACGTGCAGCTCGGGGACGTCTCCTCCTTCTTGATCTAGCAAGGGGGAAGGAGAAGTTGACGGAGAAACCCAGCAGCACGACGGCGTGGTGGAGATGGTGGTGGAGGAATTCCAGCAGGGCTTCGCCAAGCACTGCAAACTAGACGAAGATATTCGTGGGAGAGAGAGGGCAGCGCCGAGGCACGAACTTGTGTTGCTGCCCTCCCTCTGCCTCTCTTTATATAGGGGGGAGAGAGGGGAGGGGGCGCCCCTAGGGTTCCCCCTAGGGGGCGGCGGCCAAGGCCAGATGGGGCGGCGGCCAAGGGGGGGGCTGCGGCCAGGGTTAGGATTCCCCCCCCCCCCAGGCGCCTTGCCCCCCAAGACTTAGGGGGTGCGGCTGCCCTAGGGGGGCCCAGCCCCTTAGGCGCAGGTGGAGGGGCCTAGGGGGGCGTACAGCCCCTGTGTGGGCTGTTGCGTCTCCCTACTTATGGCCCATAGGGCCCGTAACATTTACCGTGGCCCCCGAAACACCTTTCGGTTCTCCGATTCCTTCCCGATGTTCCCCGGAACAATTCCGGACTCCGTTCACTCTCATCCCATATATCAATCTTCATCCTCGGACCATTCCGGAGACCCTCGTCACGTCCGGGATCTCATCCGGGACTCCAAACAACCTTCGGTTACCATGCACTGTTCTCACTAACAACCCTAGCGTCACCGAACCTTAAGTGTGTAGACCCTGCGGGTTCGGAAACTATGCAGACATGACCGAGACACTCCCAGGTCAATAACCAATAGCGGGATCTGGATACCCATATTGGTTCCCACACGTTCCTCGATGATCACATCGGATGAACCACAATGTCAAGGATTCAGGTAATCCCGTATACAGTTCTCTTTGTCTCGTCGGTATGTTACTTGCCCGAGATTCGATCGTCGGTATCTCTATACCTAGTTCAATCTCGTTACCGGCAAGTCTCTTTACTCGTTCTGTAATACATAATCCCGTGACTAACTACTTAGTCACTTTGAGCTCATTGAGATGACGTATTACCGAGTGGGCCCGGAGATACCTCTCCGTCACACGGAGTGACAAATCCCAGTCTCGATCCATGTCAACTCAACAGACACCTTCGAAGATACCTGTAGAGTACCTTTATAGTCACCCAGTTACGTTGCGACGTTTGGCACACACAAGGCACTCCTACGGTGTCAGTGAGTTACATGATCTCATGGTCATAGGAACTTATACTTGACATGCAGAAAACTATAGCGATAACTGATACGATCAAAAGCTATGTTTAACGTTTGGGTCTCGTCCATCACATCATTCTCCTAATGATGTGATCCCGTTATCAAATGACAACTCATGTCTATGTCCTGGAAACCGCGGTCATCTTTGATCAATGAGCTAGTCCTGAAGGGGCTTACTAGGGACACAAAGTTTGTCTATTTATCCACACATGTATTTAAGTTTCCAATCAATACAATTATAGCATGGATAATAAACGATTATCATGAACAAGGAAATATAATAATAACTCTTTTATTATTGCCTCTAGGGCATATTTCCAACAGTCTCCCACTTGCACTAGAGTCAATAATCTAGCATTACAAGGTAATGAATCTAACACCCATAGAGTCTTGGTGTTGATCATGCTTAGCCCGTGGAAGAGGCTTAGTCAACGGATCTGCAACATTCAAATCCGTGTGTACTTTGCAAATGCTTATGTCCTCCTCCTTGACTGAATCGCGGATGGAATTGAAGCGTCGCTTTATGTGTCTGGTCCTCTTGTGAAACCTTGGTTCCTTGGCTAGAGCAATGGCACCAGTGTTGTCACAGAACAGAGTCATTGGGTTTAGTGCACTAGGCACAACTCCAAGATCTGTCATGAACTCCTTCATTCAGACACCTTCCTTTGCCGCCTCCGAGGCAGCTATGTACTCCGCTTCGCATGTAGAATCGGCTACCACGCTCTGCTTGGAACTGCACCAGCTTACCGCTCCCCCGTTGAGAATATATACGTATCCGGTTTGAGACTTAGAGTCATCCGGATCAGTGTCAAAGCTTGCATCGACGTAACCCTTTACGACGAGCTCTTGATCACCTCCATAAACGAGAAACATCTCCTTAGTCCTTTTCAGGTACTTTAGGATATTCTTGACCGCTGTCCAGTGATCCATACCAGGATTACTTTGAAACCTTCCGGCCATACTTATGGCAAGGCTGACATCTGGTCTTGTGCACAGCATTGCATACATGATAGAGCCTATGGCTGAAGCATAGGGGACGACACTCATCTTTTCTCTATCTTCCGCAGTCACTGGGCATTGAGTCTTACTCAACTTTGTGCCTTGCAATACCGGCAAGAACCCCTTCTTGGATTGATCCATTTTGAACTTCTTCAAAACTTTATCAAGGTATGTACTTTGTGAAAGTCCTATCAAGCGTCTTGATCTATCTCTATAGATCTTGATGCCCAATATGAAAGCAGCTTCACCGAGATCCTTCATCGAAAAACTCTTGTTCAAATACCCCTTCACGCTATCCAAAAATTCTATATTGTTTCCAATCAGCAATATGTCATCCACATATAATATCAGAAACGCTATAGAGCTCCCACTCACTTTCTTGTAAATACAAGCTTCATTGTAAACTTGTATAAACCCAAACGCTTTGATCACCTCATCAAAGCGAAGATTCCAACTCCGAGATGCTTGCACCAGCCCATAAATGGAACGCTGGAGCCTGCATACTTTGTCAGCATTCTTTGGATCGACAAAACCTTCTGGTCATTCGAGCGTGACATGATCCAAATTCACCAACCCAAGTCCGATCATCACGTGAGATGAGGTGGTGTCAATGGTGAACATCAACATGTTGATCATATCTACTATATGACTCATGCTCGACCTTTCGGTCCTCCGTGTTCCGAGGCCATGTCTGTACATGCTAGGCTCGTCAAGTCTAACCCGAGTGTTCTGCATGTGCAAAACTGGCTTGCACCCGTTGTATGCGAACGTAGAGTCTATCACACCCGATCATCACGTGGTGCTTCGAAACGACGAACCTTCGCAACGGCGCACACTCGGGGGGAACACAATTTTATCTTGAAATTTTAGTGAAGGATCATCTTATAATGCTACCGTCGTCCTAAGCAAAATAAGATGCATAAAAGGATTAACATCACATGCAAATCATAAGTGACATGATATGGCCATCAACTCGTTCTTTTGATCTCCATCTCCAAAGCACCGGCATGATCTCCATCGTCACCGGCGCCACACCATGATCCCCATCATCATGATCTCCATCATCGTGTCGCCATCGGGGTTGTCGCGCGCCCACCATGCTCTTACTACTATTGCTACCGTTTAGCGATAAAGTAAAGCATTACAAAGCGCTTAATGATTGACACGCAGGTCATACAAAATTAAAGACAACCCTATGGCTCCTGCCGGTTGCCGTATACATCGACATGCAAGTCGATATTAACTATTACAACATGATCATCTCATACATCAAATATATCTCATCATGTCATTGGCCATATCATATCACATACATACCCTGCAAAAACAAGTTAGACGTCCTCTAAATTGTTGTTGCATGTTTTACGTGGCTGCTATGGGTATCTAGCAAGAACGCTTCTTACCTACGCAAAGCCACAACGGTGATATTTAAGTTGCTATTTAACCTTCTACAAGGACCGCCTTCGTCGAATCCGATTCAACTAAGATGGGAGAGACAGACACCCGCCAGCCATCTTATGCAACAAAAGTCGCATGTCTGTCGATGGAACCGGTCTCATGTACGTGGACATGTAAAGTTGGTCCGGGCCGCTTCATCCCATAATACCGCTGAATCAAGAAAGACCAAAGAGGGAAGCAATCTAAACATCAACGCCCACAAACCCCTTTGTGTTCTACTCGTGAAAGCATCTACGCAAGATCCTAGCTCTGATACCACTGTTGGGGAACGTTGCATGGGAAACAAAAAATTTCCTACGCTCACCAAGATCAATCTAGGAGATGCATCTACGAGGGAAGAGTCGGATCCACATACCCTTGTAGATCGCTAAGCGGAAGCGTTCAAGAACGCGGTTGATGGAGTCGTACTCGCCGTGATTCAAATCGCCGAAGATCCCAGCACCAAACGGACGGTGCCTCCGCGTTCAACACACGTGCAGCTCGGGGACGTCTCCTCCTTCTTGATCCAGCAAGGGGGAAGGAGAAGTTGACGGAGAAACCCAGCAGCACGACGGCGTGGTGGAGATGGTGGTGGAGGAATTCCAGCAGGGCTTCGCCAAGCACTGCAAACTAGACGAAGATATTCGTGGGAGAGAGAGGGCAGCGCCGAGGCACGAACTTGTGTTGCTGCCCTCCCTCTGCCTCTCTTTATATAGGGGGGAGAGAGGGGAGGGGGCGCCCCTAGGGTTCCCCCTAGGGGGCGGCGGCCAAGGCCAGATGGGGCGGCGGCCAAGGGGGGGGGGGCTGCGGCCAGGGTTAGGGTTCCCCCTCCCCAGGCGCCTTGCCCCCCAAGACTTAGGGGGTGCGGCTGCCCTAGGGGGGCCCAGCCCCTTAGGCGCAGGTGGAGGGGCCTAGGGGGGCGTATAGCCCCTGTGTGGGCTGTTGCGTCTCCCTACTTATGGCCCATAGGGCCCGTAACATTTACCGTGGCCCCCGAAACACCTTTCGGTTCTCCGATTCCTTCCCGATGTTCCCCGGAACAATTCCGGACTCCGTTCACTCTCATCCCATATATCAATCTTCATCCCCGGACCATTCCGGAGACCCTCGTCACGTCCGGGATCTCATCCGGGACTCCGAACAACCTTCGGTTACCATGCACTGTTCTCACTAACAACCCTAGCGTCACCGAACCTTAAGTGTGTAGACCCTGCGGGTTCGGAAACTATGCAGACATGACCGAGACACTCCCAGGTCAATAACCAATAGCGGGATCTGGATACCCATATTGGTTCCCACACGTTCCTCGATGATCACATCGGATGAACCACAATGTCAAGGATTCAGGTAATCCCGTATACAGTTCCCTTTGTCTCGTCGGTATGTTACTTGCCCGAGATTCGATCGTCGGTATCTCTATACCTAGTTCAATCTCGTTACCGGCAAGTCTCTTTACTCATTCCGTAATACATAATCCCGTGACTAACTACTTAGTCACTTTGAGCTCATCGAGATGACGTATTACCGAGTTGGCCCGGAGATACCTCTCCGTCACACGGAGTGACAAATCCCAGTCTCGATCCATGTCAACTCAACAGACACCTTCGGAGATACCTGTAGAGTACCTTTATAGTCACCTAGTTACGTTGCGACGTTTGGCACACACAAGGCACTCCTACGGTGTCAGTGAGTTACATGATCTCATGGTCATAGGAACTTATACTTGACATGCAGAAAACTATAGCGATAACTGATACGATCAAAAGCTATGTTTAACGTTTGGGTCTCGTCCATCACATCATTCTCCTAATGATGTGATCCCGTTATCAAATGACAACTCATGTCTATGACCTGGAAACCGCGGTCATCTTTGATCAACGAGCTAGTCCTGAAGAGGCTTACTAGGGACACAAAGTTTGTCTATTTATCCACACATGTATTTAAGTTTCCAATCAATACAATTATAGCATGGATAATAAACGATTATCATGAACAAGGAAATATAATAATAACTCTTTTATTATTGCCTCTAGGGCATATTTCCAACAGTCTCCCACTTGCACTAGAGTCAATAATCTAGCATTACAAGGTAATGAATCTAACACCCATAGAGTCTTGGTGTTGATCATGCTTAGCCCGTGGAAGAGGCTTAGTCAACGGATCTGCAACATTCAAATCCGTGTGTACTTTGCAAATGCTTATGTCCTCCTCCTTGTCTGAATCACGGATGGTATTGAAGCGTCGCTTTATGTGTCTGGTCCTCTTGTGAAACCTTGGTTCCTTGGCTAGAGCAATGGCACCAGTGTTGTCACAAAACAGAGTCATTGGGTTCAATGCAGTAGGCACAACTCCAAGATCTGTCATGAACTCCTTCATCCAGACACCTTCCTTTGCCGCCTCCGAGGCAGCTATGTACTCCGCTTCGCATGTAGAATCGGCTACCACGCTTTGCTTGGAACTGCACCAGCTTACCGCTCCCCCGTTGAGAATATATACGTATCCGGTTTGAGACTTAGAGTCATCCGGATCAGTGTCAAAGCTTGCATCGACGTAACCCTTTACGACGAGCTCTTGATCACCTCCATAAACGAGAAACATCTCCTTAGTCCTTTTCAGGTACTTTAGGATATTCTTGACCGCTGTCCAGTGATCCATACCAGGATTACTTTGAAACCTTTCGGCCATACTTATGGCAAGGCTGACATCTGGTCTTGTGCACAGCATTGCATACATGATAGAGCCTATGGCTGAAGCATAGGGGATGACACTCATCTTTTCTCTATCTTCCGCAGTCACTGGGCATTGAGTCTTACTCAACTTTGTACCTTGCAATACCGGCAAGAACCCCTTCTTGGATTGATCCATTTTGAACTTCTTCAAAACTTTATCAAGGTATGTACTTTGTGAAAGTCCTATCAAGCGTCTCGATCTATCTCTATAGATCTTGATGCCCAATATGAAAGCAGCTTCACCGAGGTCCTTCATCGAAAAACTCTTGTTCAAATACCCCTTCACGCTATCCAAAAGTTCTATATTGTTTCCAATTAGCAATATGTCATCCACATATAATATTAGAAACGCTATAGAGCTCCCACTCACTTTCTTATAAATACAAGCTTCTCCGTAAACTTGTACAAACCCAAACGCTTTGATCACCTCATCAAAGCGAAGATTCCAACTCCGAGATGCTTGCACCAGCCCATAAATGGAACGCTGGAGTTTGCAAACTTTGTCAGCATTCTCTGGATCGACAAAACCTTCCGGTTGTATCATATACAACTCTTCCTTAAGAAAACCGTTAAGGAACGCTGTTTTGACATCCATCTGCCAAATTTCGTAATCGAAATATGCAGCTATTGCTAACATGATTCGGACGGATTTAAGCATCGCTACGGGTGAGAAAGTCTCATCGTAGTCAACTCCTTGAACTTGTGAAAAACCCTTTGCCACAAGTCGAGCTTTATACACGGTGACATTGCCGTCAGCGTCCGTCTTCCTCTTAAAAATCCATTTATTCTGAATGGCCTTCCGCCCTTCAGGTAATACTTCCAAAGTCCACACTTTGTTTTCATACATGGATCCCATCTCGGATTTCATGGCCTCTAACCATTTGTCGGAATCCGGGCCCACCATCGCTTCTCCATAGCTCGTAGGTTCACTGTTGTCCAACAACATGACCTCCAAGACAGGGTTACCATACCACTCAGGTGCAGTGCGTACCCTTGTCGACCTACGAGGTTCGGTAGTAACTTGATCAGAAGCTTCTTGATCATCATCATTGGCTTCCTCTTCAACCGTTGCAGGCTCCACAAAAACATCTTTCTGTGCTGCGCTACTCTCTGGTTGAAGCAGAGGTTCAATAACCTCATCAAGTTCTACCTTCCTCCCACTCAATTCTTTCGAGAGAAACTCTTTCTCGAGAAAGGACCCATTCTTAGCGACAAACACTTTGCCCTCGGATCTGAGATAGAAGGTGTACCCAACAATTTCTTTTGGGTATCCTATGAAGACACATTTGTCCGCTTTGGGTTCGAGCTTTTCTGGCTGAAGCCTTTTGACATAAGCATCGCAACCCCAAACTTTGAGAAAACACAACTTAGGTTTCTTACCAAACCATAGTTCATACGGTGTTGTCTCAACGGACTTAGATGGAGCCCTATTTAAAGTGAATGCAGCTGTCTCTAACGCATATCCCCAAAACGATAGTGGCAAATCGGCAAGAGACATCATAGAACGCACCATATCTAATAGGGTTCGATTACGACGTTCGGACACACCATTACGCTGTGGTGTTCCAGGTGGCGTCAACTGTGAAACAATTCCACATTTTCTTAAGTGATTGCCAAACTCATAACTCAGATACTCTCCCCCTCGATCAGATCGTAGGAATTTGATCTTCTTGTTACGATGATTCTCAACTTCACTCTGAAATTGCTTGAACTTTTCAAACGTTTCAGACTTATGCTTCATCAAGTAAATATACCCATATCTACTTAAGTCGTCACTGAAGGTGAGAAAATAACGATATCCACCGCGCGCCGTGACACTCATCGGTCCACACACATCAGTATGTATGATTTCCAATAAGTCACTAGCCCGTTCCATTGTTCCTGAAAACGGGGTCTTAGTCATCTTGCCCATGAGGCACGGCTCGCATGTGTCAAGTGATTCAAAATCAAGAGACTCCAAAAGTCCATCAGCATGGAGCTTCCTCATGCGTTTCACGCCGATATGACCCAGACGGCAGTGCCACAAGAAAGTGGTACTATTGTTATCAACTCTACATCTTTTGGCATCAATGTTATGAACATGTGTATCATCACTATCGAGATTCAATAAGAATAAACCCCCTACTTCGGGTGCATGACCATAAAAGATATTACCCATATAAATAGAACAACCTTTATTCTCTGATTTAAATGAGTAACCGTCTCGCATTAAACAAGATCCAGATATAATGTTCATGCTCAATGCAGGCACTAAATAACAATTATTCAGGTTCATAACTAATCCCGATGGTAATCGAAGAGCGAGCGTGCCGACGGCGATCACATCAACCTTGGAACCATTCCCCACGCGCATCGTCACTTCGTCCTTCGCCAGCCTCCGTTTATTCCGTAGTTCCTGTTTAGAGTTGCAAATGTGAGCAACCGAACCGGTATCAAATACCCAGGCACTACAACGAGAGTTGGTAAGGTACACATCAATAACATGTATATCACATATACCTTGCTTGTTGTTGTTGTTGGCCCCCTTCTTGTCTGCCAGATACTTGGGGCAGTTCCGCTTCCAGTGGCCGTTCCCCTTGCAATAGAAACACTCAGTCTCTGGCTTGGGCCCAGCCTTGGGTTTCTTCACTGGATGAGCAACTGCCTTGCCACCCTTCTTAGAGTTACCCTTCTTGCCTTTGCCATTCTTCTTGAAACTTGTAGTTTTATTGACCATCAACACTTGATACTCCTTCTGGATGTCTGACTCAGCGACTTTCAGCATCGCAAACAGCTCGGCGATGGTTTTGTTCATCCCTTGCATGTTATAATGCTGCACGAAGCTCTTGTAGCTAGGTGGGAGTGACTGGAGAATTCTGTCAATGATAGCCTCCTCCGGGAACACAAGTCCCAGATCAGCTATGCGGGTATAGTACCCAGACATCTTCAGTAAGTGCTCACTAACAGACGAATTCTCCTCCATCTTGCAAGCAAAGAATTTATCGGTGGTCTCATACCTCTCGATCTTGGCATTCTTCTCAAAGATGAACTTCAACTCCTAGAACATCTCATATGCTCCATGACGTTCAAAACGCCTTTGAAGTCCTCCTTCCAAGCTATACAACATGGCACACTGTACTACTGAGTAGTCATCCGCACGCGACTGCCAGGCGTTCATAACGTCCACAGAGGCCGGAGCGGGGGGTTCACCTAGCGGTGCATTTAGGACATAAACCTTTTGGGCAGCTGTGAGGATGATCCTCAGATTGCGGAGCCAGTCCACAAAGTTGCTCCCATCATCTTTCAGCTTAGTTTTCTCTAGGAACGCATTAAAATTCAGGGGAGCTACTGCGGGAGCCATCTACAACAAAAGATTTGCAAAGACATCTTAGACTATTGTTCATGATAAGTGAGTTTTAACTAATCAAATTACTTATAACTCCCACTCAAATTGACATCCCTCTGGTCATCCGAGCGTGACATGATCCAAATCCACCAACCCAAGTCCGATCATCACGTGAGATGAGGTGGTGTCAATGGTGAACATCTTCATGTTGATCATATCTACTATATAACTCATGCTCGACCTTTCGGTCTTCCGTGTTCCGAGGCCATGTCTGTACATGCTAGGCTCGTCAAGTCTAACCCGAGTGTTCTGCATGTGCAAAACTGGCTTGCACCCGTTGTATGCGAACGTAGAGTCTATCACACCCGATCATCACGTGGTGCTTCGAAACGACGAACCTTCGCAACGGCGCACACTCGGGGGGAACACAATTTTATCTTGAAATTTTAGTGAGGGATCATCTTATAATGCTACCGTCGTCCTAAGCAAAATAAGATGCATAAAAGGATTAACATCACATGCAAATCATAAGTGACATGATATGGCCATCAACTCGTGCTTTTGATCTCCATCTCCAAAGCACCGGCATGATCTCCATCGTCACCGGCGTAACACCATGATCCCCATCATCATGATCTCCATCATCGTGTCGCCATCGGGGTTGTCGCCCCACCATGCTCTTACTACTATTGCTACCGTTTAGCGATAAAGTAAAGCATTACATAGCGCTTAATGATTGACACGCAGGTCATACAAAAATTAAAGACAACCCTATGGCTCCTGCCGGTTGCCGTATACATCGACATGCAAGTCGATATTAACTATTACAACATGATCATCTCATACATCAAATATATCTCATCATGTCTTTGGCCATATCATATCACATACATACCCTGCAAAAACAAGTTAGACGTCCTCTAAATTGTTGTTGCATGTTTTACGTGGCTGCTATGGGTATCTAGCAAGAACGCTTCTTACCTACGCAAAGCCACAACGGTGATATTTAAGTTGCTATTTAACCTTCTACAAGGACCGCCTTCGTCGAATCCGATTCAACTAAGATGGGAGAGACAGACACCCGCCAGCCATCTTATGCAACAAAAGTCGCATGTCTGTCGATGGAACCGGTCTCATGTACGTGGACATGTAAAGTTGGTCCGGGCCGCTTCATCCCATAATACCGCTGAATCAAGAAAGACCAAAGAGGGAAGCAATCTAAACATCAACGCCCACAAACCCCTTTGTGTTCTACTCGTGAAAGCATCTACGCAAGATCCTAGCTCATGATGCCACTGTTGGGGAACGTTGCATGGGAAACAAAAAATTTCCTACGCTCACCAAGATCAATCTAGGAGATGCATCTACGAGGAAAGAGTCAGATCCACATACCCTTGTAGATCGCTAAGCGGAAGCGTTCAAGAACGCGGTTGATGGAGTCGTACTCGCCGCGATTCAAATCGCCGAAGATCCTAGCACCGAACGGACGGTGCCTCCGCGTTCTTCACACGTGCAGCTCGGGGACGTCTCCTCCTTCTTGATCCAGCAAGGGGGAAGGAGAAGTTGACGGAGAAAACCAGCAGCACGACGGCGTGGTGGAGATGGTGGTGGAGGAATTCCAGCAGGGCTTCGCCAAGCACTGCAAAATAGACGAAGATATTCGTGGGAGAGGGAGGGCAGCGCCGAGGCACGAACTTGTGTTGCTGCCCTCCCTCTGCCTCTCTTTATATAGGGGGGAGAGAGGGGAGGGGGCGCCCCTAGGGTTCCCCCTAGGGGGCGGCGGCCAAGGCCAGATGGGGCCGGCCAAGGGGGGGGCGGCGGCCAGGGCTAGGGTTTCCCCCCCAGGCGCCTTGCCCCCCAAGCCAAGGGGGTGCGGCTGCCCTAGGGGGGCCCAGCCCCTTAGGCGCAGGTGGAGGGGCCTAGGGGGGGCGCACAGCCCCTGTGTGGGCTGTTGCGTCTCCCCACTTATGGCCCATAGGGCCCGTAACCTTTACCGTGGCCCCCGAAACACCTTTCGGTTCTCCGATTCCTTCCCGATGTTCCCCGGAACAATTCCGGACTCCGTTCACTCTCATCCTATATATCAATCTTCGTCCCCGGACCATTCCGGAGACCCTCGTCACGTCCGGGATCTCATCCGGGACTCCGAACAACCTTCGGTTACCATGCACTGTTCTCACTAACAACCCTAGCGTCACCGAACCTTAAGTGTGCAGACCCTGCGGGTTCGGAAACTATGCAGACATGACCGAGACACTCCCAGGTCAATAACCAATAGCGGGATCTGGATACCCATATTGGTTCCCACACGTTCCTCGATGATCTCATCGGATGAACCACGATGTCAAGGATTCAGGCAATCCCGTATACAGTTCCCTTTGTCTCGTCGGTATGTTACTTGCCCGAGATTCGATCGTCGGTATCTCTATACCTAGTTCAATCTCGTTACCGGCAAGTCTCTTTACTCGTTCCGTAATACATAATCCCGTGACTAACTACTTAGTCACTTTGAGCTCATTGAGATGACGTATTACCGAGTGGGCCCGGAGATACCTCTCCGTCACACGGAGTGACAAATCCCAGTCTCGATCCATGTCAACTCAACAGACACCTTCGAAGATACCTGTAGAGTACCTTTATAGTCACCCAGTTACGTTGCGACGTTTGGCACACACAAGGCACTCCTACGGTGTCAGTGAGTTACATGATCTCATGGTCATAGGAACTTATACTTGACATGCAGAAAACTATAGCGATAACTGATACGATCAAAAGCTATGTTTAACGTTTGGGTCTCGTCCATCACATCATTCTCCTAATGATGTGATCCCGTTATCAAATGACAACTCATGTCTATGACCTGGAAACCGCGGTCATCTTTGATCAACGAGCTAGTCCTGAAGAGGCTTACTAGGGACACAAAGTTTGTCTATTTATCCACACATGTATTTAAGTTTCCAATCAATACAATTATAGCATGGATAATAAACGATTATCATGAACAAGGAAATATAATAATAACTCTTTTATTATTGCCTCTAGGGCATATTTCCAACAGGTCCATCTTGATCTTGTGATCATCGATAACTTCCGCAACATGCAACTCCAATTCCATCTCCTCCTCCTCCATTTTTTCTAATTTTTTCTTTAACGAAATGTTTTCCTCTTCAACTAAATTTAACCTATCCACAAGAGGGTCGGTTGGAATTTCCGGTTCAACTACCTCCTAGACATAATAAAACATCTATGCATGTCAGGTTGGTCGGCATAACTATCATAAGCACTAAAACAAATAGTTATAAATTAAAGATAATATACCACATCCGAATCGTAGACCGGACGAGGGCCCACGTGGGCGGATATCAAAACCATCGCACTATATAATAACAAGCAATAATAAACGTAAGAAAATTAGACAAATATCTATCTAAAGCAATAATAAAAGTAAGAAAAGCATGGATATAACAAGAGGCTCACCACGGTGGTGCCGGTGACGAGATCGGCGGGGGCGATCGACGGCGGCGAAGACGGGGACGGGACGTGACGGACCGCTAAACCTAGACAAATCTCGGAGAAAATAGAGCTTCGAGAGGAGAAAAGCTTAACTAGTGTGGCTCGGGCATTCCACCGAACACGTTGTGTGCATAGGAGGTGAGCTAGAGCACCACTAACCCCTCTCCCCCTCGGCCAGAAAAAAAAAACAGAGCAGTGAGCTCTGCTCTTGAGTGAGGGGGTTTATATAGGCAACTCACTGGTCCTGGTTGGTGCTACAAACCGGGGCTAAAGGGGTGCCTTTGGTCCCGGTTCATAAAACAAACCGGGACCAATAGTGGTGGGCCAGGAGCAAGAGCCATTGGTCCCGGTTTTTAGCTCCAACCGGGACCAATAGGTCCAGACGAACCGGGACCAATGGCCCACGTGGCCCGGCCGGCCCCCTGGGCTAACGAACCGGGTCCAGTACCCCCATTGGTCCCGGTTCTAGATTGAACCGGGGCTAATGGGCTGGACCAATGCCCTGTTTTCTACTAGTGTGCCCTGCATGCAAGGGAGAGAGAGCTAGTAATAATGTGATGCATGCATGCAATAGGCGAGAGAGAGAGAGTAATCAAGGGACAGAGAAAGAGTAGTATTGCGCTCCATGCACGCATTCGAATCCCAGGCATGCACTAGCTGCGCGCGAATCTCACTATCCACAGTACTGCCGCCACACCAGGAGGCGGCAGGGCCATCTTGCCAAGTGCTCTGTTCCGTCACGCATGAGGTTAGTTCGCCGAATCCCGTCGTGCGTCATCTGTGTTTGCCGAATCATGTGGGTCGTCACATGCCGCCTCTGCCTGTGGCGGCAGGGGCTGCCGCCTCCACAAGTGGCGGCAGGCACCACGTGTTGGCTGCCGCGCCTGCCGCCACAATCCACCTAGTCCATTTTGTCAATGTGACTCAGGGATGGTCTTTTCTGTCAATTGCGTCTGGCATGTGGTCTTTTTCGACAAAAAATCTATCCATGGATGCTAGTGAACCCCGCGCGCGGCCAGAACCAAATAATGTGGCGCACAGCACGGGCGCGGCGCAGTATGCCAAAAAGAATGATGCGCGAACTGGAAGCGCTTATTAGTATCCTCTCCTTCTTCCTTTTTCAATCCGATTAGGGCATCTCTAGCCGATCCTTGAACACGCATTCTTAATCTGAGTCGAACCTTAATCTTGAACGGAATAGATAAATCTCGAACGTTCAGATTTTAAACATGTGATCCCGAACGTTTTTTGATGGCAACTTTAGTTGCTGCAAGATGGCAACTTTAGTTGTTAACACATGGAAACTTTGTTCCAGTTCGATTTTTTATCAGAAAATTACCACGTTTTCTTACCATCGTCTTAATTAAAGTTGCCATAAAAATAGTTCGGATTAGCATGCCTAAATCCCGAACGTTCGGGACTTATTGAGGTCCATCTTGAAATACTAGTTTTTTAACGAGTTTGGTCTCTGGGATGTCGAGCTGGCTGACGACATATCCTTTTTCCTGCCGTCAGGTCCATGGCGGTAATGTATAACAACCTACTGAACCTTAATCTTGAAATACTAGTTTTTTAAACGAATTTGGGCTCTGGGATGTCGAGCTGGCTGACGACAAATCCCTTTTCCTGCCGTCAGGGTCAATGTCGGTAAGGTATAACAACCTACTGCTGAGGTCCTTGGTGGTAGAGGTGCACACTCTACCGCAAATAATTTATAAGTATCAAATACAGTGCCTATACTGCGCTGATGTAGTTTGCACAGGCTACCGCTAGTCTGTTTGGCGGTAGGGCTAGCTGTACTGACGTGGATAAGTTGCCTACCGCCAGGGGCCTCATCGGTGGGAAAATGGTCAGATCCTGATTAGTTTCCAAACCAGCATTAAATTTGGCTAAACTTTTGCAGAAGGGTCAAAACACCAATTTTGGCCGCAAGCTGCTGACCAATGTCAGCACCGCCGGGTCGGTGTACGACGCGAAGGTCACGAGCCCCCCCCCCCCTCCCGGATGTTTAATGTATGTCAATCCAGCTCGCACTCAACAGGGCGTGGGGCTGCCGCTGTCAACCCATCAGAACCCTTCGTCGTGCCAATGTGTTGAGCACCTTGGGAGCATGTTGTGATCCAGCAGCATTCTGAACACTTGGAGCATCTACAATAGGTGTAGGGCACCAAAAAGTGGTTGGAGCAAATTTTGCAACATATCCAAAAGTTTTTTTTGTTCACAACACCAAGAACCCCCAACTCCAATAGATGCCCTAAAATAGGAGTAAAAGTGACAATGACGACAACTCAACGACAGAGAGGACGGAGTCGACCAGGTTGGCCATGAAGGAGCCGCCCAGGAGGAGGTCGCGACGGAAGAGGGCAACACGCTCGATCGATCCTGACCACTCGGACCTGGCCTCAACAGCGCCGCTTCCCGCGCGGTCACATGAAGGAGTGACGATATCGTCCGCTCCACGGCGGCCGGAAATGGAATCTCGTGTGCGTCCGGCATGCGACGGGGGTGGCTGCAGCTCGATGCACGTCTTTCATGGAGTCAACGATGCCATTGTGGCAGGAGGAGCACGGGCGGAGGAGCTCGTCGAGGTGGTGGGGATGGCTTGTTGGAGAGGGAATCAGTAGGGGAGAGCCGCACCGTTGAACAACATCACGGGGAGGTGTTGGAGCTGGCCAGAATTAGCCGGCGACAGAGACGCGAGAAAGGGGTATCGAGAGGTTGGGCTTCAGGTGGCTGCAAATTTGCAACACTTGGTGCCCTATTTTGATGGTGTTATAAATTTGGAGTAAATTTTTTTTTTGGCATATAGACCATCTATTGGAGCACTGTGTTTGGCTCCTCGTGATCTAGAACATGGTCCTATCTTATCATAGGGCACATATTGAAGAGAACGTTGCTACACACATGACAGATTCTGGACGATTTGTGCACGATACAACACATCAAGCCACCCATGCATAGAAGAAAACTAGATATAACCGTTCGATCCTCCATCCTCCATAGCTCGTCCAGACAAAGTCGTCCACGTGGTAGTTTCGTACCGGAGATGCTCTTAAGCGGCCTTCACCCTCGTAGCCGCCTCCCGCGAACCTTTGAGCGGGGAGCGACGTTCTGGTGATTAGACAAACATTCGGTGTCCGAGCAAGTGGAGCTGGTGTCGGCAGAACAATGAAGAGAGAGTGAGGAAGAGGGAGATGAGACGTGGGCCCAAGTAGTTAATCAAAGAAGCTAGTAACCCCGACCGGGATCATCCTTTCTCCCGTGCTCAAACAGATGTAGGGTGGAAATTGGTCGGGATCAGAAAATGCAAGGTTCCAATTTCTGGGATCGAAAGGTCATGGCTTAATTTCGACTGGTCTATGAGTTCAAGGTTTATTTCAGACTTTTCCCTGCCAGGAAAATTCTCAGTCGACTTACATATAGCACGTGTAAACTATAAAACGAGTCAATGAAAAATAATGATAGGGAGCTTGTACCTAAGGTACTCCCTCTTTTTATGTACTCCACATATTAGGTTTGACTAGAGCCAAACTTTATAAAATTTGACCAAATTTGCAGAAACAATGGGAACATTTACACTAACAAATTTATATGATGCGAAAATATATGTAATGACGAATCTAATGATACATATTTGGTAATGTATATGTTAATATATTTTTCTACAAACTTGTTGAAAATATGTGAAGTTTGACTTTAGGCAAAACCGGAGTAAATAAAAACTATGGGGGTATTTCAACACCCTTAGGGCTAGTTTGGCAGCAAAGTTTTTCGAAAACTGTGGTAATTGGAAACCACGGTATTCTCATGGGTGGGCGAGGAATACTACAGTTTCTTAAAACCAATGTTTTTCTTAGTTTTACATGTGTTCGGCTGGTGCTGTTTTATCAAAGTTTTAATCCTAGTGTTTAACGTGAATGACTGAATAATTAGCGGCTGTTAACGTCGGCCGGCGGCATGCAGCCGCCATGCACACGTCTGCTCGATCTATAGATGCTAGGATCCGTAGAATATGTGTATCCCTTGGTGAGCTTGATTCGCTCATGATGAAGACTAGCACGTGGTAAACAAATCTAACTAAATCGGTCCAGAGATATAATACATATCGTTTATCATATACTAACAGGCACCTATAGGACCGGAGCCCCTTCTACGTTGCGGTAAGGGAGCGGAGGGAGCACGGAGAGCAGATCGAGGAGCACACGCGGGCAGTTTACCCAGGTTCGGGCCGCGCGGACGCGTAAAACCCTACTCCTGCTTGGATTGTATTGAGTTCTTGAGCTCGGGAGCTTGAAGAGCTAGCTACACCGAGCGGAAGAGTTGTCTAGGTTCCGAACCCTTTCTACGTTGTGCATGGACCTCCTTTTATAGCTCAAGGGGTCACCGACAGGTGTCAACGTAGAGGAGGGTAAAAGTGTAAATTTGGTGGTAGTTGTAACAGTGCGGGAATAGTGCGTGAACAGTGGATGAACAGTGGTCTTCACCTAACCTTGACAGTGGGGGACAAGGGCATTAAATACCCGTCACCGTCGACCCCAAAAGTGTCCGTCCATGCTCCTCCGTTCGCCACGACGGTAGCCTCGTCACCGTGGCTCGCCACCGTGTACCCCAGGCTGCACAGCCATCCGCCACGCGTCCCTGGAAGGGCCCCAGGGCAACGCGTGGGCCGATGAGCTGGAGCGCGGGCACACAACATATGTTTCCCCGGCAAGCACCTTGCCGGGGTCTTGATCCTGCCGGGCCCGGGGGCTTGTCGCTCTCCGGGCCCTGCCGGGGCGCATGATGCGCCGAGGCATCTCTTGGGATATGTGTTCCTTGTTCCTCCTGGCAAGCTCCACTTGCCAGGGTCTTGCGTTAGAGTGATAACCTTGAGCCTGGTGCGGCCTTCCCGGCAAGCTCCACTTGCCGGGGTCTTGATCTTATGACTTGTATACTTTGTTCTTGAATGGCTTCATAAGGACCGGAAAGGTACTTGGCGAGCACGTGGTAAGCCCTGCCGCGGGAAGTTGCTACTGCCAGTGCACAAGTTGGGGTACTAAGGTACCCCTATCTTAGTACACCGACAGGAGCCCCCGGGCCTGGGCCACACACGGTGCCGAGCGCTGTTGGGCCAGGCCCAAGACAGTGCACGGGCACGCGCGGCCCACGGCACGCTGTATCTCCTTCCGTATCCGCCGCATCCCCCCTAACGGCACGCGTCGATTGCGGCGTCGTGGGGAAGATCGTGGCCTCGTTCTTTAATGGGAAATGCGGAACGTCCCCCACTTCCCCCTTAAAAGCAGAGGAAGCAGGGGCAGTTCCTCTCCTTCGTCTTCATTGCGCTCTTCATCCTCCAGAAACCTCCGCTGCCTCTTGCTTCCGCCCCTCCTCCGCCGTCTTCCGCATCCGCAGCGCCGTCGAGCTCCTCGCTTCTTCCCTCGCCGCCTCCGCCATGGCTCCGAAGAGCGACAAGGCGAAGAGCGACAAGGCCAAGAACGACAAGGCCAAGAAAGAGAAGTCTGAGCAGGCGGCGAAGCTGGCCGCCCTGCGGAAGAGGAACGTGGTCTTCGCGCCAAGGCTTGGTCCGAGGGAGCTGCGGGACAAATATTATTTGTTCTGGGCGAGGGAGACCAAAGCTCACCCCCGCACCCATGTCTTCCCCGCCATCGCCAAAGATATGTTCCCCGGCGGGTATTTCTTCTTCGCTGTATTTTTCCACTGTGGATTGTGCCCTCCATTCTCGGAGTTCTTTTGCGATATCATGAACACATACAACCTCCACCTCCTAGATTTCACTCCCAACGCCATCCTTACGATGGCCGTTTTCGCACATCTGTGTGAAAACTATATTGGGATTCATCCCAATGTAGCTCTTTTCCGCCATTTCTTTATGCCTAGAGTAGAGGCTGGCGCTCCCCTCTCCGGCGGCATCTCCTGGATCTTCCGGCTGAACAAGAAGGATTCACACCTGAAGGGAGAGCTCCGCGGGAAGTGGGAGGAGTGGCGTGCAGATTGGTGCTGGGTAGTGGAGGATAAGCCGGAGCCCTTCACCGCGCCGCGCACAACTGCCATAGTGCGCGGCAGAGACAGGAGCGAATTGGCCCCGGAGGACAACAAGCTTAGCATCGCCCTCGTCAGGATCATTCGTCTCTGGGTAGCCAAACTGACCATCGGAGAGGTTGGGGCAGATTTCCTCCGCCGCCGCATTGCCCCTTTACAAGAAAGGAAAAGGCCCGCCTGGGAATTCGGCAACGCGGCGGATATCATGAGGCTGCGCCCTGGATTGAACTACAATTTCACCGCCTTGGAGTTGAAGGGGATGGTCCGGGATCTCTTCAAGCATGACCTGGCCCACCCGGAATGGTTCAGACCTCCCCGGTGAGTGGTGCCGCTGTGCAACAGCATTGCCCGAGATTCCTTGCGCGCGATGATGCCTGCGTGCGACTCCCACGGCGTCGACCCCACTTGGATCGAGCCTCCACCGGACGCCGTGTTGAGCTTTTTCGACAACTTGGTCGAGACGCCCAAGAACGCCGAGGAGAACAAAGGCCTCACCCGGGCCACTACGGCAAGGGATATAGCCTACATTGCTACCAGGGTGGAGGAGGCCGCCGCAGCGGCGGCCGCGGGTGACTTTGGATACACCGTGGACGAGGCACAGGCCGCGGACAAGGTGAGCCAAGCAGAGGAGGCGGAGATCCTCAAGCTGCTCAAGCTTCCGCCCGAAGAGTTTGCCGGGGTGCCTTCCCTGAAGTTTGCCAGAACGAGCGAGGTCGCCGGAGAGGACGAGGTCGCCGGAGGGAGCGAGGTTGCCGGAGGGAGCGGGGCCGCCGGGCATGGTGCTGGGTCCAGCGGGCCTGCCGGGGAGGAGGAGGAGGACGTCGAAGCTGACGAAGACTCTGGTGGCTCTCTGGGGCTTGACGACGATGCCTCTTCATCCTCAGAGAACTCCCCGCCTCCGGCAAGTCCCAAGCAGCAAACGAAGAAGCGCCCCCGCAAGGCAGCTGAGACGGCGAGGCCGCAGGCACCCCGACAGCAGCCGGCGCGCCGTGCAATGCGCGCCACCAAGACGAGCAAAGTCGTCCAGGAGGCGCCCCGCGCACCAGCGCCAAGCGGAGGGGGATCCTCCCGGAGCGGAACGGCCGCCCCTTCTGCTCCCCGGCCCTCGGCGACGACGGAGGCTGGGTCTTCGCAGCCCACAGCCCCGGAGACCGCCAAGCGCCCGAGGGAGCCTTCTCCTCCTGCTCCTCGCGCGGGAGCACCTCAGGCGGATTTCGACTTCTCCGCCCTCAGCTCTGACGACGAGGAAGAGGAGTAAGTACTTGCAACTTGTAATTTCTTTGATTCTGTCTTGATTTTCCTTGTTGGTTCTAATCTTGTTTTGTTTTGTTTTCAGGACACTGGCCCAGCGGATGGCGAAGAGGGCCAAGATCCCTGTGGTCGAGGTTGAAGACGACTCGCCCGCCGCGGCGACCGGAGACGTGCCAGCGGCGAACCTGCCGGATCAACCCGCTGCTCCGAGGAGCAGCCCCCAGCGCAGCCCCCAGCGTAAGTCTGGTCTTTAACTTTCTGTTTGTCGGGCGCGCTTGAGGTGGTTGCTTGTACTGATATTTTGTTTGTTTTGTGCAGAAGTGGAGCCGCAGCCGCAGGAGCGCCCGGAGACTGCCCTCGACGAGCTACTTACCCCACCATCCCCGCCAAGGGCGAGTTCCCCGGCGAGGGAAAACGCTCCGCCAAGGACGGGCACCCCGCCAAGGGTGAGCAGCCCGACAAGGGTGAGCACCCCGCCAAAGGAGGGCGCGGGCGGCCCTCCGCCAGCAGGGGCCACCACTCCACCGCCAAGGGTGGATTCCCCGACGAGGGAGCCTGTCGTCGAAGAAGTCCGTGAAGGTAAGTCTTGTAGCTTTTCCTTCTTGAACTTGTCTTTTTGGATATTTGCTTGACTTTTTCTTTTCTTTTTCTTCTTCTAGATCCTCCTGCACCGAAGCGGATGGAGACGGAAGCCACCGTTGAGGAGGAGGTGCGCGGCGACGGTGGCAACGCCACTGCTGCTGACGAGCCAACCGCCGCAGAGAGCGCCCCGGCCGCCGACGCCGCGGCTGGGGAAGAGGCCGGCGACCACACTGCTGGCCCGGAGGCAGCAGGAGCGACAAGCGCTGCACCGGCCGCCGACCCCTCCGCCACCACGGAGCGGTCGGGTGTCTACCTTGAGGCCCCCAACGGGATCTTTATACAAGTCCCTTGGGCGTCCTCATCTCGAGCACCCGTGGAGGGAGAGACCTTTGACGGAGAGGTCCTCCCCTCCGCGGGGTTGAAGGTTGTTGAAGCGCCTGGCGGCAGCGACGAGCCCGAAGAGGAGAAGCTCCTTCGCCGGCTTCTCGCTCTGTACCGGGCCAGGCAGGCGAAGCTGGAGTCTCGGGAAGCTCTTGCCGCCAAGGCTGGAGTTGACTTGGAGAAGCGCGCCGCGGAGCTTCGCGCCGACAACCAAGCAGCTCTCCGCCACTTGGCTGAGGAGCGCGACGAGCTCGCCGGAGCGCAGCAAGCCTTCCTCCTGGAGAAGGCCGAGGTGGACGAGCAGCAATGGTTGGCCGCCGAGGAGCTGTCCCGGCGAGAAGGAGCGCTCAACCAGCGGAAGGTCGTCCTCGATGCCCACGAGGACGACCTCACCGCCCGGGAGCAGGCCATTGGCGGAGCCCTGAAGGAGGCGAAGGCCGCCGCAGCCACCGCGGAGACCGCCAAGAAGGATCTTGAGGCCAAGGTGGAGCAGCTGGAGCGGTACCTGAAGGCGAGTGCGGACAGGATCACCGCGCTCAATGTGGAGCGGGAGAAAGACGCCCACACCAACTCTGACTTGCAGGTACGTCTCTCCAAGAAGGGCGACGAGCTTACTGCCGCCAAGGACACGATTGCTGACTTAGAGTTGAAGGTCTCTACTCTGACTGATTCGCTCGACGCCGCCCGGGACCGCGAGACGAAGCTGAAGGACGAGCTCCGCAAGGAGCGGAACTTGGTGGAGAGCGCCGCCGTCTCAGCGAACAACTTCAGCCGGGCGGTGGAGCAGTGGACTGACGATCTAGTCACCTCCGCTGCCAATATCGAAAAGGAGATGGTGGCGCTGAGGGCGGAGCATCTCGCGTACTCTCCGGACGAGAACCTCCCCCACAGCGCCAAGTTGAGTCTCTTCTTCAGAGGAATAGCACCGGCACTTGCGAGGCTGCAGGAGAAGATCCCCGTGCAGCTGGCCGACGAGGCGCGTCGGCTCTGCATGGGCACCTTGGAGCGCGTCTTGACGAAGATCGTCTACCGCAACCCCGGCATCAACCTTGTCAACGTCCTCCGCACCTTGCCGTACGACGCTGATCAGGAGGCATTGAAGGCGCAGGTTGCCCACATCGTCGCCAAGGTGAACAAGATCACAAGGCGTGAAGGCGACCGCGTAGATTAGATTTCTTTCTTTCTGTTTCCCTTGCCGCTGCAAGGCATGTTATAGACAAGAATCTATTAGTATCGCGGCAAGTTATCTTTGTAATATACAATCTTATTTTGATCAGTCAATGATGTGTTATCTCCCTTGCTTTTAGTCCTTCACTTTGTATGCTTTTTACCCTACGCTTTCAGGGGACTTGCCGGCAAGGGTCTCTTGCCGCGAGCGCTGAGTGCTGGACTCTTAGCAGCCTGCTGGCAAAAGACTTCGTCGGCAAGTAACCTTGCCACAGCTAGTCGCAGCACACTTAAACTGCTGAGCGAACTCGAAAACGAAGTAAGGGCGCGACACTTGTCGCAGCTCACTTAAGCCGTTGAGCGTGCTCGAAACAGAGTAAGGGCGCGGCTAGCCACGGGTAGGTTCCTCCGCGCACAGGTTTTCCATACAAAGTGTGGTTGTTCAAGGAAGACAACTAAAATTTAAAAATTTGAATTACTCAAACTTTGGTAACTTAGCTTTCATAAATTGCTTGTCCCCCGACAAGGCTTCTCTTTCTTGAACAACACTTGGTTCATCCTCCACCCCCTCCCCC
>LR738715.1:874112723-874175253 GCA_902687465.1 Secale cereale | reverse complement strand
GGGGGAGGGGGTGGAGGATGAACCAAGTGTTGTTCAAGAAAGAGAAGCCTTGTCGGGGGACAAGCAATTTATGAAAGCTAAGTTACCAAAGTTTGAGTAATTCAAATTTTTAAATTTTAGTTGTCTTCCTTGAACAACCACACTTTGTATGGAAAACCTGTGCGCGGAGGAACCTACCCGTGGCTAGCCGCGCCCTTACTCTGTTTCGAGCACACTCAACGGCTTAAGTGAGCTGCGACAAGTGTCGGGCCCTTACTTCGTTTTCGAGTTCGCTCAGCAGTTTAAGTGTGCTGCGACTAGCTGCGGCAAGGTTACTTGCCGACGAAGTCTTTTGCCAGCAGGCTGCTAAGAGTCCAGCACTCAGCGCTCGCGGCAAGAGACCCTTGCCGGCAAGTCCCCTGAAAGCGTAGGGTAAAAAGCATACAAAGTGAATGACTAAAAGCAAGGGAGATAACACAGCATTGACTGATCAAAATAAGATTGTATATTACAAAGATAACTTGCCGCGATACTAATAGATTCTTGTCTATAACATGCCTTGCAGCGGCAAGGGAAACAGAAAGAAAGAAATCTAATCTACGCGGTCGCCTTCACGCCTTGTGATCTTGTTCACCTTGGCGACGATGTGGGCAACCTGCGCCTTCAATGCCTCCTGATCAGCGTCGTCCGGCAAGGTGCGGAGGACGTTGACAAGGTTGATGCCGGGGTTGCGGTAAACGCTCTTCGTCAAGACGCGCTCCAAGGTGCCCATGCAGAGCCGACGCGCCTCGTCGGCCAGCTGCACGGGGATCTTCTCCTGCAGCCTCGCAAGTGCCGGTGCTATTCCCCTGAAGAAGAGACTCAACTTGGCGCTGTGGGGGAGGTTCTCGTCCGGAGAGTACGCGAGATGCTCCGCCCTCAGCGCCACCATCTCCTTGTCGATATTGGCAGCGGAGGTGACCAGATCGTCAGTCAACTACTCCACCGCCCGGCTGAAGTTGTTCGCTGAGACGGCGGCGCTCTCCACCAAGTTCCGCTCCTTGCGGAGCTCGTCCTTCAGCTTCGTCTCGTGGTCCCGGGCGACGTCGAGCGAATCAGTCAGAGTGGAGACCTTCAACTCTAAGTCAGCAATCGTGTCCTTGGCGGCAGTAAGCTCGTCGCCCTTCTTGGAGAGACGTACCTGCAAGTCAGAGTTGGTGTGGGCGTCTTTCTCCCGCTCCACATTGAGCGCGGTGATCCTGTCCGCACTCGCCTTCAGGTACCGCTCCAGCTGCTCCACCTTGGCCTCAAGATCCTTCTTGGCGGTCTCCGCGGTGGCTGCGGCGGCCTTCGCCTCCTTCAGGGCTCCGCCAATGGCCTGCTCCCGGGCGGTGAGGTCGTCCTCGTGGGCATCGAGGTCGACCTTCCGCTGGTTGAGCACTCCTTCTCGCCGGGACAGCTCCTCGGCGGCCAACCGTTGCTGCTCGTCCACCTCGGCCTTCTCCAGGAGGAAGGCTTGCTGCGCTCCGGCGAGCTCGTCGCGCTCCTCAGCCAAGTGGCGGAGAGCTGCTTGGTTGTCGGCGCGAAGCTCCGCGGCGCGCTTCTCCAAGTCAACTCCAGCCTTGGCGGCAAGAGCTTCCCGAGACTCCAGCTTCGCCTGCCTGGCCCGGTACAGAGCCAGAAGCCGGCGAAGGAGCTTCTCCTCTTCGGGCTCGTCGCTGCCGCCAGGCGCTTCAACAACCTTCAACCCCGCGGAGGGGAGGACCTCTCCGTCAAAGGTCTCTCCCTCCACGGGTGCTCGAGATGAGGACGCCCAAGGGACTTGTATAAAGATCCCGTTGGGGGCCTCAAGGTAGACACCCGACCGCTCTGTGGTGGCGGAGGGGTCGGCGGCCGGTGCAGCGCTTGTCGCTCCTGCTGCCTCCGGGCCAGCAGTGTGGTCGCCGGCCTCTTCCCCAGCCGCGGCGTCGGCGGCCGGGGCGCTCTCTGCGGCGGTTGGCTCGTCAGCAGCAGTGGCGTTGCCGCCGTTGCCGCGCACCTCCTCCTCAACGGTGGCTTCCGTCTCCATCCGCCCCGGTGCAGGAGGATCTAGCAGAAGAAAAAGAAAAGAAAAAGTCAAGCAAATATCCAAAAAGACAAGTTCAAGAAGGAAAAGCTACAAGACTTACCTTCACGGACTTCTTCGACGACAGGCTCCCTCGCCGGGGAATCCACCCTTGGCGGTGGAGTGGTGGCCCCTGCTGGCGGAGGGCCGCCCGCGCCCTCCCTTGGCGGGGTGCTCACCCTTGTCGGGCTGCTCACCCTTGGCGGGGTGCCCGTCCTTGGCGGAGCGTTTTCCCTCGCCGGGGAACTCGCCCTTGGCAGGGATGGTGGGGCAAGTAGCTCGTCGGGGGCAGTCTCCGGGCGCTCCTGCGGCTGCGGCTCCACTTCTGCACAAGACAAACAAAATATCAGTACAAGCAACCACCTCAAGCGCACCCGACAAACAGAAAGTTAAAGACCAGACTTACGCTGGGGGCTGCGCTGGGGGCTGCGCTGGGGGCTGCTCCTCGGAGCAGCGGGTTGATCCGGCAGGTTCGCCGCTGGCACGTCTCCGGTCGCCGCGGCGGGCGAGTCGTCTTCAACCTCGACCACAGGGATCTTGGCCCTCTTCGCCATCCGCTGGGCCAGGGTCCTGAAAACAAAACAAAACAAGATTAGAACCAACAAGGAAAATCAAGACAGAATCAAACAAATTACAAGTTGCGAGTACTTACTCCTCTTCCTCGTCGTCGGAGCTGAGGGCGGAGAAGTCGAAATTCGCCTGAGGTGCTCCCGCGCGAGGAGCAGGAGGAGAAGGCTCCCTCGGGCGCTTGGCGGTCTCCGGGGCTGTGGGCTGCGAAGACCCAGCCTCCGTCGTCGCCGAGGGCCGGGGAGCAGAAGGGGCAGCCGTTCCGCTCCGGGAGGATCCCCCTCCGCTTGGCGCTGGTGCGCGGGGCGCCTCCTGGACGACTTTGCTTGTCTTGGTGGCGCGCGTTGCACGGCGCGCCGGCTGCTGTCGGGGCGCCTGCGGCCTCGCCGTCTCAGCTGCCTTGCGGGGGCGCTTCTTCGTTTGCTGCTTGGGACTTGCCGGAGGCGGGGAGTTCTCTGAGGACGAAGAGGCATCGTCGTCAAGCCCTAGAGAGCCACCAGAGTCTTCGTCAGCTTCGACGTCCTCCTCCTCCTCCCCGGCAGGCCCGCTGGACCCAGCACCATGCCCGGCGGCCCCGCTCCCTCCGGCAACCTCGTTCCCTCCGGCGACCTCGTCCTCTCCGGCGACCTCGCTCGTTCTGGAAAACTTCAGGGAAGGCACCCCGGCAAACTCTTCGGGCGGAAGCTTGAGCAGCTTGAGGATCTCCGCCTCCTCTGCTTGGCTCACCTCGTCCGCGGCCTGTGCCTCGTCCACGGTGTATCCAAAGTCACCCGCGGCCGCCGCTGCGGCGGCCTCCTCCACCCTGGTAGCAATGTAGGCTATATCCCTTGCCGTAGTGGCCCGGGTGAGGCCTTTGTTCTCCTCGGCGTTCTTGGGCGTCTCGACCAAGTTGTCGAAAAAGCTCAACACGGCGTCCGGCGGAGGCTCGATCCAAGTGGGGTCGACGCCGTGGGAGTCGCACGCAGACATCATCGCGCGCAAGGAATCCCGGGCAGTGCTGTTGCACAGCGGCACCACTCCCCGGGGAGGTTTGAACCATTCCGGGTGGGCCGGGTCATGCTTGAAGAGCTCCCGGACCATCCCCTTCAACTCCAAGGCGGTGAAATTGTAGTTCAATCCAGGGCGCAGCCTCATGATATCCGCCGCGTTGCCGAATTCCCAGGCGGGCCTTTTCCTTTCTTGTAAAGGGGCAATGCGGCGGCGGAGGAAATCTGCCCCAACCTCTCCGATGGTCAGTTTGGCTACCCGGAGACGAATGATCCTGACGAGGGCGATGCTAAGCTTGTTGTCCTCCGGGGCCAATTCGCTCCAGTCTCTGCCGCGCACTATGGCAGTTGTGCGCGGCGCGGTGAAGGGCTCCGGCTTATCCTCCACTACCCAGCACCAATCTGCACGCCACTCCTCCCACTTCCCGCGGAGCTCTCCCTTCAGGTATGAATCCTTCTTGTTCAGCCGGAAGATCCAGGAGATGCCGCTGGAGAGGGGAGCGCCAGCCTCTACTCTAGGCATAAAGAAATGGCGGAAAAGAGCTACATTGGGATGAATCCCAACATAGTTTTCACACAGATGTGCGAAAACGGTCTGTCGGTGTACTAAGATAGGGGTACCTTAGTACCCCAACTTGTGCACGGGCAGTAGCAACTTCCCGCGGCAGGGCTTACCACGTGCTCGCCAAGTACCTTTCCGGTCCTTATGAAGCCATTCAAGAACAAAGTATACAAGTCATAAGATCAAGACCCCGGCAAGTGGAGCTTGCCGGGAAGGCCGCACCAGGCTCAAGGTTATCACTCTAACGCAAGACCCTGGCAAGTGGAGCTTGCCAGGAGGAACAAGGAACACATATCCCAAGAGATGCCTCGGCGCATCATGCGCCCCGGCAGGGCCCGGAGAGCGACAAGCCCCCGGGCCCGGCAGGATCAAGACCCCGGCAAGGTGCTTGCCGGGGAAACATATGCTGTGTGCCCGCGCTCCAGCTCATCGGCCCACGCGTCGCCCTGGGGCCCTTCCAGGGACGCGTGGCGGATGGCTGTGCAGCCTGGGGTACACGGTAGCCTCGTCACGTGGGGAAACTGTCCTCCCACGAGCACCTATGGGACCGGAGCCCCTTCTACGTTGCGGTAAGGGAGCGGAGGGAGCACGGAGAGCAGATCGAGGAGCACACGCGGGCAGTTTACCCATGTTCGGGCCGCGCGGACGCGTAAAACCCTACTCCTGCTTGGATTGTATTGAGTTCTTGAGCTCGGGAGCTTGAAGAGCTAGCTACACCGAGCGGAAGAGTTGTCTAGGTTCCGAACCCTTTCTACGTTGTGCATGGGCCTCCTTTTATAACTCAAGGGGTCACCGACAGGTGTCAACGTAGAGGAGGGTAAAAGTGTAAATTTGGTGGTAGTTGTAACAGTGCGGGAATAGTGCGTGAACAGTGGATGAACAATGGTCTTCACCTAACCTTGACAGTGGGGGACAAGGGCATTAGATGCCCGTCACCGTCGACCCCAAAAGTGTCCGTCCATGCTCCTCCGTTCGCCACGACGGTAGCCTCGTCACCGTGGCTCGCCACCGTGTACCCCAGGCTGCACAACCATCCGCCACGCGTCCCTGAAAGGGCCCCAGGGCGACGCGTGGGCCGATGAGCTGGATCATATACTAACAGAAAGAGGAAGAATGACCGCAGCCGGATACTTATCTCGAGTAGATGTCAATGTCAACTGCGATCGCCCTGATCTTTTATCTTCGCTCTGTCAAGAAAAAAGAGGTTCGGACCTCTTTTCCAAATACTCCAAAAAGACTATGGTTTCAAGAATACCGTGGTTTACAAAACTTCAGTTTTTGCTGAAGCCGAACGCATCAAAGTATTCAAAACCATAGTTTTTTTTTTCGAAACCGCAGTATTGCCAGAAAACTTAAAAAAAAACATTGCTGCCAAATGCAGCCTTATCTATACATCTCGTATGTTGTGCCGAGTGTTTGCAATCTTTTGAACATCTTGTCGAAAAACAGGTATCGTGCACTTTACTCGCTTGGTATTACGTTACGTCTCTTCCTTCCTTTTTCAGTTCCCCATAGCCGCAGGATAGAGGCCGCCTCGCTCGCTTGCCTTCTCTCACCGTGTCCTCCTCCAGTCCTGCTTCCCACCCCTCGGCGATTCCTCGGCTATGGGCGGCGCGGCGGCGGCGTCGGGCGCCGCCAGGTGGATCCAGAGGCTGAGCGCGGCGAGGATCTCGACGGAGGCGCTGGAGCGGGGCCAGGGCCGCGTCATCGACGCCTCCCTCACCCTCATCCGCGAGCGCGTCAAGCTCAAGGTCCCCCTTCCCCTTCCTCAAAATACTCAAAACATTGTTGTTCGGGTCAAAGTACTCAACATGGAGAGCACTATGCATTCTGCCTGCTAAATGAGGTACACAAAATGAACATCCTAAAAATGATGAGAACTTTAGAAAATCGTTAATGAAATAGAGTTAAGATTGTAAACTATGTAATGTGCAGCAATTATAGAGGCGTGGTAAAAATTCACAAACGGAGTGAGGTATACGTATGACAGAGTATAATATGTGAATGGTAAAAAGATGCCTCCATTCAGCACATGGATTAGTAGTTATAACAGGGACATAATGTGATAGCTTATAATCTGTACTAAAAAAATCTTTGCCGCCACCTAACTGTAAGCATGAGCATCCTATAAGAAAATAAGAAACATTGTCCAACAACAATGACCAAATAAGGGATGTCATTAGTTGGATGTAGGTTTACTGTGCTGCCAACAATAACTTTAGGCTAATGTGAAATATATCAAGGTTTTTCCAGAGGAAATATTCTGCAATTGTCAAGGATCGGTAGAAGTTACAATAAAAGTTTATTTTACCATACAACAAGAACACATATCCGGCAAAATCCACTGCACTAAAAGGCACATTTTCTTCATGTTCATCTACCTGAGTATGAATGTAGTGTAAAAAGTAGAAAAATGTCACCATCTGTCCAAACAAATATGTGGTGCCGATCAACTACAATTAAGATAAAAGTTGAGAATTATCTTAGTCGTCTTATACCTGAAGCTACAAAACGATCAATGCCTTTATGACGACGAAAACCTACAATTCGTCACGGATACATTGATCATACATTCATGTTACTGTGGTAGAAGAAAACACAGTGAAGTGCAGCATATCCACAACAATTCAGACAAGGGTCGCCTCCAGGCCACTGCATCGTTTGTGGCCTTGCTGTTGATAGTGCAGGTGCATGAAAATTCAGATACGACGACTGATATATGATCCATTAATTTCAGATGTCCACTAATCATATCAGCTCATCGGGAAGGATCCTCCACAAATACGAAAAATCAGGTTTCATCGCTTATCAGTGTATCCTCTTGAAAGAAATGTTCATATCATTTGTCAGAACAACTTTCAATCAAACGGTGAACATTGTAAGGTAGAAATAACCAACTGATTAATTATTGATAAGTTTGCAAAATGTGTTTTGATCAGTCAGAACCTTTTCTCTATTATGCCTGAAATGTATACCCGGCAGGAGAATATAATTCATAATCTTCTGCTCTAGGAAATCACAAGACTATCCAAGAGATGCACAAATAAATACTATCAAAATAAATGATTAACTATTTAGTTGCTATGTTGTACATATTTCTTAACAACCAAGAGATGTACCAAGCTAAGAAATACTCCCTCCGTCCGAAAATACTTGTCATCAAAATGGATGAAAAGAGATGCATCTAGAACTAAAATTCATCTAGATACATCCCTTTTTATCCATTTTGATGACAAGTATTTCCGGACGGAGGGAGTACATAGCAGAGGAATAAGCGTTCCTAGGTATCGCACCATACTGCCTGTGTTGCGCCACACCAGCTGGAGGTCGGCCCACGGCTCGCCGGGCGCCATCCGCTTGTGCAGGTGGCAGTCGAAGGTCCACCCCAGCCGACCACCAGCGCCTCGCGTCCCATGTTTTCGCCGTCGAACAAGCGCTAGAGCAGGTCCAAAATTCTGAACGTCAGCACGAACTCATCGTCCCACCGCCCTAGGTACCCGCGCCTGATCCAGGTCTCCGTCACCGCGCTCTTCAGCCGCCGCTCCTTGGCCATCGCCCATCGCCTACACGCAAAGCTTCCCGGACTTGGCCGTGAAGTAGATGCCCTCGCTGGAGCACCGGGTCACGTACCCCGCCGCCTCGCCGACCAGTGCCACGCCGCACGAGCGTGGGTGCTCCGGGATCGGGTGCGCCTCCACCTTGATCACGCGGCACCCGGCGATCTTGGGCCCGCCGCACCCGGATGCTGGACTGGAGCCTCTTGATCTCTGGCTTGTCGACGATACTGCCGGTCTTGACGCACAAGTGCACGTTGGTCTCCATAGGGGAGGGAGGTCGGCTAGTGGAAGGATGGCGGCAGCCGCGTGCGTGCGAGCAGGATACGAAAAATAATTCTATGAGAACAGGTCTCACGGGTTAGCAGTTGAAATGCTTTGTGATTTATGAATGTCACGTGTCATCCATCAGGGCGGGTCTCACCTGCTAACCGTGAAACCTGGTCTCATATAATTTTTTTCCGCAGGATACCCTCGCTCGGGAGTCAGAAAAGGGGTGGGGCGTTTGTTTTCTCTAAGGGAGGCTCTATCGTTGATTTGGTAGAGAACAAATAGGAAATGAAGGTGAGATAAGTTTCATGTTTTCCTGTGTGAATAGAGAGACGAAGGAATGAAGGAAACGAATGAAACGAAGCGACAACCAAACCGACCATCACAACCCCAGACTCCTTCTTTAGGAGTAGAGATTGTGGAAAGAGTGTGTTTGCTTGGTATATGTTTGATTGCGATGGAAATAGCGAAAAGATTTGATTGCGATGTGATTTCATTGTTGTTGTTTATGGAAGCTTTTTGTGATGCGATATGTTTTGGATGGAAGGTTTTAAATCCACCCTTTGATAGGATTTGATTGGTGTTTTATATGGAAGGGTGCGATCGCTGGAAGGATGGAAGGGTTGGTTTGGTTTTTTTGACATGGTCGTGTGGATCTGGTGATGAATTAAACCGGTGTTGGTTTTCAGAGGGAGGGAGAAAAATCGGTGGGAGGGAGATCGCTTGGTGGGGCATATATCGATCACTTGGTGAGAAACGAACGAAACCAACGGACGAGCTACGGACTGAGACATTAGGAGTAGAGATATTTTACTTTATTATAGAAGATTATCGAGAAAAATCTTTTGTCTGTTTTTTAGGAAGGTGATCTCACATATATGGTGCAGTTTCTGAATTCTTAATTACTTATTGTTTACATGATTGAATTGAATCAGCACCTATCAAAGAAACCACGAAACAAGATCTCCTCTTAATGGGATTTGGTTTTCTAATGGAAGGGAGAAAAACCAATGGGAGGGGGTGGTGGGACGAAGTAAAACCGGACAAAAATAAATCAGGCTACCCCCTTTCCTATTCTCAATTAGAAGTAGAGATTTACAGTAACAAATGTATATGATGTGAAAATATATGCAATGATGAATCCAATGATACATATTTGATTGTGTATATGTTAATATTTTTTCTACAAACTTGTTGAAAGTATATAAAGTTTGACTTTAGGCGAAACCAGAGTAAATAGAAACGGAGGGAGTATTTCGACACCCTTATCTATGCACCTCGTGCGTTGTGCCGAGTGTTTGCAATCTTTTGAACATCTTGTAGAAAAACAGGTACTAGTAGTATCGTGCGCTTCACTCGCTTGGTATTACGTTACGTCTCTTCCTTCCTCTTCAGTTCCCCACAGGCGAGAGTCCATCTCGCCCGCTTGCTTCTCTCGCCGTCTCCTTCCCCAGTCCTCCGTCGGCGATTCCTCGGCGATGGGCGGCGCGGCGGCGGCGTCGGGCGCCGCCAGGTGGATCCAGAGGTTGAGCGCGGCGAGGATCTCGACGGAGGCGCTGGAGCGGGGCCAGGGCCGCGTCATCGACGCCTCCCTCACCCTCATCCGCGAGCGCGCCAAGCTCAAGGTCCTCCTTCCCACCTTCCTCTTTTTTTTCCCTTCTTCTTTCCCCCATCTTCCGAATCACCGGCGTTGGATGATTTTTCTCTGCATATTCCATTCCATTCGGCGCGATTCCAATTGCACGCGCGCCACTGACGGACGGACTGACTGACGAGACGGAGGATGAAATAGAATAAAAAGGTTCCTTTTTTGGGGGCAGAGAATCGACGTCGGTGTCAGTCCTCCGGATCGAATCGACTCGTGTCCTTCCCTTTTTCTTGAATCTTCTTTTATCATTATTTCGCATCAGCTGGTGAGATTGCAGGTTCCTATCCTCCCAAAGCACGTGATTAGTAGTATTATTAATTGTCTCTACTGAAGAGTGACAGCCCCCTTTGATACACTGCAATTTGGTCAGACTGCCATTATCAAAATTTAAACACCAGGTACGCCCTGTTCGGATTCGCTCCCGGAGCGGAGGGAGCTGCAGTTGAAAAGTAGGGGGCTGCACTTTCCTCGCTCCTCCGCAGATTCCTGGAGTGGGTGGATTGCCGAACATGGCTTTAGAGTAATGTTTCAGAGAGAAACAGGGGAGAACATGTGTATCATCTCTTCTGAAATGTGGGAGGGACACACATTCATATGTGCCAGACTTGCCCCATATACCAATTCTGTGGAGTTTGAAGAATACCTGGATTGGGCTGAAACACTTTGCTTTCAGCATTAGGAAACATCATCTGCTACCTTTTGATAATTTGTTCCCCGGATTGTTTACTAATTATGTGACAGTCGAGTCTTTTGAGGACAAAACCTAATTGTTTTATTGAGACTATAACTAGGAGTAAGATATGGTCAAAGCTGGTCACATGCACATGGCCTCCGTTAAGCCTTCTCTTAGTTGGAATCTAGCACCTTCATAGTTTACTCTGGTGTCCCTTCTTTGAGGCAGCTGGTGTACTATATAGAACTTCTGTACTACTAATACCACTCCTGAAAAAAGGGAAAGGGAGTTGGGCAAAAGTTATGTTCAAATAGTAACTTTCTCCTGCTTCTTTTAGGAAATGCTTGATTTGTTCATATTTATCATTAAAACCCAAGGCCTGTTGATAGTTACAACAGTCGTACATTCCTACCAGCTGATCTAATAAGTGAAATGGGATACGTTTGTAGCAGGTTATGGCTGCATGATAGAATACAACACACTTATGAGTTATGAGAATTCTGCTAGTCCTGGGTCCTGATTTTACTCGTGCTTGGATGTAGGGTGAGTTGCTGCGTGCCATGGGTGGTGTGAAAGCTTCCGCTACGCTCTTAGGGGTACCCCTTGGGCACAACTCATCTTTCTTGCAGGGGCCTGCGTTTGCTCCTCCTCGCATAAGGGAGGCCATTTGGTGTGGAAGCACCAACTCTAGCACAGAAGAAGGTAAACTTAATATTATCAAAATGCTACCTTGTAGTTGTACGCAAGAGATATTTATCAAAGAAACAGTTATGGAGTTCATGCTATGCAGGCAAGGAATTAAACGACCCAAGAGTGCTAACTGATGTTGGTGATGTCCCTATACAAGAGATTCGTGACTGTGGTGTTGAAGATGACAGATTGATGCATGTAATCAGTGAGTCTGTCAAAACAGTGATGGACGAAGTAAGTTATATATTACCCCACAATGTTTGATTCAGAAATGCCATTTCAGAATATCCAAGACATTCCAGTACTGTATTTAGTATCTTATTTTAGAATCCGGTGAAGTTTGATAATTATTTTCATGAGCTAAGCCGGAGATTTGCTTGAACAAAGCTGAAAGCTACTGAAGCAGAATGATTTTGGAAGATCTTCACATATTTAACTATGACACATCATTGTATAGGATCCTCTTCGGCCGTTGGTCTTGGGAGGCGATCACTCGATATCTTATCCAGTTGTTAGGGCTGTGTCTGAAAAGCTTGGCGGACCTGTTGACATTCTTCATCTTGACGCACATCCAGATATCTATGACTGTTTTGAAGGGAACACTTACTCACATGCTTCATCATTTGCAAGAATAATGGAAGGAGGTTATGCCAGGCGACTTTTGCAGGTAACTCTGTTTTTTCCTGTCTGAGTTTTGAAATCCAAATGAACCATGGGGCTACTAGTGATTGAAGTTCTTTGTCCTTTTTCTTTTTATTCTCAAGTTTAAATAGAAAATGGTAATTATGAAATATGAATATAATGGTTATAGGCCACCAGAAACATTTTACCGGCTGTTAGTTTTAGAAGTATTTTTTTTTCATTTCTTGTGCTGTCCTTGGACTAACCTTTTGGTGCTCACTAGTCAGTATTGTGCAACTCTGCTTCTATCCTGCTTCTGTGTCTTTACCTTGAGTCTGATGGATTTTAGGTTGGACTTCGATCAATTACCAAAGAAGGACGCGAGCAAGGGAAGAGATTTGGTGTGGAACAGTATGAGATGCGCACCTTCTCCAGAGATCGGGAGAAGCTTGAGAATTTGGTAACTCATTAACATAAACCACATCATTTCATACTTGTCTGTCTCTGTCAGTTATTCATTTTATCACGAGGACAATTCATACTGATGTGTCCTATGGTTCAGTTCTTCCTATTAATTTCATCCGGTATTATCTACCTCTGGTGGCATTCAAAATTCATAATAGACCGTTCTTAGCTCATTTAATTCAACACAATGTGCAGTAACCTTGTGTTTTTTCTTTCTTGTACTCCGTCGGTGAAATACTTTTGTCACCAAAATGATACGAATTTCTTGAATATTGTGCTTTACTGATTTTGGCAGAAACTTGGGGAAGGTGTGAAGGGGGTGTATGTCTCCGTCGACGTGGACTGCCTCGACCCCGCATTCGCTCCTGGCGTCTCTCACATCGAGCCGGGAGGCCTCTCGTTCCGCGACGTGCTCAACATCCTCCAGAATCTGCAAGGCGATGTCGTCGCCGGGGATGTGGTGGAGTTCAACCCGCAGCGCGACACGGTCGACGGGATGACGGCTATGGTCGCCGCAAAGCTGGTCCGGGAGCTGAGCGCCAAGATCTCGAAATGAGCAGCGACAGTGAGGACAGCAGCAGCAAAGAGGATTTTCAGGCACAGTGGTCGTTGATCTTAGTTCCTGCCAATCATTTGCGCCACATTTTAGTCTGACAATCTTCTATAAATAATAAAATCAGGCTGCAAAACGTCTTTGAATTTGGTATGTGCTATGTGGTTTTTGTTCGTTCTCCTTTCAATGCACGCATCCAAGATTAAGCTCGTAGGTGCGAGAGTGGATTTTTGAAACATGGGTGCATTGGAGGACTTTATTTGAAATAGTTTAAGAATCACATTTAAAATTTCAAAAAATCCAGAAAAAAATTCTACATGATCATATGGATGGATATTACACATGTGTAAAGTTTGGTGATGAAATAAGTAAACATGTGAGCTAGGCAAAAATAAAAAAATGACGATTTCTAAATAGTGAATAATAATTCCATATGTTCGTCTTACCAAAATCACGATTTTGTCATTTGTGTGTAACTCACATGGTTACTTATTTCATCATCAGAATTTACACATGTGTAACATACATCCATATGAACATATGGAATTGTTTCTGGAATTTTTTGAAACTTCAAAATATCATCTTGGCACTATTCAAAATACAGGGCTCCAATGCACCCATTCACCAAAGTGACTTTTTGTCGTAGGTGCCTCCTAGTCGATAAGAACATCGTCTCTCGCACAAAGAACATGTCGAAAAGTCCGAAATAAATTAAAAATACAAGGTGTCGCTAGTCTTGAGTGAATTACTAGTGTGGTATCTACAAGACTTGAGATAGTTGTGCTGAAAGAATGAATGTAACGGGAAGTAAGGACATCTCCAGCAGCGCCCCAGGAAGGCCTACCCAGGCGATATTTCCGCGTCAGCGCCGAAAAAATGGCCCAGTCGCGGCCCCAGGAGCCCGATTTTCGCCGGCTTGGGCCGAAAACAGCGCCGGCGGACCCAGGCCGAACCCGGCGTGCTGGGGGGCGCCCGGGGGCGCCGGGGCGAACTGTTTTGGCGCGAAAAAGCCGCGGGCCAGCCGCGTTAGCGACACGACGGCTCGTCTTCCCCCAACTGCCTCGGTTCCCGCGGGGAATCAATGGCAAGGCTGCCGCCCCCCAACTGCCTCGGTTCCCGCGGGGAATCAATGGCAAGGCTGCCGCCGGTCAGCCTTGCCATTGATTCCTCATGGGCGGCGTGTCACGGGACGGCGCGCCGACGCCTCCCCTCCCTCGCACGCGTACACACGGGCACGGAGCGGCTATAAAGCCGGCGGTCTCTCAGTCGCCTGTGCCCACACCAGACTCGCCGCTCGCCGCCGCCTAGCCCCTCTCTCTCTCAGCCTCTGCCTTCCTCTCCCGAGCGTTGCCGCCAGCCCCTCTCTCTCCCTCTCTACCTCCGCCGAGCCCGTCGCCATGCCCAGAGACGAGGCGGCGGCCAACGGCTTCGGCCGCCGTTCGCTCCGCGAACAGGAGTCCTGGCTCCTGTTCTAGGCGAACATCCCGGCGCCGCCAGACATGCACGCCGGGCCGACGGGGTGGCGCCTCAGCGACGGGGGAGTGCCCGTTCGCCCGTTGCCCGACGCCGTGGCGAAGCCCAAGTACTTCGCCGAGGAGGTCGAGGTCGTGTGCGCCTCCCTGACCACGCCGAGCGCTCCCTCCGCCAGTACGCCGCCGACAACCACGCGGCTTGGGCGGCGTACTTCCAGCACCGCTAGCAGCAGCGCCTGGCGTCCACCAACGGCGCGCCGGTGGTCGGCGGCATGAAGAACAGCGAGGGGCGCCACCTGTGGTGGGGCGTCCCCGGCCGCACGCTGGAGGGCGTGCTGACGTACCTCGACGACGGCAACAACCCGCCGTTGACGTATCCGGCGACGGGGGCCGCCCCGTCGCAACACCGACGTGCATGGGCGCCAAGGAGGTTCGCCTCCTCCTCGTCTTCCTCCTCTCGCTCTTCTTCTCACTCCTCCGGTACTCCGGCGCTTCTCGGCGTCAAGGCCGAGCCCGCGGCAGAGACGCCACTCGGTCGGCGCACTCGCAGCGCCGGCATCGTCATCAACGAGGGCGGCCGGCGCGCCTCCTAGTTGGCTCCTCCGCGCTTCATCAAGCCAAAGACGGAGCCGGGGCTGGCGCCGGTGAAGGCGGAGTTCGACGACGACGACGCGGCCCTGGAATGGGCGCGCCAGGACTCCATTGCGATGGAGAAGGCGCGCCGAGAAAAGGAGAAGGAGCGCCAGCGCGCCGCCCTGCGCTGCTTCGAGGAGTGCCGACGCGGCCGCGATGAAGGCAGGGTCGTTGTCTTATGCGACATCGACGGCGACGACGACGACGCGCCGCCACCAGTCCGCCATGGCCACGTCGGGCGGGGGTCCAGCAGGGGCGCCCGCGTCAAGGAGGAGAAGGCCGACGACGACGATGGCGGCGACGACTTCATCCCGTTTCTTTTTTAGATTAGGTTAATGTAATGAAAATGCGCGAATTTCACCGAAATTTGTCATGTTTGGCCGAAATTGAACGTGTTTTTATCATACTGTTGGAAATATGCCCTAGAGGCAATAATAAAAGGATTATTATTATATTTCCTTGTTCATGATAATTGTCTGTTATTCATGCTTGAATTGTATTGTACGGAAACATCGATACATGTGTGAATACATAGACCACAACGTGTCCCTGGTAAGCCTCTAGTTACTAGCTCGTTGATCAACAGATGGTCACGGTTTCCTGACCATGGACATATGATGTCATTGATAACGGGATCACATCATTAGGAGAATGATGTGATGGACAAGACCCAATCCTGAGCCTAGCACGAGATCGTATAGTTCGTAATGCTTAAGCTTTTCTAGTGTCAAGTATTTATTCCTTAGACCATGAGGTTGTGCAACTCCCGGATACCGTAGGAATACTTTGGGTGTGCCAAACGTCACAACGTAACTGGGTGACTATAAAGGTACGCAACGGGTATCTCCGAAAGTGTCTGTTGGGTTGGTACGAACCGAGACTGGGATATTGTCACTCCGTATGACGGAGAGGTACCTCTGGGCCCACTCGGTAAGACATCATCATAATGAGCTCAAAGTGACTAAGGAGTTAGTCACGGGATGATGGATTACGGATCGAGTAAAGAGACTTGCCATGACGAGATTGAACAAGGTATCGGGCATACCGACGATCGAATCTCGGGCAAGTACCGTACCGATAGACAAAGGGAATAACATACGGGATTGAGTGAATCCTTGACACAGTGGTTCATCCGATGAGAGCATCGAGGAACACGTGGGAACCAACATGGGTATCTAGATCCCGCTGTTGGTTATTGACCGGAGAGTCGTCTCGGTCATGTCTGCGTGTCTCCCGAACCCGTAGGGTCTACACACTTAAGGTTCGGTGACGCTAGGGTTGTAGAGATACATGCACATGGAAGCCCGAATGTTTTTCGGAGTCCCGGATGAGATCCCAGACGTCACGAGGAGTTCCGGAATGGTCCGGAGGTAAAGAATGATATATATAGGAAGTCCAGTTTCGGCCATCGGGTGAATTCCGGGGGTCACCGGGAGTGTCCCGGGACCACCGGAGGGGTCCCGGGGGTCCACCGGGTGGGGCCACCCATCTTGGAGGGCCCCGTAGGCCGCAAGGGGAAGGGGGCCAGCCCCTGGTGGGCTGGCGCACCCACATGGGCCCCCCTCCATGCGCCTAGGGTTGAAACCCTAGGGGGAGGGGGCGCCCCCTATGCCTTGGGGGGCAAGTTTCCCCCCTCTGGCCGCCGCCCCCCTAGGAGATTGGATCTCCTAGGGCCGGCGCCCCCTGTCCCCTATATATAGTGGGGGGGAGAAGGCAGCCGCACCCAAAAAAAAGCCTCTGGCGCCTCTCCCCCCTCCCGTCACACCTCCAACTCCTTTCGCAGGGCGCTGACGAAGCCCTGCAGTTTTTCCTGTTGCATCCACCACCACGCCGTCGTGCTGCTGGATCTCCGTCAACCTCTCCTCCGCCCTTGCTGGATCAAGAAGGAGGAGACGTCGTTGTACCGTACTTGTGTTGAACGCGGAGGTGCCGTCCGTTCGGCGCTGGGATCATCGGTGACGAGGATCACGAAGAGTACGACTCCATCATCCACGTTCCTTCGAACGCTTCCACACGCGATCTACAAAGGGTATGTAGATGCACTCCATTATGCTCGTTGCTAGATGACTCCTTAGATTGATCTTGGTGAAGCGTAGGAATTTTTTTGAATTATGCTACGTTCCCCAACAGTGATATCAGAGCTAGGTCTTTGCGTAGCATCTTGCACGAGTAGAACACAAACAAGTTGTGGGCGTTGAGTTTGTTCAATTCTCTTGCCGTTACTAGTCCAATCTTGATTCGGCGGCATCGTGGGATGAAGCGGCCCGGGCCGACCTTACACGTACGCTTACGTGAGACTGGTTCCGCCGACAGACATGCACTAGTTGCATAAGGTGGCTGGCGGGTGTCTGTCTCTCCCACTTTAGTCGGATCGGATTCGATGAACAGGGTCCTTATGAAGGGTAAATAGAAATTGACAAATCACGTTGTGGTTTTGGCGTAGGTAAGAAACGTTCTTGCTAGAAAACCTATAGAAGCCATGTAAAAACTTGCAACAACAATTAGAGGTCGTCTAACTTGTTCTTGCAGCATGTGCTATGTGATGTGGTATGGCCAAGAAGATGTGATGAAAGATATATGTGATGTATGAGATTGATCATGTTCTTGTAATAGGAAATCACGACTTGCATGTCGATGAAAATGACAACCGGCAGGAGCCATAGGAGTTGTCTTAATTATTGTATGACATGCGTGTCACTGAATAACGCCATGTAATTACTTTACTTTATTGCTAAATGTTAGCCATAGTAGTAGAAGTAATATTTGGCGTGACGTCTTCATGAAGACACGATGATGGAGATCATGATGATGGAGATCATGGTGTCATGCTGGTGACAAAGATGATCATGGTGCCCCGAAGATGGAGATCGAAGGAGCAAGATGATATTGGCCATATCATGTCACTTTATTTGATTGCATGTGATGTTTATCATGTTTATGCATCTTATTTACTTAGAACGATGGTAGTAAATAAGATGATCTCTCACTGAAAATTTCAAGAATTGTGTTCCCCCTAACTGTGCACCGTTGCTAAGGATCGTTGTTCCGAAGCACCACGTGATGATCGGGTGTGATAGGCTCTAACGTTCGCATACGACGGGGGTAAGCCAGATTTACACACGCAATACACTTAGGGTTCACTTGACGAGCCTAGCATGTACAGACATGGCCTCGAAACACGGAAGACCGAAAGGTCGAACATGAGTCGTATAGAAGATACGATCAACATGAAGATGTTCACCGTTGATGACTAGTCCGCCTCACGTGATGATCGGACACGGCTAGTCGATTCGGACCATGTATCACTTAGATGACTAGATAGATGTCAATCTAAGTGGGAGTTCATTAAAATTTGATTAGATGAACTTAATTGTCATGAACTTAGTCTAAATTCTTTACAATATGTCTTGTAGATCAAATGGCCCACGCTCATGTTACCCTCAACTTCAACGCGTTCCTAGAGAAATGCAAGCTGAAAGACGATGGTAGCAACTATACCGACTGGGTCCGTAACCTGAGGATCATCCTCATAGCTGCCAAGAAAACTTATGTCCTAGAAGCACCGCTAGGTGATGCTCCCGCCCCGGCAAACCAAGATGTTATGAACGCTTGGCAGTCGCGTTGTGATGATTACTCCCTGGTTCAGTGCGGCATGCTATACAGCTTAGAATCGGGGCTCCAAAAGCGTTTTGAGCACCACGGGGCATATGAGATGTTCCAAGAGCTGAAAATGGTTTTCCAGGCTCATGCCCGAGTTGAGAGATATGATGTCTCCAACGCATTCTACAGCTGTAAGATGGAGGAAAACAGTTCTGTCAGTGAGCACATACTCAAGATTTCTGGGTTGCACAACCGCTTGTCTCAGTTGAGAATGAATCTCCCAGACGAAGCGGTCGTTGACAGAATCCTGCAGTCGCTCCCACCTAGCTACAAGAGCTTCGTGTTGAACTTCAATATGCAAGGGATGGAGAAGTCCATTCCCGAGGTGTATTCAATGCTGAAATCAGCGGAGGTGGACATCAAGAAAGAGCATCAAGTGTTGATGGTCAATAAAACCACTAATCTCAAGAAGGTCAAGGGTAAGAAGAACTTCAAGAAGGACGTCAAGGGAGTTGCCGCGCCCGGTAAACCAGTTGCCGGGAAGAAGCCAAAGTATGGACCCAAGCCTGAGACTGAGTGCTTTTATTGCAAGGGAACGGGTCACTTGAAGCGGAACTGCCCCAAATACTTAGCAGACAAGAAGGCCAGCAACGTCAAAGGTATATGTGATATACATGTTATTGACGTGTACCTTACCAGCGCTCGTAGTAGCTCCTGGGTATTTGATACCGGTGCAGTTGCTCATATTTGTAACTCAAACAGGAGCTGCGGAATAAGCGGAGACTGGCGAAGGACGAGGTGACGATGCGCGTCGGGAATGGTTCCAAGGTCGATGTGATCGCCATCGGCACGCTGCCTCTACATCTACCCTCGAGATTAGTTTTAAAACTTAATAATTGTTATTTAGTACCAGCTTTGAGCATGAACATTGTATCTGGATCTCGTTTGATGCGAGATGGCTACTCATTTAAATCTGAGAATAATGGTTGTTCTATTTATATGAGAGATATGTTTTATGGTCATGCCCCGCTGGTCAATGGTATATTTTTGATGAATCTCGAACGTGATGATACACATATTCATAGTGTGGATGCCAAAAGATGTAAAGTTGATAATGATAGTCCCACATACTTGTGGCATTGCCGCCTTGGTCATATTGGTGTCAAGCGTATGAAGAAGCTCTATGCAAATGGGCTTCTGGAGACTCTTGATTATGAATCATTTGACACGTGCGAACCATGCCTTTTGGGCAAGATGACCAAGACTCCGTTCTCCGGAACAATGGAGCGAGCAACCAACTTATTGGAAATCATACATACCGATGTGTGCGGTCCAATAAGTGTTGAGGCTCGCGGAGGCTATCGTTATGTTCTCACCCTCACAGATGACTTGAGTAGATATGGGTATATCTACTTGATGAAGCACAAGTCTGAGACCTTTGAAAAGTTCAAGGAATTTCAGAATGAGGTTGAGAATCAACGTGACAGAAAAATAAAGTTCTTGCGATCGGATCATGGGGGTGAATATTTAAGTCATGAATTTGGCACGCACCTTAGGAACTGTGGAATTGTTTCACAATTGACACCGCCCGGAACACCTCAGCGTAATGGTGTGTCCGAACGTCGAAATTGTACCCTGTTGGACATGGTGCGATCTATGATGTCTCTCACCGACTTACCGCTATCTTTTTGGGGTTATGCTTTAGAGACTGCCGCATTCACTTTAAATAGGGCTCCTTCGAAATCCGTTGAGACGACATCGTATGAACTTTGGTTTGGCAAGAAACCTAAGCTGTCGTTTCTAAAAGTTTGGGGGTGCGATGCTTATGTCAAGAAACTTCAACCTGAAAAGCTCGAACCCAAATCGGAAAAATGCGTCTTCATAGGATACCCAAAGGAAACGATTGGGTACACCTTCTACCACAGATCCGAGGGCAAGGTCTTTGTTGCCAAGAATGGATCCTTTCTAGAGAAAGAGTTTCTCTCGAAAGAAGTGAGTGGGAGGAAAGTAGAACTTGATGAGGTGACAGTCACCCCTCCCGAACCGGAAAGTAGCGCAGTGCAGGAAATTGTTCCTGAGGTGCCTGCACCGACAAGGGAGGAAGTTAATGATGATGATCATGAAGATACAGATCAAGTTACTACTGAACTTCGAAGGTCCACAAGGACACGTTCCGCACCAGAGTGGTACGGCAACCCTGTCATGGAAATCATGTTGTTAGACAACGGTGAACCTTCAAACTATGAAGAAGCGATGGCGGGCCCGGATTTCAATAAATGGCTTGGAGCCATGAAATTCGAGATAGAATCCATGTATGAAAACAAAGTATCGACTTTGGTGGACTTGCCCGATGATAGGCACGCCATAGAAAATAAATGGATATTTAAGAAGAAGACAGACGCAGATGGTAATGTGACCATCTATAAGGCTCGGCTTGTCGCTAAGGGTTATCGACAAGTTCAAGGGATTGACTACGACGAGACTTTCTCTCCCGTGGCGATGCTGAAGTCAGTCAGAATCATGTTAGCAATTGCCGCATTCTATGATTATGAGATATGGAAAATGAGCGTCAAAATGGCATTCCTTAATGGTTTCCTCAAGGAAGAACTGTATATGATGCAGCCGGAAGGTTTTGTCGATCCAGAAAATGCTAACAAGGTATGCAAGCTCCAACGCTCGATCTACGGGCTGGTGCAAGCATCTCGGAGTTGGAATATTTGCTTTAATGATGTGATCAAAGCGTTTGGCTTTATACAGACTTGGGGAGAAGCCTGTATCTACAAGAAAGTGAGTGAGAGCTCTGTAGCATTTCTCATATTATATGTGGATGACATATTGCTGATGGGAAATGATATAGAATTCTTGGAAAGCATAACGGCCTACTTGAATAAGAGTTTTTCAATGAAGGACCTTGGAGAAGCTGCTTACATATTAGGCATCAAAATCTATAGAGATAGATCAAGACGCCTCATTGGTCTTTCACAAAGCACATACCTTGACAAGATATTGAAGAAGTTCAATATGGATCAGTCCAAGAAGGGGTTCTTGCCTGTTTTGCAAGGTATGAGATTGAGCAAGGCTCAGTCTCCGACCACGGCAGAAGATAGAGAAAATATGAGTGTCATTCCCTATGCCTCGGCCATAGGTTCTATCATGTATGCCATGCTGTGTACCAGACCTGATGTGAACCTTGCCATAAGTTTGGTAGGGAGGTACCAAAGTGATCCCGGTATGGAACACTGGACAGCGGTTGTAATGCCCCGGATGTAATACTTTCCCCTTTTGGCAATATATATAACTTTCGCTTCATCAGTTCCATTCCGGGTTCTTCGTCTTTTCGGGTTTTTGTCGTTTTGTCGTGTGCGTGTGTGCATCCATCCATGTCATGTTGTCATGTGCATTGCATTGCATTGTGTTGTCGTTTGCATCCGGTCCCACTCGTTCCTTCCCGTTGTCCGTTTCGAGTTCCGACGCTCTCACACGTGCTCGTGGCATCCCCGAGTCCTTCTTTTGCGTTTGGCCGTGTAACGTTTCCGGTTTGGCGTGAGACTTGTCGTGCGATGTTGTTTTGATATGTGTAACCCGCCTGTCAAGTTGCGTCGCGTTTGGAGTTCGTTTGATGCTCCAACAGTTATCCTCGTGGGCTAAAAGTACCTCCTCTTTGAGGCCCAAGACACCCCTCCAACAGCCCACCAACCCAACTCAAACACTTCCCTTCATCTAGGCCGTTCAATTGTGATCTCGTGGCCGAAAACCTCTCCTCATTTGGACTTCCCTAGCTCCTTGTGCCTATATAAATGTCCACCCCCCTCCAATTTTGCGTCCAAAACCCTAGTGTTTCCACCTCCGCCGCACCGTGCTTCCACCGTTGCCGCGCCGTGCTTCCGACCTCGCCGCGCCGTGCTTCCGACCTCGCCGCGTCGTGCTTCCGAGCCCGCAGATCTCGCCCGTGCGCCGCCCGCCCTTCGTCTTCTACCTCCAGCCGAGGCCGGCCGCCGGAGCACCTCGCCGCCGGTGCTCCTCGCCGCTCCTCCGCGCAGCTCCCTCGCCCGCCGCCGCCTCACCGACCCTCCGCCTCCCGCCGCTCCCTCAGCAGCTCGCCGGCCGGAGTCGCCGCTACCGGGCCAGGGCCGCCGCCGCTCCACCTCGCCGGGCTTCCAGCCACGACCCGAGCCCCTCGCGTCGGCCGCCTCCGTCGGGGATCGAGAGATCGAGGGATCTCCCCGATCCGATCTGGCGCCCAACCCTAGCGGGTCCAGCCCCGCGACCCGCAGCGCCCGATCCGCCGGTCCGCTCGACCCGGTGGACCCGCTCCGCCGCCCGACCCTCCAGAACCGTTGACCCCGCTTCCGACCCGTTTGACCGCCTGAGGTTGACTTCGTTTTTCCTCTAAGTCCCCAGTTTTTCAGTGTCTGATGCATATTTGTGATGAGGATATCTTTTATTGTGCTTATCCGTTTTGTGTGCATGATATGTCAAAATGATCGTGGTGACATGTACTATGTTTTGTTCCATTGTGCCATGCATGTTTGAGGTCATCTAGATGTCTTAATTTCATGAGAAGAGTGCTACTTGTTATAAACTGCTGCTATTAGTTGTTTTCATGCCATGTTTGTTATGTGATAACTTGTTGCATGTTTATCCAAATGAAGCAAATGATATGTCCACATGTTCATCATGAGATGCTCTACATGTTGGTTGCTTTAGCTTGCATGATAGATTTCATATTGCCATGTTTATCTCCTTTGCAAAAGTGCTTGTGGCTGTTAGTTTGTTGAACTTGATACGAGATGCCTAGTTGAGGAGCTCGTTGCTATTGATGTGGTTGTCCCCTTGTTGCATGCTTATATGTTTTGGACTCCCCATCATGTGTACTTTGCTGTGGTGCAAACCACTTGCCATGTTATGCTTTGAGGTGACTTAAACTTGCTCACAAACATGCCATGATATTACTGCTGTTTTAACACTTAGTAAAATTTCACTAAGTCTGGAATCTATAATTTCCAGATGCCATGTTTGCTTGTTGTTCTAGGCAATTCCATGCTAGTTTTGGGGTGACTCTTGATGATTCCTTGTTGTATATGTTGTTGGCTATCCATTCATGCTCTCACATGCTCTTTTGGGTGGCTGTAGCATATTTAACTCTTGCTCTGAAGTTGCTATAAATTACTGCTGTCACGTTTTTGTTGTCAAGTTCAAAATGTTATAGCTTGTTGCTATTGATCCATGCCTCCTATGGAGATGCTCCGATGAAATTGTTTGCTGTAGGATATGTCTACTTTATGTCCATGCTCCTTGTCATGATGTTTGAGTGCTGTAGAGTATATATTTCTTGCTCCGAAGTTGCTATGTGGCTGTTAGTTTCAGCTTTTGCATGTTTATTGTTTCGGGTGTATCTTTTAGCCCGTTGCTCCGTTTTGAGCAAGTCCTATATGTAACTTGTGTGGTTTTGCATGTAGATTCATAATATCCTCTTGTTAACATGTTTTGAAGTTTCTTGCTTGTTGCATATGGTAATGTCCTTGTGCTGTATCTCTGTGTTTCCTATGTTGACTTTCTGTGCATCCTTAGTGCATCTGCAGTGTTTCCTTAGTGCATCAGTCATGCATCCTGTAGTTTGCGCATTGCATCTTGTTGATTCCGTGCCTCGTGTGTTTTGTGTTGAGTAGAGCCGGAAGCCGAGACCAAGTACGAGAACGAGGTTACTATCGAGGTTGAGAACGAGGAGCCCGCTTACGATCCCATCGACGACCCGACAGGCAAGATGACCTGACCCGGATATCATTACTATCTTTGCCTATTGCTAGAATTCTCGCTCTATAGCTTTTGCCTCGATGCCCATGTTTTCCTGTCAGCCTCCTATTGTAACCATGAATCTGTCTAACCACCCTACCTATGCAAACCTTTGATTGGCTAAGTAAGCTTCGCTCAGCCCCTCTTATAGCATTGCTAGTTGCAGGAGAAGATTTGAAGATTCTTGCTTCTTGTTGAAGCTTGTTGGGATATCACACTATATTAACTCTTAAATGAAAACATCTATATATTGGTAATGGGTGGAAGGCTAAGCCTTTTGCTTGGTGATTTGTTCCACTCATGCCGCCCTAGGAACCGTATAAACCGGTGTTATGTTCCTTGATTATGCGTTCCTCACATGGTTGGGGTTATGGGACCCCCTCGATAAACCGCTAAGTGCTAAGTCTTTTCCAGCAAGTCCCAACATTGGTACTATTTGCCTAATAACTAAAAACTTGCATAGGGACTAGCTATCCCTTTTTATTTAATCAACAACCCCCGGGCCAGTGCTCCTCATGAGTGTTGGTCCGAAATGAGCAGACTGCGGGGCCGCCTTGGGGAAACCCGAGGTATCTGGCATTCACCTGTAGGATGTCTCATCCGGTCGTGGCCTGAGACTAGGTACGCGCGGCTACTGTCAGGGTGTCGGCACGCCGGGAGGATTTGCTGGATTAGCCTTACCTTAGTCGGAGTATCTTGAGCACGGGATTCCGAGGATACTCGGGCCTTCCCACCTTGGAGTTGCGACTCCGCGGATCGTGGGCTTGTCATGGGCCAAGTTGGAACACCCCTGCAGTGTTATGAACTTTCGAAAGCCGTGCCCGCGGTTATGTGGCAGATGGGAATTTGTTAATATCCGGTTGTAGAAAACTTGACACCATGTTCAGAACACACTACCAGCGTGAGTACCATGACGGTCATTTTCCGAAAGGGGTTCGGGAAGTGAACACGGTGGGGTTATGTTTGACCTGCTAGCTAGGATCACTTCGTGATCATCTTATCGTCAGAGGCACTTCTCTTCTCGCTCTCTTTTACGTAAGTTAGTGCTAGTGCTGCTGCAACCTCTTGTTCTTTCTTCAGCCTTGTTCCACACCCAAGGCTTGGATAGTTGTGTTACCCGGGAACGGGATTGCTGAGTCCTCTGTGGCTCACAGACTCTACACCACACCAGATGTAGGTACTCAGGCGATCTATTCAAGTGACGGCACCGAGCTGTACTGGGAGTACGACGAGGACCGTAGCCGTTACTATGTGCACTATCCCGACGATCAGTAGAGGTTTCTACTAGGGGCGATTCAGACATGTGGTTTTATGTATGTCTGGTATCTTTCATTTGGATCTTCACCCGTAGACGGGTTGTGATGTTATTTGAATGATGTTTGGATATGTAATGAATTGTGTGACGTGGCGAGTGTAAGCCAACTATCTTTTTCGCTTTCATCCCTATTTTTACATGAGATGTGCAAAGATACCAAACTTGAGATCATTCCAGAATGGGCTTATACCTTTAAGTCGTGCCTCGACACGTAGGAGGTATAGTCCCATCCTGGGCATTACAGCGGTCAAGAACATCCTAAAGTACCTGAAGAGGACTAAGGATATGTTTTTCGTTTATGGAGGTGACGAAGAACTCGTCGTAAAGGGTTACGTCGATGCTAGCTTCGACACTGATCTGGATGACTCCAAGTCACAAACCGGATACGTGTATATTTTGAATGGTGGAGCAGTCAGCTGGTGCAGTTGCAAGCAGAGCGTCGTGGCGCATTCTACATGTGAAGTGGAGTACATAGCTGCTTGCGAAGCAGCGCAAGAAGGAGTCTGGATGAAGGAGTTCATCACCGACCTCGGAGTCATTCCAAGCGCGTCAAGCCCAATGACTCTCTTCTGTGACAACACTGGAGCTATTGCCATTGCCAAGGAGCCCAGGTTTCACAAGAAGACCAAGCACATCAAGCGCCGTTTCAACTCCATCCGGAATTATGTTCAAGATGGAGACATGGATATTTGTAAAGTGCATACGGATCTGAATGTCACAGAACCGTTGACTAAACCTCTTCCACGGGCAAAACATGATCAATACCAGAACTCTATGGGTGTTCGATTCATCACAATGTAACTAGATTATTGACTCTAGTGCAAGCGGGAGACTGTTGTAAATATGCCCTAGAGGCAATAATAAAAGGATTATTATTATATTTCCTTGTTCATGATAATTGTCTGTTATTCATGCTTGAATTGTATTGTACGGAAACAACGATACATGTGTGAATACATAGACCACAACGTGTCCCTGGTAAGCCTCTAGTTACTAGCTCGTTGATCAACAGATGGTCACGGTTTCCTGACCATGGACATAGGATGTCATTGATAACGGGATCACATCATTAGGAGAATGATGTGATGGACAAGACCCAATCCCGAGCCTAGCACGAGATCGTATAGTTCGTAATGCTTAAGCTTTTCCAGTGTCAAGTATTTATTCCTTAGACCATGAGGTTGTGCAACTCCCGAATACCGTAGGAATACTTTGGGTGTGCCAAACGTCACAACGTAACTGGGTGACTATAAAGGTACGCAACGGGTATCTCCGAAAGTGTCTGTTGGGTTGGTACGAACCGAGACTGGGATATTGTCACTCCGTATGACGGAGAGGTACCTCTGGGCCCACTCGGTAAGACATCATCATAATGAGCTCAAAGTGACTAAGGAGTTAGTCACGGGATGATGGATTACGGATCGAGTAAAGAGACTTGCCATGACGAGATTGAACAAGGTATCGGGCATACCGACGATCGAATCTCGGGCAAGTACCGTACCGATAGACAAAGGGAATAACATACGGGATTGAGTGAATCCTTGACACAGTGGTTCATCCGATGAGATCATCGAGGAACACGTGGGAACCAACATGGGTATCCAGATCCCGCTGTTGGTTATTGACCGGAGAGTCGTGTCGGTCATGTCTGCGTGTCTCCCGAACCCGTAGGGTCTACACACTTAAGGTTCGGTGACGCTAGGGTTGTAGAGATACATGCACATGGAAACCCGAATGTTGTTCGGAGTCCCGGATGAGATCTCGGACGTCACGAGGAGTTCCGGAATTGTCCGGAGGTAAAGAATGATATATATAGGAAGTCCAGTTTCGGCCATCGGTTTCAGGGGTCACCGGGAGTGTCCCGGGACCACCGGAGGGGTCCCGTGGGTCCACCGGGTGGGGCCACCCATCCCGGAGGGCCCCGTAGGCCACAAGGGGAAGGGGGCCAGCCCCTGGTGGGCTGGCGCACCCACAGCTGGATCTCCGTCAACCTCTCATCCGTCCTTGCTGGATCAAGAAGGAGGAGACGTCGCTGTACCGTACGTGTGTTGAACGCGGAGGTGCCGTCCGTTCGGCGCTGGGATCATCGGTGACGAGGATCACGAAGAGTACGACTCCATCATCCACGTTCCTTCGAACGCTTCCGCACGCGATCTACAAAGGGTATGTAGATGCACTCCATTATGCTCGTTGCTAGATGACTCCTTAGATTGATCTTGTGAAGCGTAGGAAATTTTTTGAATTCCGCTACTTACCCCAACAATAACTTCACCGAACGGTGCTAGTTTTTTTTAATACGCGCCTGGGGCGGCTCTGGGGCCGACGGCTGTGGACCAACTCGCCCTCAGGCCCAATTTTTGCGCCGGCTCACCCCCAGGCGGCGCTCTTAGACGCCCCTGGGGGGCCAACGGCTGGAGATGCTCTAATGGAAGGAAACAAGAGGCTGCAACGTCCTAGTGTCGGCGCGGTGGCCAGTAGTCCTCGGTGCGGGGGAGAACAGGGGAGGCACCGGCGGCTTCTTCGTGTGCCCAGTTAGAAGAGATGCACATATGATGTTTGATGAAATGCCTAAGGAAAGAAGAGAGGAAAAATAAGAAGAAGATCAAGTCCAATTGTCTATGTGGCATTTTTTTTTGCCAACTCAGCCCGACGGATGGGCCCAACACATTAGTGACGTCATTCAATGGCTTAGCATCTACCATCAATGTTTTTTGCCACTGTCAATTTTTTGGGGCGGTGCAAAATGCAATACTATTTTCTAAAGGAAAAAGTCCAAAACAAACCTTGAATTTATAGACGAAAGCTAAACCAAACCCTGAACCTGCAATCCCTGAAATCAGCACATCAAACTTTCTAATCCCGGTCTATTTTAAACCTTGAGAGGACATCGCCGGTATTTGCTGAATTGGGCCGGCCCAGTAGCGCAGTCGCTCACGCGCGTGCACTAATTTGTTTTTTCTTAGTTTTTTCTTTTACGCTTTCATTTCTTCTTTCATTTTTTCACATGTCTAATTTTACTCAGTATCCGATGTACATTTTAAATGCGTACATTAAATATTTGATATTTTCAAATACATTATGGACATTTTCAAATTAAATGTTTTCAAAACTCTTTTGAATACATGGTAATATTTTTTCAAATACACGTTTTTATTTTTTCTTAAAGACAATAAACACTTATAAAACTACACGAACACTCTTTTACTTGGATCAACATTTTTAAATTTGCATACACTTTTTTCAAACACATGTCACGTATATTCTGTTAAGGTTATGACATTTTTTTACAACATGCCACCATTTTTTACATTGTACAAAAAGTGTTCGCACTTTAAAATTTTATTCAGGTTTCAGAAATTTTTTATGTTTCAAAAAGTGTTTGCACTTTAAAATTTTGTTCTGGTTTTAAAAAAATGTTTCAAAAGGTGTTCTCTTTTTTAAAGTTGTTGTTTTTTGAAGTATTCAAATTTTTCAAAACACACTTTATAAAATGTTAGAAGATTTCTGAAATAAATACGTTTTCAATACTTGTTTGCCCCTAAAAAAAGTTTTCAAAGTTCGACGCTTTGGTTTCTGATTAAATATTTTCGGCCTCTTATTATGGATGTCATAGTCGTCTTATGTAGTAGCTAGCGAAATCAGGTTAACCATGCCAGGTCCCAAGTTCGACTCCGCAACATTTTTTTCTCTTTTGTAATTATTACATCGCGTGTTAAGAAAAAGAAAGAAAGAACTTTTACGGCTCGTGATAAGAAAAAAAACATTATTTATGAAATAATATATATAATTCCAAAAACATTATTAAAAAAATGTGACACAATTCTGAAAATCCAAAACATTTTTCATAGCATGTGAAAAACAGTTCGAATTCTAAACATTTTTGACAAATGTAATTTTTTGAAATAGAGAGCATTTTTTTAAATGTGAATAGAATTTCAGAATTCCAAATGTAAAAAAAATGCAAAATGAATTGAATTCCTGCCAAAAAATATAAAACAGGAACATTTTTTAGCGTCTGAACAATTTCGGAAACATGTGAACATTTTTTAATCTTCACGAATTCTTGTTGTGTTATAGTGGGCCGGCCAAAATTCTTGTCCGTGAGAGTAGCTGGTTATCCCGGCCGGGATTGTAGGATTCCCGATGGACCAAACAGCTCTAGGGTCTAAAATAGACCGGGATTGCATGTTCAGAGTACCAATTTCCGGGATTCAAAGTTCAGGGTTTGATTTAGCTTTCGTCTATAACTTCAAGGTTTATTTTGGACTTTTTCCTTTTCTAAAGGGATGATTTTTTGCTCCTTTTACTCATCTTGTACACCCAAGTGTACATCAGAATTACTTGTACACCATCTTGTTCACTTTTGCAGTTCCTCTATTATTTTAACAATAAATATAGTTTGCATCAGCATCAACTTGTACACCCAAGTGTACATCGGCAAGTATCGGCAAAAAGAAAAGAAAAAACAGTTGGATCTGATCAAATCGTGTACGACAGATTGCAGAATCGTATCAAATCGGCAACCAACATCTATACAATGATATGTTGTGATCTGCCGGATACTTGCCGGACATGCTGTAGCAACCAATAGTATTCTCCCTCAATGTGATCAGAACTTTGTAGCTGGCTTTGTGAAGGCATTTCCGATCTGATCGACCGGACATGGGCACATGGCGGTTGTGCAGTTCACATCTTAAATCTGAGCCGAAGACCACGAGCACCACCAAGACCACAAGACCATAGGCCACGAGTAGTCCTCTTGTGGTAGGTTTGTATCGGTTTTCGCCTAGTTTTCCATTAATTAACTGAGCAACTCTTTTTTTCTTAATTAATCAATGAGGTAAATCTTTTGCCTCCGTTTCGAAAAAAATTCTGAGCCGGTTAGAGCAACTCCAACAAATCCCCTTGTAAAAAAATTACTGTTTAGAGAAAGTTTGAGTAAAATAACGTCTCCAACAGATCCTGTAATCGTGGAATAAATTCAGAGGATCTAGTAAACTAGCCCCAAGTTTCCTCTAAACTTTTGGCGGGTTGGAATTTCAGCTCACCCTGCACACCAGACAGTACACCTCGCCGCCGCGCCGCCTCCTCTAAACAATGATGTTTATTATCATCAAGTAAAGTGAGTTATAGTGTCATTGTTTGAATTATTATGATGATAATAAACGTTTATTATCATCAAGTAAAGTGAGTTATAGTGTCATTGTTTGAATTATTATGATGATAATAAACATACACATGTGTCATTTGTACTTATGGTTAATGAAAAACGTCTTATTATGGGACGGAGAGAGTAGTAATTAATTAGCAGAGCAAGGAAACTGCAAAAAACAATCGGTTAGCCGTGTTCAAACACTCAACAAAGGCAAATTTGGACGAGCCTACGTTGGTGGGCTTGTGCAAATCTGCTTTGACCGCGGTGGTGGGGCGGCAATGTTGGTGTCCGGTGGGGAGGTTGGTGGGAGGGATGGGCGGCACCGACGCTCGGGTTGCCCATCGCCAGCATGAGGGGTGTGCCGGTCATGGATGCGTCCGCTCCTCCTCTTCCCCGTTCCCCGTCCGTTTGTGCGTGGCGGCAGCTCTGGCGAAGTTCAAGGTGGGACGTGGTTGCAGTTGCGTCGGTCATGGGCGTCTCGTCGGACCAAAGCCGGTCACTTTGGCTGCTCTTGGGGATGTCTGTATGTCGGACGGCTGCCTGGGTGGCGGGGTGCGCGGCGTTCTTGGGTGGAACATGCGTCTCAGGTGCGGGCGAGCGCCATGGCCACGCGGGTGGCTTAGTTGTGGTTGGTTGGCGAAGCTAGGGCGCGACGGGGTATATCACATATCTCGCTGTGTTCTGGCCGACGGCGGCTGACGTTGTATCCAACCTGAAGGCTCTGTCGACTCTACCTCCGTCTTGTTCCGGATGAAACTGGATCGGGCGGTGGTGGTGTTGTGGTCCGCCTCACCGTTTTGGAGTTCTGACTTTGCTGTGGTCCGCCTCACCTCTCCGTTGTGGTTTGCTCATGGTGGAGGTTACCGTCGGCTTCTAGTGGTCTTCTTCGCCCATCTGCAGTTTGCTTGATTGTCAGTGAGGTAGTGTGGCGGTGCCCGGCATTTTTGTATTTTGCCTTGGGTGTGTTTTGTGTATGGTGTTGACGTGTGTGTGTGTTTGTACAGGTGTCTCCGCGGTATGGGGCGATGGTTAGAGCATCTCCAACAGGCGCGCGACGCGCCGCGCCCAAAAAAACCATATAGCGCGCGCGCTTAGGCTGTTTTTCCGCGCCGCGCAGCGCTGCCTCCAGTAGCAGCGCAAAAATGCAGCGCGCGCGCCGCTCCAGCGGTGCGCAAAAATGCAGCGTGCGCAAAGCACATATATAGTTCAACAAACAGAATAAAAACGATTAAACAAACAAATAAATCAACAATAAATAGTTTACAACTGAAACAAATAGTTTTATCTCACAGTACAACAAATAATGCAATAAATAAACACAACCAATAGTTCATGAACAATACAATACAATACATAAAATGCAATGAAATCATGCTCGTTGTTGTCCATTCCATGCCCACCACTCTTCAATCAGATCCTTCTGAAGATCATTGTGCGTTGCGGGACGCCGAATGGCATGATAGGAGGCAACAAAACGGGCTACCCTTTCAGCCCTCCGTCGCACTCGCACGGGATGTCCCAAGAGCTCATACTGTGAGTAGTCTAAATCTTGGCCACGCTCATCCTCGATGATCATGTTGTGCATGATCACACAAGCGTGCATTATGTACCAAAGCATTTTTTGATCCCAAAATCTAGCCGGTCCTCTCACAATAGCAAATTGGGCTTGCAAAATCCCAAATGCTCTCTCGACATCTTTTCTAGCAGCTGCCTGAGCATTGTGGAAATCAAGATTTTTCTTACCTTCTGGCTTTTTCAACGGCTTCACGAAGGTTTGCCACTTTGGATAGATGTCATCCGCTAGATAATAGCCATAGTTGTACGTATGGCCATTTGCTACAAACTGAACCGGTGGCAACTCACCATTCGCAATCTTATTCATCAGTGGTGACCGGTTGACAACATTGATGTCATTCAAAGATCCAGGCATTCCAAAGAATGCATGCCATATCCAAGTCTCCTGATCGGCCACCGCTTCAAGGATTATAGTGGAACCCTTTTTTTGGCCGTGGAATTGCCCATGCCATGCCTTTGGACAATTCTTCCAACTCCAATGCATGCAATCTATTGAGCCAAGCATGCCAGGAAAGCCGCGAGATTTGTTCATCGCCAATAGCCTTGCGGCGTCTTCAGCAGTAGGAGATCTCAAATACTCCTCGCCAAACACTTGCACAATTCCCACTGCAAAGCGCTTGACACACATGATGGCTTGGCTCTCACCCATAGCCAAGTGATCATCAACTAGATCGGCCGGGATACCGTATGCCAACATACGCAAAGCGGCTGTCACCTTCAGAAAGGTGCTATGCCCGAGCTCTCCAGCAACATTCCTCCTTTGCTGGAAAAAACGGTCATGAATCGCTAGTTTCTCTGCAATGCGCTTGAACAAGTCTGTGCTCATCCTAAACCGGCGACGAAAATATGACTCCGGATATGTGGGATTCTCCACGAAATAGTTCTTCATCAAGCTGTTATGGGCATCAATCCTATCTCTCCAAAAAATTTCCCGACCCATAACCGAACCACCGTGCTTCGGTTTTTTATTGATATGCATTGCTATGATCATTGCAAGATCCTCCTCCTCTTCCATATCAAATTCATCTTCGGATGAATCATGCGACGAACTCATCTACAATGTTCAATACTATACTATCAAAACTACAATTCAAAATATGCACCAAATTCAGTTTGAAGCAATACATACCTTGTAGGTTTTTTGTCGAACACCTTGCGGGCGCGGCGCGGAAGCGAGCCGTCGGCGCTGTTCGGAGGACGTCGGAGGCGCGCGAGGTCCGGGTCGGACTAGGAGGGGGTGGGGCGGAAGCGCAGCGGCGCGGGGAGGCCGGCGAAGCAACTGAACGGTCGCCGGCGGGCGCGGGAGGCGGGCGCCAGCGGAGGCAGACCAGGAAGCTCGAGTCGCCGGCGGGCGCGGGGGCGCGAACGGCGGCGGCGGCGCGGCCGGATGGGGGGAGAGAGCGGGAGAGCAACGAGCGCGGTAGAAGAAATGAGAGTTCGCGCGCGCGAGAGTGTGCCGCGCGCGGAAGTGAACGCTCCAAATCAACAGCGCGGGATGGGGCATTCACCAGCGCGCCCAACTCGTTTTAGCGCGCGCGCGTTTTTTGGGCGCCCGCTGGAGCGGTGCGACGCGTTGCGCGCGCGCTAAAATGACGTTTTTTCAGGCGCGGCGCTAGTATAGCGCGGCTGTTGGAGTTGCTCTTAGCGGCGAAACCGTTTTTCGTCATACAGGCTGGTGGAGATAAGATAAGAGATATGAGATCGGGATGGTTTATTGAAGCGCACGCAAGGCCTCCCTATATATAGGATATATATATATCCCACACTCCAATCCCACAAGATCCACGACCCAGCTCAAACTCACATTCTCCGTAGTGGCTACTGCTCTGCTCCGGCGATCAAAATGGAAGACGGCGGTGTCCAGATCATCTCCCGCCGCATGGTCAAGCCGGAGTATCAAAAGAGCTCACCGCCGCTGGAGCCTGAGACCGTCCACCTGACGCCATGGGACCTGCGGCGGATCACCATGGGCTACAGCCAGAATGGCGTCCTCCTGCCCAAGCCTCCGGCCGCCATGCACGCCGTCGAACACCTCGCGTCGTCCTTCGCGCGCGCCTTGGGCCGCTTCTACCCGCTTGCCGGCCGCTTCGCCGTCGCGCCGTCGGGCAGCGCGGGCCTGACGATCTCGCTCCGCTGCGGCGACGAAGGCGCCGAGTTCGTCCACGCCGTGGCGCCCGGGGTCGCCGTCGCGGACATCTCCGGCCCGCTCCCCGTCATCCCATGCTTTGTCTCGTCCTTCTTCCCTCTCAACGGGATGCTCAGCACCGACGCGGCCGCTGACCCCAGCCGGCCGCTCCTGGGCGTGCAGGTCACCGAGCTCGCCGACGGCGTCTTCGTCGGCATGTCGCTCAGCCACGCGGCCGCCGACTGGACGACGTTCTGGGACCTCTTCAACACATGGTCGGAGATCAGCCGAAGCGGTGACGGCGGCAACAACGAAAGCATATCCACAGGCACATCGGTGCCACTCCCACTCGAGAGGTGGTTCCACGACGGCTGCCCCGTGCCGATCCCTCTGCCCTTCGCCAAGGTGCAGGACATGGCCAGGCCGATCGAGTGCCCGCCGGTGCAGGAGTGCTCGATCCATTTCTCCCCGGAGAGCATAAAGAAGCTGAAGGCGAAGGCGAACGCCGAGATGGCCGGCACGGCCACGGCCCCCATCTCCTCGCTGCAGGCCGTGCTCGCGCACCTATGGCGAGCGGTGTGCCGCGCCCGGGGGCTGGCGCCGGACGTGGAGGCGAAGCTCTCGTTTCCCGTGGGATGCCGGGTGCGGGTGAAGGGTATCCCGCAGGCATACATGGGCAACGCCTTGACAAGTGGAGTCGCCAGGCGCCCCGTCGGCGAGATCCTGGGCGAAGGCCGGCTGGGCCGGACGGCGTGGCTTGTGAACCGCGCCGTGGCTTCGGTGGACGAGGCGAGCGTGAGGGCCGAGCTCGCGGCTTGGCCTCAGAACCCCAGCTTCAGCCTCGTGGGCGTGGGCGACCACGACGGGGATCATGCGGAGGTGATGATGAGCGGCTCGCCGCGGTTCGACGTGTATGGGAACGACTTTGGCTGGGGCCGGCCGGTGGCCGTCCGGACCGGCCCGGGGGACAAGGAGGACGGGTTGCTCACGGTTTTCGAGGACGGCGGAGGGGCCGGGGGCATGGAAGTGGAGGTGTGCCTCCCTCCTGATGTGCTCGCCAGGCTCGTCGCCGACGAAGAGCTGATGAGCACGTCCGTCTAGGAGGGCATGCAGACATGATGTCTGCGGATGGAGCTTGGCTATGGAGGTGTGTGCCTATGTCTTCTTCTGATTGAGCTGATTGATTTCCATTTCCACCATGGCAAAGTTTTTGGGAGGGAATTTGTCTTGTTTGTTTCGGCCATGCAAGATTCCAAATCTTTCAGCCCGACTTGTTCGAGTTGTTTTTGGCCAGACTGCCCAGGCAAGACAAAGTGCTCAAATTCTTTGCTAGCAACGGTTGATTGTCGAATTTCAACTATAGCCCAATGGAAGGGTCGTTTCTTTCACACTACTTTTGGATCGAACCAATGGCATTTGAACACAAGTTGATTCAAAGGTTTACTCCAAAGGAAATCCAGTTCGTATATATATTCTCTTCAATTATTTCGTAGCACCGAATACCATCTAACCCTAGAGTAAACACTAAGCTGAAGCTGTTGACGCGTTCGGGTTCCATTGTTTGCGATGATTTTGGCGATGTGGTTGTGGCCGCGAGTTATTTCATCGAGCCTGTAGCAGATGTGTGTACTGCCCGCCGTTGAAGCAAGGCTTGGATCTAGCTGGAAGCATGGGAATTTAGAACTTGATAGTCGACTCCGACTTACCGACTATTCTCCAGCTGGTGTAATGTACTCCCTCCGTCTGTCAATAAGTGTACATCTAGCTTTTGTCTTAAGTCAAGGTTTCAAAATTTTGACCAATTTTATAAAAAAGAGTAGTATCATATATAACATCAAATTGGTACTTTATGAAACTATATTTCGAAACAAATCCAGTGATCAGGGCCGGTCCTGAGATTTCGGGGGCCCTGGGCGAAACTATAACTGGGGGCCTCTCAATATAAATATCAAAGTAGTAATTAATATATGTTTATATCAAATGTTGCTAACAAATATATAAAGTCCATGGGACATAATTTTTATATCGAATAATTTCTACATACTATCTTCAAAAAAACATATTACTCTATCTACTTCTATTATATAGGCCGCCTTCTCCACTATTATTATTATTTCCCTTTCATTGTAAATTATTATGGTATCCCAAATTTTTGGATCATAGATATCCATAACAAAAAATGGTTTTGTGTCTAAAGTAGCAGATTCTATACAAGATGAATTAAATATGTGCTTATAACCACTTACATTGTTTTCATCTGTTGGTTGCCCTTGTGCCCTTGTCTTCTGGATTAAGAGGGTGTTTGGATCACTAGTGACTAGAGACTAGAGACTAGTAGTAGTCATTTTTAGTCAGTAAAACTCCAAACACCCCTGACTAATGGGTGACTAAAACTAGTTTAGTCTCTAGTCACCCCACCCCCAACTAAAAGTGACTAAAGTCTCTCATCTAATTAATTGGCGGGCCCATCCCATCGCTCATTGGGTGGTTGCCTAGTCTCTGAATAAACAAAAGACAAATTATGGAGAGAGAAGAGAGATACTACCTCCTTTCCGGTTTATAAGGCATGCGCGTATCTCTAGATCTATAATTTGACCAATATAAAATGAGTTATATAGTCTAAAAATTACACCATTAGAAAATAGAAGATCTGAAGTTTCTAATGATATATTTTTTGTGACAAATAACTTGTATTACGTTGGTTTATTTGTCAACCTAGATATACGCGCAAGCCTTATAAACCGGAAAGGAGGTAGTAAATGGAAGGGAGAGAGAATAATTTAATACTGAGACATTTAATGCTGACTAGTAGTAGTCACCTTCCAAACATGGCCTGACTAAAAACTTTTAGTCTGACTACTACTAGTCACATGACTAGAAAGTATCCAAACACTCTCTAAGACTAGTAGTTTGGTCAGAACAAACGTCATGCCTTGATTTCTTCAACTCCTCATATTACCCTTACAAAAAGTTATCAATCGATCCTCTCTGTAACTATACAAACTCATCTGCTTGTTCCTTTTTTCCCCTCTCCGAATGCATATGTATTGGACGGCATGCCGTGCTAAAATTTACAAAATTAGAAAATTAGTACTCCCTCCATTCCCTTATACAAGGCCACAAACTCATATTACAGGTACCAAGATAAAATTTAATGACTGCTTTGTAAGCCAACTTTTCTTTTCGTTAACCGAAATCATTAATACATTTGCATGCATGCAAGGAAGAAATGAGATGAAAGTAGTACAGTGTCATTATGACTACATGCATGCTAGTATTAAAAAGTTGCTAGTACGAGAAAACATCATTAATTTTTACCTCGATTACTGCTAGTGGCCTTGTATAGATGCAAAATGTATTTTCCAAAGTGGCCTTGTATAAGGGAATGGAGGGAGTACATGGAAACTGACGCATAGTTACAAAGGTAGTAAATCAATTCAATCAAACCTTACCTTGCATCAATTTATCAAAGCGGACTCACAAGTTCCAAATCTCAATATCATCTCTTTTTGAACTGAGTCTGTCGGGGTTGGGCTGTAGTTTAATCCTTAAGCATGTACGTGCCGCATAGAACCTTCTGATTGGCGATTGATTAGAGCTGCAAGAGAAGTCTGAGTGCTTGATGAGTTCCCGGGAGGGGAGGGCCTGCGATGGGGTATGAGAAAAATTTTAGAGGAGATGGTGGCTAAATCGCAGGAGATCCACGGATCAATTCTGCCGTCACACCAGGAGGGGATCTCGGCATGGCAAACGCGGAACGAGATACGCGTTGCCTGTGCAATCTTTTTTATCGGGACGCCTTATGTCAATCCGCTGGCTAGTCAAACCACCAGTACATAGTTACCCAAAAAAAAATAGTACATAACACATCTGATGGGGGCCCCTCTGTCGTCGGGGGCCCGGGGCGGGCGCCCCGTTCGCCCCCCCTCAGGACCGGGCCTGCCAGTGATACCAATTTAGTACCATAAATGCCGCTACTTTTATCCATAAAGTTGGTCAAAGTTTTTAAAATATTAATTTAGAACAAAAGCTAGATGTACACTTATTCACGGACGGAGGGAGTATGAAAAATGGCACATGATCCCCATCGGGGGTGCCACCCATCCTAGATGATTATTGCTTTCTAGTAATTGCTTATTTTCTTCATGTGCTTTGATAAACATGTACTCCAGATCTTTGCCGTTGTGATGGGACACGCTCGATCGTGCTAATTTTCTTGTATGGTTTACTGAAGGACGCTCGTGCTCCACGCAGCATGCTTGTCACACACGTTGGCCAGCATGGCCTCCCTTAATATACACAGTATACAGTACGGTATATCCCCACCCGGCCACGCCAACCCACACAATCGAGCTCATCCGGCGATCAAAATGGAAGGCGGCGGTGTCCAGATCGTCTCCCGGCGCATGGTCAAGCCGGAGTACCAAAAGAGCTCGCGGCCGCCGGAGCCTGAGACCGACCACCTGACGCCATGGGACCTGCAGCAGCTCCCCGTGGACTACGCCCAGAAGGGCGTCCTCCTGCCCAAGCCTCCGGCCGGCGCGCACGCCGTCGAACACCTCGCGTCGTCCTTCGCGCGCGCCCTGGCCCTCTTCTACCCTCTCGCCGGGCGCTTCGCCGTCGCGGTGGCCAAAGACGGCGACGGGACGCTGCCGGGCCTGACGATCTCGCTCCGCTGCAGCGACGAAGGTGCCCAGTTCGTCCACGCCGTGGCGCCCGGGGTCACCGTCGCTGACGTCACCGGCACGGTCTGCATCCCGCGTCTGGTCTGGTCCTTCTTCCCTCTCAACGGAACGGTCAGCGCGGACGCCGTCGTGGACCCCAGCCTGCCGGTGAGCCGGTCCTGGCCGTGCAGGTCACCGAGCTCGTCGATGGCCTCTTCGTCGCCATGTCGCTCAACCACGGCGTCGCCGATGGGAGCACGTTCTGGGATCTGTTCAACGCATGGTCGGAGATCAGCCGCAACGGCGGGGCCGGCAACGGAGACATATCAACGGTGCCCCCACCTCTTCCTCCCAAGAGGTGGTTCGTCGAGGGGTGCGCCGTGCCGATCCCTCTCCCCTTTGCCAAGGTGGAGGACATCGCCTGCAGGCGGCTGGAGTCCCCGCCGGTGCACGAATGCTCGATCCAGTTTACTCCGGAGAGCGTGAAGAAGCTCAAGGCGAAAGCGAACGCTGAGACGGCGGCCGGCACGGCCACCATCTCCTCGTTGCAGGCCGTGCTCGCGCACCTTTGGCGGGCGACGTGTCGGGCCCGGGGGCTCGCGCCGGACCAGGAGACGACGTGCTTGCTCGCCGTCGGATGCCGGACGCGCCTGAAGGGCATGCCGCCGGTTTACGTGGGCAACGCGGTGTCGAGCGCCGCCGGCAAGGCCGCGGCCGGCGAGATTCTGGGCGAGGACCGCCTGGGCTGGGCGGCGTCGCTTCTGAACCGAGCCGTGGCCGCGGTCGACGAGGCGCGCCTGAGGGAGAAGCTCGCGGCGTGGCATGCAAACCCCAGCTTCAAGGGCTTGGCCGGCCGTTTCCCTCCCGAGGCGGTGGTGGTCACCGGCTCGCCGCGGTTCGACGTGTACGGCAACGACTTCGGGTGGGGCAGGCCGGTGGCCGTCCGGAGCGGCGCCGGGAACAAGCTGGACGGGTATGTCACGGTTTACGAGGGCAGAGATGACGGCGGAGGGAGAGGGGGCATGGAGCTGCAGGTGTGCCTCGCCCCGGATGTGCTCGCCAGGCTCGTCGCCGACGAAGAGCTGATGAATCCGCCGGTCTAGGAGGGCAGAGATGGTGGTGGCGGACTTGTGCCTCCCTCCTGAGATGGCCGTGGCGGTGGAGGTGTGCCGTCGCCGGCCGTCGGCTTGCACTTTTGAGTGTGTCACGTCTCCGGTTTGCATGTATCCAGTCGGTCAGTCAGTCAGTCAGTTGTGTCGTGTCTGCAAGTTTCGATCGGTTTGTTGTACTTGTGTCGTCTCCTACAATCTTGGCTGGAGTAGTATAAGGCTGGTGCCAACGCGGGCGGCAGCGCGGGCGGTACCGCCCACCGGGAGGCGAGAGCGGGGCGGTAGGGAGGCGAGACGGCAGCGCGGGGCGGTGGATCCACCGCCCGGCGGTAGCGCCCGCTACCGCCCGGCTGCCGCCCGCGCTGGCGCCGAGAGGGGGGCGAGAGGGGGGCGAGAGCGAGGCGGTGCGCTGGCGGGTCGGGGCGAGAGCGGGGGCGAGAGGGATTTTTTATGTAATTTTTTTAATTTTTTTTAATTTTTTTAATTTTTTTAATTTATTATGTAATTTTTTTAATTTTTTTAATTTTTTATGTAATTTTTTTAATTTTTTATGTAATTTTTTAATTTCATGCCTAGATTATGTAATTTTTTTAATTTTTTATGTAATTTTTTTATTTATTATGTAATTTTTTTATTTATTATGTAATCAGTACAATTTGTAGTTGAATAAAATTATTTTCTTACATTATTTTGAATGTCTAAAGAAATGCGAGTGAAATAACTAAATCTGAGGAGAGAGAAGATGACGTGGCGGTAGTCTGCCACTACAGCCCGTGCACTGGCACCGTGATGTGAGAGTGGGGTGAGAGTGGGGTGAGAGTGAGGGTAAAAGCTGACGTGGCGGGGCGATAGTGGGGCGGTGCGTTGGCACCAGCCTAAATTCAGTTCTACCCTAAACTTGTGCGCCTGCACTTTCTGCATACAGGCCGGCCATCACACTTTTTATCTCTAGCACACTGCCCAAAATGTTCCATCTTCCAAGCAAAGTGGATTCTCTCTAGAAAAGTTTCACAAGATCCTCACTTCTATACTACCGAAAGAGAAAATATCATTGGTAGTCACACAATTTATGCTTGATGTTCAGTTTGATTTTAAAACTTGCAAAATACGGATTTCTAGTCACTTAACTTGTCTCAATGTGCAAATACGTATTCGGTCGTATCGCCTGCATGTGGTGTACCAGAGCCCGAGTAGGCCCATCTACTAGTGGCTGGAAGCGATTTTTTACACATAACTCCCTTGCATTTTATTTATTTATACGTACATAATTCCTTAAGTAAAATAAAAACTGTAGCAAGTGGGATTTGAACAGATAATCTGCTGGTAATTGACTCGCTTAGATGTCCACCAGACCAAACATGTTAGCGTTAAACATTGCATAACTATTATTTATATATCCGGAAAACATACAGATTATTTTAAATGCTAAATTGATATAATCTGAAAAAGGGAAGCACCACCGTGGTTAGAACCTCGCGTATGCGTAGGCTAACCAGAACACCAGTTTACTGTAGGCGTTTTAAAGGGATAAACAATATTTATGTTGTCAGTCCTCACAAAAAAGTCATTTCTATTGTCAGTTCTTATGTCATGTCTATCCAAAAAGTTTTTATGTCATGTCTAGACAAAACTATATTTATGTTTTTTTAAGTTTTCTTTGAGAATAGCAAAACGTTTCATCATGAGGTAGCTTAAGATTACTTACTATATTTAGCTTGAATTGACACTTATCCCTAGATAATAAGAGGGTGATTAAGACTTTAAATATAGAGTGAATTCCGGTTTTACCCCATATTTTGACATTTTTGACACTAATTACCCCATTTAGCGGGATTTCATCCGTTTTACCCCATTTAGCAAAAGTGTTGCCACAATTTACCCTGTTTTAAATTTTTTGGGCGTTCTGACCGGCTGGCATGCCACGTCCACAGTTTTTTCCTGCGTATTTTTCTCCCTACTCAACTCGTTTTCCGTTTGAAGTATTCTGATGGGACGACTATACTTGATCAGCATGGCATATTACCATTGAATAAATTATCGGAGAAACTGTTACTGATATAATTTGAAATCATGTATGTTTTTCTTCAGATATGATATACGGCCCTAAGTATGCATGGTTCTATGGATTATATTAAAGTGGTGTAAATATACTACTTCACTAACTCTGATACACCTACATATATGAATATCTAGGTAGCAAATATGTTGACCGGTAGAGTGTTAATACATGCACAAGTAATAGCATCTGTTGCTACTTGCTAGCTGTAAAGGAATTTTGGATATTTGTATCTTACAATGCATGCTGAAACATGTGTATTTACCCTATTAGAGTAGATTATGATTTATGATGATTGCAGCCACGAATTCATTTTTATTTTTCTTGCACAAAGCGGATGTCAACCAAGATGTGGAGTGTTATATATTTTACATGTCAGTGGATAAAGAATCCAAAGCCAGAGATGATTGAGAGGGACTTCATTAGTTATTTTGATATAAAGGAGAAGATCAAGGAGTTGGTTTTCAACCCTTAGGACAATGTTTATTATCAGAAGAAGGTGGCGAACGGGAACTCCATGGTTGAGTTAACAAATGATGCAGGCATGATGAACATGCTATAGAAATTTGATGCTTATACGGAAATCAGTTTGCATGTTTGATTCGGGGCGAGCAACGCAAATGAGAAGCTACGGGAGGCGAGCGTGGCGCGGCCGACTTGGGCGTTGTGCGTTGGATATGACGTGAGCGACCGCCATCGGGCCGAGCTGGTCGGGAGAAGCTGCACGGCACTGTTCAGCAGTGAGAAAAATAGTATGAAAAAACACTGACGTGGCATGCCTGTTGGACCTAACAATTATGACCGACCGGTTATAATGCGCACAAAACTTTAAACAGGGTAAATTGTGTCAACAATTTTGTTAAATGGGGTAAAACGGATGAAATTTCGCTAAATTGGGTAATTAGTGTCAAAAATGTCAAAATAGGGGGTAAAAAGCGGAATTGACTCTTAAATATAGTTTCCCCCACAAAAGAAATTTTATATATAGCTGGGTGGCCTAGGGACTCATAAACTTGAAACTATACATAACATAGCACTCTCATCTATGGCCCTGTTTGGATACTCTAACTCGGTTAGAGGTTAGAGTTAGATTCTAATCCTGGACTAACCCTGAAATAACTCTAACCAAAAAGAAGTTTGAATGTCAGGGTTAGATTGACAAATAAATGCTCTTTTTAAATCATTTGGCTACTTTAGACCCTATTTCCTGCCAGATTTGGTGTGGCCGGCTCTTTGGCGGAGCGAGCCCTGGCAGAGACTTGCACTGGCCGAGGCAGACGGGGACGCGCTGGCCTCTCGTGCAGCCCGCCAGCCGAATCCGCCGTCCCTGCGCAACGAGCCGCGCATGCCGAGGCCGACGAGGACGGGCCGCGCAAGGAGCAGCGGCTGCTTACCCGTGGGCGGACGGGCTGCGGGGAGACAAGAGGGTTGGAACGGGAGGATAGGGCGGGGTTGCCTACCGCTAGCGGACGGGAGGGCGGATACGGCGAGGCGTCTTCACGGACGATGCGAGAAAGCGGGGGGAAGGACGAGAAGCTTCGAGGGAGTGGGTAGAGATCTGTTGCGCGGAGAGCGAGAGAAAAAAAACTTTTTTAATGGTCCCGAGGAGAGCTAACCAAAATAAACACCTCTTGGGTGGGTTAGTTTTTTTGGATGGGTCAGATGCATCTAACCTAAACTAACCCTCATGTTTGGATACTTTTGGGTTAGTTGAGTCAAAACTAACCCAAACTAACTCTAACCTATGGATCCAAACAGGGCCTATATCAAACTAAAATCAAGTCTATCTTTAGTGTAAGGGCATATTTCTCCCTAAGTAGTTTTGGTGATTGATGACAATGCATTTACGGACTAATCGTGTGCTCTAAGCTCTTTCAGATATATCTCACCTAGGCACAAGACGATTGTGAGCCCCTCGGAATCTATGGAAGACGGTGTTTCCTTTTTACTTCTTTTTCGGTGGATTTGAGTAATAGGAAAGCCGTACTATTAAGAGGGGGTCCACTTCGGAAAGGTTTGGGTGGAATCAACACGTACAGATCTATACTCTCGCACCACCTTTCCTTTCTTCTCTGGAGCTCCGGCCGTTCTCCTCGTAAGTACAAACCATGGCTTCCTACTAGTACAGCTGCCTGGCAGGCGGTAGTACCGCTCATGGTAAGCGGTAGTACCGCACAGCCACACGGTAGTACCGCCTTAGGACGCGGTAGTACCGCACCAGCGGTAGTACCGCATCACGAGGACGGTAGTACCGTGTATCTGGCCCGGCACTGCACCTAGTACGGTAGTAGGTGCGGAAGTAATTTTTTACTTTCGCATCCTACGCGGTAGTACCGCTTGAGACAAGCGGTAGTACCGTGCCGTGTTTTTGCTACTACTGTATTTCTGCGGATGTAGCTACGGATGTATTTTATTTCATCTGTGCTTGTCCTCAGCCTGCTTATCTCTGCCTTGCGGTAGTACCGCAGGGACGAGCGGTAGTACCGCTCAGACAGTACTACCGCCCGTGTGCCTTCGCAATAGAGTGCATTCTAGGCTAGTACTGCTCTAGCGGTAGTACCGCACCCAGAGCGGTAGTACCACTGGACAAGCGGTAGTACCGCAACTTACGTGCGGTAGTACCGCACTCTGCGGGCAGAAATGTGGGATAACAGTTGGATTTGCTCTCCCACTATATAAAGGGTGTCTTCTTCTCCAAGGAGACTCACATCTTCCTCCCCAAAGCTCCATTGTTGCCCAAAGCTCCATTTCCGCCCGATCTCTCTCCCTAGCCAATCAAACTTGTTGATTTCCTCGGGATTGCTTGAGAAGGCATCGATTTACACTTCCACCAAGAGATATTTGATTCCCCCCACTAATCCTTGCGGATCTAGTTACTCTTGGGTGTTTGAGCACCCTAGACGGTTGAGGTCACCTCGAAGCCATATTCCATTGTGGTGAAGCTTCGTGGTGTCGTTGGGAGCCTCCAATTCGGTTGTGGAGATAGCCCCAACCTTGTTTGTAAAGGTTCGGTTGCCGCCTTCAAGGGCACCACTAGTGGAATCACGACACCTTTCATTGTGTGAAGGCGTGAGGAGAATACGGTGGCCCTAGTGGCTTCTTGGGGAGCATTGTGCCTCCACACCGCTCCAACGGAGACGTACTTCCCCTCAAAGGGAAGGAACTTCGGCAACACATCCTCGTCTTCACCGGTTCCACATGAGGTTATTTCTTCCCTTTACTTGTGCAAGCTTTACTTGTTTATCTTATATAGCTTGCTTGTGAGGTTGTTATCTTTACTTCCTATAAGTTGTCATCTTAGTAGCTTATCTAGACAACTTACTTTGACGCTTAATTTAAAGTGGTTAATAAAAGCTAAAAATTGTTAGTTGCCTATTCACCCCCCCTCTAGTCAACCATATCGATCCTTTCAATTGGTATCAGAGCCTCGTCTCTTTTTAAGGACTTTATCGTCCAAAGAGTATGGGTGACAACGTAGTCGAGACGGAGGAACATTCCGGTGGAACTCCGTCCTTGCCTACGTCCGATGGGGGGGCCTCGATCTCTCGTGAGGAGTTCAATGTGGCTATGACCACATTGAAAGAATCACTAGCAACCGAGGTCAAAGGCATGTTTAAAGATTTAATTGAGGGGCTTAAATTATCCACCACACCGTTGGAGGTGGTTCGTCCTGCCACCATCGTGTCGGAGGCTACTCCCGACAAGGGAGAAGCTAGTAGTGAACAAGCCCCGGTTACTAAGAATGGGAATGGCATCTTTGCCCACTCCGCTCCTCCTACTCACTATGGAGGACCCGTTCCCACACCGCATTTAAATTCCGTTGGGCCTCCTCCTAAGTTTATAAAAAAATCTGATTTTGCTACTTGGATGTTTCGCTTTAAACGTCATTTAAATCATTGATCTACTAATCTTTGGAGAATCATTGAGCAAGGTTTTTATCCACGTGATCCCGACAACATGACTCCGAGAGAAACTGCGGATCATCAATTCAACGAGTCCGTTCTTTGCATACTTCAAGATGCAATCCCTCCCGAAGACATTGCACATCTTCGACCCTTCACTGTGGCCAAGGAAGCTTGGGAGCATGTTGGCACTATGTACAAGGGGAGCGCTAGCATTCAACGCTCAAACTATGAAGTTGTGCAAGATGAAGCCGATGAGTTTGCTATGATCGAAGAAGAAGATCCTCGTGAACTTTATCGGAGATTAACCACTCTTGCGGTCTCTCTTCGAGATCATGGGAGTAAGGACACGGATGACAATTGGATCAAGCGCAAGTTTCTCAAGGCCATGATGCCCTATCATAAGGCCATGTCCTCTGTCATCCGTCAAAGACCGGACTTCCACCACTTGTCATCAAATGAAGTGTTGGATGAGTTCGTTGCCATGAGTATCTTGGACAAGACCGCCGACAATGCGGTCTTAAGAGCTCAACGATTAAAGAAGCCTAACCTCGCCTTGAAGGCCAAGGCTTGTGTGGAAGAAGAGGAGGAGGAGGATGATGATGAGAGTAGCCCCGAGGACACCAGATATGCCTATCATGAGCACATGGCTCTTGCTTCACGACAATTTTGGGGCAACAAGAAGAACACAAGACCCAACTTCAACAAGAACAACTCACGTGGCAACAAGGGCAAGCAACGAGTGAGGACTTGCTTCAATTGTGGGAATGTAAGCCACTTTGTTGTAGATTGCCCATATGAGAAAAGAGAAGACTTTGGAGGCAAGCTTATCCGGAAGGACAAGGCCAAATCTTATCCCAACAAGAACAACTTCAACAAGAAGACCCCTCCTAAAGGGTTGGTGGGCCAAGAAGAATATGTTGAGGATGATGATAATGATGAAGATGATGATGTGGTCACCATGGCCACAATTGCTATTGCTACTACTTCGCGCTCATCTCTCTTCGACTCGCCTAATGAGAACATCACCGCCAAGTGTCTCATGGCCAAGGCCACCAACAAGGTAACCCCAAACATCAATACTACCATCCCTTCTAATCCTTCATTGACGGATTGTATTGATGAGAGTGAGGGAACTAAGGAGGGAGAGAATGAATTTGAGTTGTTCATGAGCAAACTTAAGGGCAAACCCAAGAAGCACTTTGTTGCTCTCTTGGAACAACTCGGTGAGGCCAATGACATGATCGAGGCTCACGAGGAGACCATTGCTAAAATGGAAGGACATAGTCGAGACTATGCCGATGAGATATCGGATCTCTCTAACGCCCTAGAGGAAGAACGTGGTCTTCATTTGGCTCTTGAGGAGTCACACAACGATGATCATGCTAAATTAAAGAATGATCTTGATCATGCTTTAGTTGTCTCTCGTATGCTTAATTCCGAGAAGGCAAAACTTGAGGTTGACCATGCTAAACTCAAGGAGGAGTTTGTTATACTCGACAAGGTTCACAAGGCCTTGAAAGGTATGCATGCTTCTGAAGGAAATATGCCCTAGAGGCAATAATAAAGATGTTATTTGTATTTCCTTATATCATGATAAATGTCTTTTATTCATGCTAGAATTGTATTAACCGGAAACTTAGTACATGTGTGGATACATAGACAAAACAGTATGTCCCTAGTATGCCTCTACTAGGCTAGCTCATTGATCAAAGATGGTTATGTTTCCTAGCCATAGACATGAGTTGTCATTTGATCAACGGGATCACATCATTAGGAGAATGATGTGATGGACAAGACCCATCCGTTAGCATAGCACTATGATCGTTTAGTTTAACTGCTATTGCTTTCTTCATGACTTATACATGTTCCTATGACTATGAGATTATGCAACTCCCGAATACCGTAGGAACACCTTGTGTGCTATCAAACGTCACAACGTAACTGGGTGATCATAAAGATGCTCTACAGGTGTCTCCGAAAGTATTCGTGGTGTTGGCATAGATCAAGATTAGGATTTGTCACTCCGAGTGTCGGAGAGGTATCTCTGGGCCCTCTCGGTAACACACATCACAATAAGCCTTGCAAGGAAAAGACTAATGAGTTAGTCACGAGATGATGTGTTATGGAACGAGTAAAGAGACTTGCCGGTAAACGAGATTGAACTAGGTATAAAGATACCGACGATCGAATCTCGGGCAAGTAACATACCGTTTGACAAAAGGAACAACGTATGTTGTTATGCGGTTCTGACCGATAAAAGATCTTCGTAGAATATGTAGGAGCCAATATGAACATCCAGGTTCCGCTATTGGTTATTAACCAGAGATGAGTCTCGGTCATGTCTACATAGTTCTCGAACCCGTAGGGTCCGCACGCTTAACGTTTGATGACGATCGGTATTATGAGTTTTTGAGTATTGATGTACCGAAGGTAGTTCGGAGTCCCGGATGAGATCACGGACATGACGAGGAGTCTCGGAATGTCCGAGACATAAAGATTGATATATTGGACGGCTATATTCGGACACCGGAAGTATACCGGAAAAGTTTCGGATTTATCGGGAATGCCGGAGGGGGTTACCGGAACTCCCTACGAGAGGGGATGGTCCATAGTGGGCCTAAAGGGTGAGAGAGAGGCAGCCCATAGGGCTGGCCGGCGCCCCCACCTAGGAATCCTAGTTGGACTAGGATTGGGGGGGCGCCACCTCTCCTATTCCTTTCCCCCTTCTTCCTTTCGGTGAATCCTACTAGGAATAGGATTGCAATCCTATTCCTAGTAGGAATCCCTTCCCTAGCCGCACCAGGAGAGTTGGCCGGCCCCTCCTCCCTTGCTCCTTTATATACGGGGGCAGGGGGGCACCCAAAGACACACAAGTTGAATTGTTTTAGCCGTGTGCGGTGCCCCCCTCCACAGAATCACACCTCGGTCGTACCGTCGCAGAGCTTAGGCGAAGCCCTGCGCCGGTGAACACATCACATCCGTCACCACGCCGTCGTGCTGACGAAACTCTCCCGTGAAGCTCAACTGGATCAAGAGCTCGTGGGACGTCATCAAGTTGAACGTGTGCTGAACGCGGAGGTGCCGTACGTTCGGTGCTTGATCGGTTGGATCGCGAAGAAGTTCGACAACATCAACCGCGTCACTTGACGCTTCCGCTCCCGGTCTACGAGGGTACGTAGACACACTCTCCCCTCTCGTTGCTATGCATCTGGTAGATAGATCTTGCGTGATCGTAGGAAAATTTTAAAATACTACGTTCCCCAACAGTGGCATCATGAGCCAGGTCTATGCGTAGATGATATGCACGAGTAGAACACAATGAGATTGTGGACGATACTAGTCATACTGCTTACCAGCATGTCATACTTTGCTTCGGCGGTATTGTGAGATGAAGCGGCCCGGACCGACATTACGCGTACGCTTACGCGAGACTGGTTTCACCGTTACGAGCACTCGTTGCTTAAAGGTGACTGACGGGTGTCTGTCTCTCTCACTTTAGCTGAATCAAGTGTGGCTACGCCCGGTCCCTGTGAAGGTTAAAACAGCACATACTTGACGAAACATCGTTGTGGTTTTGTATGCGTAGGTAAGAACGGTTCTTGCTAAAGCCCGTAGCAGCCACGTAAAACTTGCAACAAACAAAGTAGAGGACGTCTAACTTGTTTTTGCAGGGCATGTTGTGATGTGATATGGTCAAGACATGATGAGTTATACGGTTTTGTATGAGATGATCATGTTTTGTAAAGTTATCGGCAACTGGCAGGAGCCATATGGTTGTCGCTTTATTGTATGAAATGCCATTGCCATGTAATTGCTTTACTTTATCACTAAGCGGTAGCGATAGTCGTAGAAGCAATAGTTGGCGAGACGACAACGATGCTACGATGAAGATCAAGGTGTCAAGCCGGTGACGAAGGTGATCATAACGGTGCTTTGAAGATGGAGATCAAAAGCACAAGATGATGATGGCCATATCATGTCACATATTTTGATTGCATGTGATGTTTATCTTATTATGCTTCTTATTTTGCTTAGAACGACGGTAGCATTATAAGATGATCCCTTACTAAATTTCAAGGTATAAGTGTTCTCCCTGAGTATGCACCGTTGCGAAAGTTCGTCGTGCCGAGACACCACGTGATGATCGGGTGTGATAAGCTCTACGTTCAAATACAACGGGTGTAAGCCAGTTTTGCACACGCAGAATACTCGGGTTAAACTTGACGAGCCTAGCATATACAGATATGGCCTCGGAACACTGGAGACCGAAAGGTCGAGCGTGAATCATATAGTAGATATGATCAACATAAGATGTTCACCATTGAAAACTACTCCATCTCACGTGATGATCGGACATGGTTTAGTTGATTTGGATCACGTGATCATTTAGATGACCAGAGGGATGTCTATCTAAGTGGAAGTTCTTTAAATTAATATGATTAAATTGAACTTTAATTTATCATGAACTTAGTCCTGATAGTTTTGCATATCTATGTCGTTGTAGATCAATGGCCCGTGCTACCGTTCCTTTGAATTTTAATGCATTCCTAGAGAAAGCTAAGTTGAAAGATGATGGTAGCAATTACACGGACTGGGTCCGTAACCTGAGGATTATCCTCATTGCTGCACAGAAGAATTATGTCCTTGAAGCACCGCTAGGTGACAAGCCCCCTTCCGCTGATGCAGACGCTTTGAACGTCTGGCAGTCGCGGTCTGATGACTACACGATAGTTCAGTGTGCCATGCTTTACGGCTTAGAACCGAGACTTCAACGACGTTTTGAACGTCATGGAGCATATGAAATGTTCCAGGAGTTGAAGTTAATATTTCAAGCAAATGCCCGAATTGAGAAATATGAGATTTCCAATAAGTTCTACAGCTGCAAAATGGAGGAGAATAGTTCTATCAGTGAACACTTGCTCAGAATGTCTGGGTACTACAATCATATGACTCAACTTGGTTGCAAAGTTGACGAGGATAGTGTTATTGATAGAGTTCTTCAATCACTGCCACCAAGCTATAAAGGCTTCGTGATGAACTATAACATGCAAGGGATGCAAAAGACAATTCCCGAACTCTTCGCTATGCTCAAAGCAGCGGAGGTAGAAATCAAAAAGGAGCATCAAGTGTTGATGGTTAACAAGACCACTAGTTTCAAGAAAAAGGGCAAGGGAAAGAAAGGGAACTTCAAAAAGAATAGCAAGTCAGTTGCTACTTCAACGAAGAAACCCAAATCTGGAGCCAAGCCTGAAACTGAGTGCTTCTACTGCAAGGGGACTGGACACTGGAAGCGGAACTGCCCCAAGTATTTGGCGGATAAGAAGGATGGCAAGATGAACAAAGGTATATGTGATATACATGTTATTGATGTGTACCTTACTAATGCTCGTAGTAGTACCTGGGTATTTGATACCGGTTCGGTTGCTAATATTTGTAACTCGAAACAGGGACTACGGATTAAACGAAGATTAGCTAAGGACGAGGTGACGATGCGCGTGGGAAACGGTTCCAAAGTCGATGTGATCGCCGTCGGCACGCTACCTCTACATCTACCTTCGGGTTTAGTTTTAGACCTAAATAATTGTTATTTGGTGCCAGCGTTGAGCATGAACATTATATCTGGATCTTGTTTATTGCGAGACGGTTATTCATTTAAATCAGAGAATAATGGTTGTTCCATTTTAATGAATAATATCTTTTATGGTCATGCACCCTTGAAGAGTGGTCTATTCTTATTGGATCTCGATTGTAGTGATACACATATTAATAATATTGAAACCAAAAGATGCAAGGTTAATAATGATAGTGCAACTTATTTGTGGCACTGCCGTTTAGGTCATATTGGTGTAAAACGCATGAAGAAACTCCATAATGATGGACTTTTGGAATCACTTGATTATGAATCACTTGGTGCTTGCGAACCATGCCTCATGGGCAAGATGACTAAAACTCCGTTCTCCGGAACTATGGAGCGAGCAACAGATTTGTTGGAAATCATACATACTGATGTATGTGGACCAATGAGTGTTGATGCTCGCGGCGGGTATCGTTATTTTCTGACCTTCACTGATGATTTGAGCAGATATGGGTATATCTACTTAATGAAGCACAAGTCTGAAACATTTGAAAAGTTCAAAGAATTTCAGAGTGAAGTAGAGAATCATCGTAACAAGAAAATAAAGTTCCTACGATCTGATCGTGGAGGAGAATATTTGAGTTACGAGTTTGGTCTTCATTTGAAACAATGTGGAATAGTTTCACAACTCACGCCACCTGGAACACCACAACGTAATGGTGTGTCCGAACGTCGTAACCATACTTTATTAGATATGGTGCGATCTATGATGTCTCTTACCGATTTACCACTATCGTTTTGGGGTTATGCTTTAGAGACAGCTGCATTCACGTTAAATAGGGCACCATCTAAATCCGTTGATACGACGCCTTATGAACTATGGTTTGGCAAGAAACCAAAGTTGTCGTTTCTTAAAATTTGGGGCTGCGATGCTTATGTTAAAACACTTCAACCTGATAAGCTCGATCCCAAGTCGGAAAAATGTGTCTTCATAGGATACCCAAAAGAGACTGTTGGGTACACCTTCTATCACAGATCCGAAGACAAAATATTCGTTGCTAAGAACGGATCCTTTCTAGAAAAAGAGTTTCTCTCGAAAGAAGTGAGTGGGAGGAAAGTAGAACTTGATGAGGTAATTGTACCTTCTCCCATATTGGAAAGTAGTACATCACAGGAAATTATTCCAGTGATTCCTACACCAATTAGTGAGGAAGTTGATGATAATGATCATGAAACTTCGGATCAAGTTTCTACTGAACGTCGTAGATCAACCAGAGTACGTTCCGCACCAGAGTGGTACGGCAACCCAGTTCTGGAAATCATGTTACTAGACCATGATGAACCTACGAACTATGAGGAAGCGATGATGAGCCCAGATTCCGCAAAATGGCTTGAAGCCATGAAATCTGAGATGGGATCCATGTATGAGAACAAAGTATGGACTTTGGTTGACTTGCCCGATGATCGGCAGGCCATCGAAAATAAATGGATCTTCAAGAGGAAGACCGACGCAGACGGTAATATTATTGTTTACAAAGCTCGACTTGTTGCGAAAGGTTTTCGACAAGTTCAAGGAGTTGACTACGATGAGACTTTCTCACCTGTAGCGATGCTTAAGTCTGTCCGAATCATGTTAGCAATTGCCGCATTTTATGATTATGAAATCTGGCAAATGGATGTCAAAACTGCATTCCTAAATGGATATCTCAAAGAAGAGTTGTATATGATGCAACCAGAAGGTTTTGTCGATCCAAAAGGTGCTAACAAAGTATGCAAACTCCAGCGATCCATCTATGGACTGGTGCAAGCATCTCGGAGTTGGAATATACGCTTTGATGAGGTTATCAAAGCATATGGTTTTATACAGACTTTTGGAGAAGCCTGTATTTACAAGAAAGTGAGTGGGAGCTCTGTAGCATTTCTAATATTATATGTAGATGACATATTGTTAATTGGAAATGATATAGAATTTCTGAATAGCATAAAAGGATACTTGAATAAAAGTTTTTCAATGAAAGACCTCGGAGAAGCTGCTTACATATTAGGCATCAAGATCTATAGAGATAGATCAAGACGCTTAATTGGACTTTCACAAAGCACATACCTTGATAAGATTTTGAAAAGGTTCAAAATGGATCAGTCAAAGAAAGGATTCTTGCCTGTTTTACAAGGTATGAAGTTGAGTAAGACTCAATGCCCGACCACTGCAGAAGATAGAGAGAAAATGAAAGTCATTCCCTATGCCTCAGCCATAGGATCTATCATGTATGCAATGCTGTGTACCGGACCTGATGTGTGCCTTGCTATAAGTCTAGCAGGGAGGTACCAAAGTAATCCAGGAGAGGATCACTGGACAGCGGTCAAAAACATCCTAAAGTATCTGAAAAGAACAAAGGATATGTTTCTCGTATATGGAGGTGACAAAGAGCTCGTCGTAAACGGTTACGTCGATTCTAGCTTTGACACTGATCCGGATGACTCAAAGTCACAAACCGGATATGTATTTTTATTGAACGGTGGAGCTGTCAGCTGGTGCAGTTCCAAGCAGAGCGTCGTGGCGGGATCTACGTGTGAAGCGGAATACATAGCTGCTTCGGAAGCAGCAAATGAAGGAGTCTGGATGAAGGAGTTCATATCCGATCTAGGTGTAGTACCTAGTGCATCGGGTCCAATGAAAATCTTTTGTGACAACACTGGAGCCATAGCCTTGGCGAAGGAATCCAGGTTTCACAAGAGAACAAAGCACATCAAAAGACGCTTCAATTCCATCCGCGATCTAGTCAAGGAGGGAGGCATAGAGATTTGCAAAATACATACGGATCTGAATGTTGCAGACCCGTTGACTAAGCCTCTTCCACGGGCAAAACATGATCAGCACCAAGACTCCATGGGTGTGAGGATCATCACTTTGTAATCTAGATTATTGACTCTAGTTCAAGTGGGAGACTGAAGGAAATATGCCCTAGAGGCAATAATAAAGATGTTATTTGTATTTCCTTATATCATGATAAATGTCTTTTATTCATGCTAGAATTGTATTAACCGGAAACTTAGTACATGTGTGGATACATAGACAAAACAGTATGTCCCTAGTATGCCTCTACTAGACTAGCTCATTGATCAAAGATGGTTATGTTTCCTAGCCATAGACATGAGTTGTCATTTGATCAACGGGATCACATCATTAGGAGAATGATGTGATGGACAAGACCCATCCGTTAGCATAGCACTATGATCGTTTAGTTTAACTGTTATTGCTTTCTTCATGACTTATACATGTTCCTATGACTATGAGATTATGCAACTCCCGAATACCGTAGGAACACCTTGTGTGCTATCAAACGTCACAACGTAACTGGGTGATCATAAAGATGCTCTACAGGTGTCTCCGAAAGTATTCGTGGTGTTGGCATAGATCAAGATTAGGAATTGTCACTCCGAGTGTCGGAGAGGTATCTCTGGGCCCTCTCGGTAACACACATCACAATAAGCCTTGCAAGCAAAAGACTAATGAGTTAGTCACGAGATGATGTGTTACGGAACGAGTAAAGAGACTTGCCGGTAAACGAGATTGAACTAGGTATAAAGATACCGACGATCGAATCTCGGGCAAGTAACATACCGTTTGACAAAAGGAACAACGTATGTTGTTATGCGGTTCTGACCGATAAAAGATCTTCGTAGAATATGTAGGAGCCAATATGAACATCCAGGTTCCGCTATTGGTTATTGACCAGAGATGAGTCTCGGTCATGTCTACATAGTTCTCGAACCCGTAGGGTCCGCACGCTTAACGTTTGATGACGATCGGTATTATGAGTTTTTGAGTATTGATGTACCGAAGGTAGTTCAGAGTCCCGGATGAGATCACGGACATGACGAGGAGTCTCGGAATGTCCGAGACATAAAGATTAATATATTGGACGGCTATATTCGGACACCGGAAGTATACCGGAAAAGTTTCGGATTTATCGGGAATGCCGGAGGGGGTTACCGGAACCCCCTACGAGAGGGGATGGTCCATAGTGGGCCTAAAGGGTGAGAGAGAGGCAGCCCATAGGGCTGGCCGGCGCCCCCACCTAGGAATCCTAGTTGGACTAGGATTGGGGGGGCGCCACCTCTCCTATTCCTTTCCCCCTTCTTCCTTTCGGTGAATCCTACTAGGAATAGGATTGCAATCCTATTCCTAGTAGGAATCCCTTCCCTAGCCGCACCAGGAGAGTTGGCCGGCCCCTCCTCCCTTGCTCCTTTATATACGGGGGCAGGGGGGCACCCAAAGACACACAAGTTGAATTGTTTTAGCCGTGTGCGGTGCCCCCCTCCACAGAATCACACCTCGGTCATACCGTCGCGGAGCTTAGGAGAAGCCCTGCGCCGGTGAACACATCATATCCGTCACCACGCCGTCGTGCTGATGAAACTCTCCCGTGAAGCTCAACTGGATCAAGAGCTCGTGGGACGTCATCAAGCTGAACGTGTGCTGAACGCGGAGGTGCCGTACGTTCGGTGCTTGATCGGTTGGATCGTGAAGAAGTTCGACAACATCAACCGCGTCACTTGACGCTTCCGCTCCCGGTCTACGAGGGTACGTAGACACACTCTCCCCTCTCGTTGCTATGCATCTGGTAGATAGATCTTGCGTGATCGTAGGAAAATTTTAAAATACTACGTTCCCCAACAGCTTCTCTCAAGGAGTCTCATGATCAACTCCAAGTTTCGCTAACCAAAGAAAAGGCTATCTTTCCTCGCATGGTGTTAATTGATAATGCAAATGCTACTAACCCATGTTGCGAGCATGTGCATCATGTTGAAGAAAATGCCAAGTTGAAGAAGCAACTTGAGAAAGGCCTTGTGACATGCATACAAGGTGAGAAGAACCTCAACAACCTTTAGAGCAATCAAATGGAGGTTGTGGCAAAGGAAGGAATTGGGTTTGTTCCTCAGCCCAAGAAGAAGAAGAATGACAAGACCAAGCTACCTCCCCCTCTCCGACAAACTTTTGTGAAAGAGGGAGAGGGCGCATCTAAGAAGAAGAAAATTGTGAAAGGTGGTGGTGTCAAGAAAAACCCCACCATACCATCAACCATGGCCGGCGACTTTAATCCTTCATATGTTTTATGTCGTGCTAGTGATGGTCATGTGTTTGCTAAATTTGTTGGTTCTTCTTATGAGTACATTGAATGGTCTATTTGGGTTCCTAAGACCCTTGTTACTAACCTCAAAGGACCCATTACCAAATGGGTACCTAAATCCAAGCATTGATCTCTTGTAGGAGTTTGCTTCCGGTGGGGGGTCATGGTTGCTCGATAGTAGAGCCACAAATCATATGACCGGAAGCAAAGACTTGGTGGTGGACGTGCATCTAGGTTTATCTATGGCCACCAACGTCGAATGGGGTGATGCTTCATCTTCTAAGGTATTGGGGCTTGGCAAGGTTGTTGTCTCTCATGATCTCACGATCGAGAAAGTCATGCTTGTTGAGTCCCTTGCATATAACTTACTTTCTGTTCGCCAACTTGCACTCATGGGTTTTGCTACATTCTTTGATATTGATACCGTGGCCCTCTTGTGGAGCAAGACTCTTAAAGTAGCCTATGTTGGACATGTCGAGAACGGTCTTTATGTGGTTAACTTCTCGAAGCAACCCACTAAGACCGCGACATGCCTAATGGCTAAAGTTGATGTGGGATGGCTTTGGAATCGCTGATTAGCCCATGTCAATATGAGATCTTTGCAAAGTCTTCTCAAGGTGGACCATGTCCGTGGACTAACAAATGTTAGCTTTGCCAAAGATCGTTCTTGCAGGGCTTGCATTGAAGGAAAGTTACATGAGACGGCTCACCCTCCCACGACTATCATCTATTCAAAAAGACCCCTAGAGCTCCTTCACATGGATATCTTTGGGCCTCCATCTTTTGATAGTCTTGGGAGTAGAAAGTATTGCTTGGTGATTGTGGATGATTATTCAAGATACACCTGGGTATACTTCTTCAAGAAGAAGAGTGAGACCCAACAAACCGTCATTAACTTTGCAAATGAAGCTCAACAACAACATGAAGCAAAGATTTTGATGATCCGGAGTGACAACGGCACCGAGTTCAAGAACTACACCTTGGATGAGTTTCTTAGTGATGAGGGGATCAAACATCAATATGCATCACCATATACCCCTCAACAAAACGGTGTAGCGGGGAGAAAGAACCGGACACTGATGGATGTGGCAAGGACCATGATGGCGGAATTCAAATCTCCATACAACTTTCGGGCCGAAGCCATCAACACCGCATGTCATGCATCCAATCGGCTCTATCTCCGCAAAGGCTTGAACAAAACTCCATATGAGATACTTACCGGTAACAAGCCCAATCTCAAGTACTTCCGGGTGTTCGGGTGTAAGTGTTTCATCCTCAAGAAAGGTGTTCGTTTGTCTAAATTTGAATCTAGAGCTCATGAGGGCATATTTGTTGGTTATTCTACAAACTCTCATGCTTACCGTGTCCTCAACAAGTCCAATGGACTCATTGAGGAGACGAGTAACATAGAGTTTGATGAAAATAATGGCTCCCAAGTGGACCAAAGTGGTACTTGTGATGTAGGTGATGAAATTCCTCCTCAAGCCATAAGAAGAATGGGTGTTGGATATATCCTACCCATTGAGGAACCCCTTGTGGCCGAAGGAGAAGGACAATGTACCACTCAAGTGGAACCATCACCAACCCAAGACCCACACGCTTCCGAAGAACAAAGTGAAGGCCCTCAACCGGACGAACAAGGCCAAGTGCAAGATCAATCACAAGATGGCGAGGAGCCACCAAATGATGCACAAGGCCAAGTTCTATCCTCCGAGCAAGATCAAGATCAAGAGGAAGCTCAAGATCAAGATCTAGCTCATGACGTCGCTCAAGATGATCAACTTAGTGCTCCTCAATTATCTCTTGAAGAGCAATTGGAGCGTCGTGCTGCAAAAGTTGCCTCCAGGCTTGCTTCCAGAGAACATCACATGGAGAATATTCTAGGAAGCATCAAAAGGGGGGTAAGCACTCGTAGAACATTAGCAAACTATTGTGCTCATCAAGCTTTTGTCTCCTGTGTGGAACCTCAGAAGGTATATGAGGCGCTCGAAGACCCTGATTGGCTTAATGCCATGCATGAAGAACTCCATAACTTCGAGCGCAACAAAGTGTGGCGTCTGGTGCCGAGGCCAAAGGAGAACCATAATGTCATTGGAACCAAGTGGATCTTTAAGAACAAGCAAGATGCTCACGGCATTTTCATCCGTAACAAGGCACGTCTGGTGGCTCAAGGCTACTCCCAAATCAAGGGTATCGACTACGGTGAAACCTTTGCCCCCGTTGCTCGCCTTGAATCTATTCGTTTGTTGCTTGCCTAAGCTTCTCATCATAACTTTAAGCTACAACAAATGGATGTGAAAAGTGCATTTCTTAATGGTCCTATTAATGAATTGGTGTATGTCAAACAACCCCCGGGGTTTGAGGATCCCAAGTTCCCCAATCACGTGTATCAACTCGATAAGGCTCTCTATGGCCTTAAACAAGCCCCACGTGCGTGGTATGAGCATCTTACCGAGTTGTTACAAGATCGTGGGTTTGAAATTAGGAAAATCGACTCCACTCTTTTTACTAAGAAGGTCAAAGGGGAGTTGTTTGTCTGCCAACTATATGTTGATGATATTATCTTTAGTTCTCCTAACAAAGCTTTCAATGATGAGTTCGCCGCACTCATGACCACACATTTTGAGATGTCCATGATGGGAGAGTTGAAGTACTTCCTTGGGTTTGAGATCAAGCAAAGAAGAGAAGGAATCTGCATCAAACAAACCAAGTATACTCAAGACATGCTCAAGAGGTTCAATCTAAGTGATGTCAAGCCGGCTACTACTCCAATGCCAACCAAGTGCCAACTTGACATTGATCCCAATGGTAAAGCGGTGGATCAAAAGGTATATCGTTCTATGATTGGATCCTTGCTTTACCTTTGTGCATCTAGACCGGATATTATGTTGGGTGTGGGAATCTGTGCACGGTTTCAAGCCTCACCTAAGGAAAGTCACTTTGTGGCAGTCAAGCGAATCTTTCGATATTTGGCTCATACCCCAAACTTTGGCTTATGGTACCCAAGAGGAGCAAACTTCAACCTTGTAGGTTTCTCTGATTCAGACTGGGCGGGAGACAAAGTGGATAGGAAGTCCACTTCCGGAGGGTGCCAATTCCTTGGTTGCTCTCTCGTTAGTTGGTCTTCCAAAAAGCAAAGTTGTGTGTCTCTCTCGTCCACCGAAGCTGAGTATGTGGCAGCTGGCAGTTGTTGTGCTCAACTCTTATGGATGAGGCAAACTTTAAAGGATTACGGTGTCACTTGTGACAAAGTGCCTCTTTGGTGTGACAATGAAAGTGCCATCAAGATTTCTCTCAACCCGGTGCAACACTTCAAGACGAAGCATATAGAGATTCGGTATCACTTCATCCGGGATCATATACGACAAGGAGAGATCGAGCTTCACTATGTCAACACTCATGATAACCTTGCAGATATCTTCACGAAGCCGTTGGATGAAGCAAGATTTCGCGAGTTAAGGCATGAGCTAAATATCATCGATTTGAGCAATGTGGCTTGAGACTTTGCACACACACCTCCCACTCAATATAGTTATCTTGTCTAGATGTAGGCATGGACATAGGGGGAGTATTTTTCTCTCAATGAGCTATTCCTCCCCCATTATGCATAAATTGATCAAGTCTTTGTCATTTGCCATGATTAGATGGTATAAGTGCTTCAAGACGAGTATTGGTCATGGGCCCAAGCATAGTTCTTTGCGGTGCCATACCAAATAACTCAAACATAGGTGGCCTCGGCCACCGACCTCCTCCTTGGAGAAGTGTCTTGTGTGCTGTTTTCTTTGTGTGTGTTATCTCTCTTCTCTTTTGCCTTGCGGGTGCGTTTTTTCGGAGGGGCGGTACTACCGTGAGTAGTCACGGTACTACCGCTAAGAGACTACGGTACTACCGCAAGTCCAGCACGGCAGTAATTTTTTACTACCGCTGGTCAAGCGGTACTACCGCTGGTCAAGCGGTACTACCGCTCCGTGTGCGGTACTTCCGCCCGGGCGGTACTACCGCAATGACCGCGGTACTATCGCACTTATCCGAACGGGTGGGGGTTATAAGCGGGCAGGGGGAGTTCCAACTCCTCCATACCCATTCATCTCATATCCCCACATCATCTCTCTCTCTCCCTCTCAAGAACGCCGCCGGAGGACCTCGCCGGATCTCCTCCCCCGGCCACTCTCCTTGCATTCCGACCGGTGGGATCGTTCCCCACCTCGACCTCGTGCCATGGATGAAGGTTTCTCCCCAAATCCCCTCTTCTTTTTGCCTAGTTGTTGTTTTTAGGTTTTGGGGAGATGCATGTTGTTCTAGCGTTCTTCTTGTTCTTATCCATGGAAGATTAGGATGTAGGAGAGTGTTTTGCACTAGAAATGCTAGTAAGTATGATGCTACCAAGTTACTATGATCAGCCGTAGTACCGTTTGTCGTTCTACGCGTTCTAGTCTAGATACGTTCTTTTCAGATCTGACCGGAGCGGTACTACCACTGGCTAACCGCGGTACTACTGCTCTGTCGGGTAAATGGTACTTCCGCTTTGCTGAGCAGTACTATCGTAACTACGCGGAAGTAAAGTTTTACTACCGCATATTGTGCGGTACTACCGCAACCCCCAAGCGGTACTACCGCTCCCTAAGCGGTACTAAATTTTTACTTCCGTGTTCGTCAAGCAGTACTACTGATACGTCCAAAACATATCTATAATTTCTGCTTGCTCCATGCCACTTTTGGGTGATATTGCTATGATATTTATACACTTCCATACACTTTTGATCATATTTGGACTAACCTACTAATCCAGTGCACCCCAGTGCCAGTTTCTGTTTTCGGCTGTTTTTGTATTTCAGGTTTTCACATTACGAGAACTGCCAGGAAAAATCCAGAAAAATTATATAAAAAATCAGCGTTCCAGAACCTACCTTGCGCCCGAAGGACAGCCGGGGGGGGGGGGGCACCAGGGCTCCAGGCGCCCTGGCGGCGCCCCCCCTGGGCCGTTGACAAAATTGCTTCTATGTTTTCAAAATAATAATAAAAGCTCTAGCACATAACCATTCTTTTACTTTTATGTTGAGTCTCCACCTTCTTTCTTCAAGCACCAACAACTGAGAGCATGATTGTCATTCTGAGTGTAATGTGCATTGTCCCAAAGTAGCATTGTCTTTTGCATGATTGTGATATCATTATTTCTGAAATCATTGTATCTAGTCATCACTTAAACCTTGAAGGTGCCCCTGCATTTATGTTTTGCTTCACTAAAGGGGGCAAGCTAGATATCACTTTATCATATTTGCACATCATGTTCATTGCAAATCTTTTTGATGTTTCAGTTTCATATTGTAAAACTTTCAGTCGTTTGTGATTTTCTCATGAGGCAACTTAATTACTATAGATTCATTGTCTCAGTAAGCTTTTGTCATATGACTATAAAAAGTCCTATATGGTTAATAGTATGCCACCACAGAAATTATTCTTCTTATCATTTACCTACTCGAGGACGAGCAGGAATTAAGCTTGGGGATGTTGATACGTCCAAAACGTATCTATAATTTCTGCTTGCTCCATGCCACTTTTGGGTGATATTGCTATGATATTTATACACTTCCATACACTTTTGATCATATTTGGACTAACCTACTAATCCAGTGCACCCCAGTGCCAGTTTCTGTTTTCGGCTGTTTTTGTATTTCAGGTTTTCACATTACGAGAACTGCCAGGAAAAATCCAGAAAAATTATATAAAAAATCAGCGTTCCAGAACCTACCTTGCGCCCGAAGGACAGCCG
>LR738715.1:874068869-874107192 GCA_902687465.1 Secale cereale | reverse complement strand
CTTTTTCGCGATCTCATCTCTGTTCCGCCGCCGCCGCCGCTTCCAAGATCGGGAGCACCAGGAGAACTCTTCCCGGCACCCTGCCGGAGGGGAGGATCACCACCGGGAGCTTCTCCACCACCATGGACGCCTCCCGGATGAGTTGTGAGTAGTCTCCCTTGGACCATGAGTCCATGACCAGTAGCTATGTGATGTTCTCCTCCCGTTCTTGTGCTTCACTAATTAGTCCTCGTGAGCTGCCCTACATGATCGAGGCACATATGTAATCCTTATGCTGTTGCTATGATTAGTTTGCTGGGATCCGATGGATTATGAGATTATGTTCAGATTGTGATTGAGTAATATATTTGATCTACCTCTTTTATATTTATGTTCATAAGTAATTCTTGCATGTTCTCCGTTGTTATTTATTGCTTTGGATAAGTAATACGTAGTGACTCCAAGAGGGAACGTTATGTTCGATTGTGGGTTCATGCCCCTCGATGACTAGTTTGAGTGACAGAAACATGAGTCTAGGGGATGTGTTGTTGCCACAAGGGGGAAAACAACGGTGCTTGTGCCCGCGGGTGCAAGGATTGTTTACTTTACGCAAAGTTCTTTTAATGCAGTTGTCTGTTGCTTTGAGTTTACACTATGGGTGGGGCTCGCAACTTAATACCAGCGAGATGTTCTGGATAGATATCTCAAGGTGGATGATTAGTAGTAGATATTGATGGATTTCGGTCTACTTACTTTGGCGTACCGCCCATGCTTTGAACCTCAACCTTTCTTGCAATGTAGTCAGCATTGGTTTGCGTTCGTGGTCCTGTCAATTGCCCAGCTGTAATTCGTTTACCTCACATAGCTGTTTTATCGTCTTTTGGGAGAGAGACATCACTAGTAAACATCATGAGACTCCGGTCCATATTACCATCATTGATCACATCCGCTATTTACTTTTCTCTATTATTTACTATTGCAAACATTATCTATCACTACTATCATTTGCGTTTAATCCTTTGTGAACTACAAGGCCGGAGGGATTGACAACCTCTCTGTACTCGTTGGGAGCAAAGTTATTTGTATCTGTGTGCAGGTCCACGTTGATTGCTAATATCTGGCGCCGTTAGCAGTTGACACCTACTTGTTGAACCTAGGAGTCTCTGGGGATTCGATCCTTGTCATCTTTGCTAAGGGAAAAACTTCCACAACACTGCATCTCACACCTTCCACTTGGGGTAACCAACGAGGGGTTAGAGGCCCATCAACTACCGCTTGGTTCATAGTTCCTTTGTAGCACTTACATATTATCCTTTCTACTCGTTTCATGTGCTTTTTGTGGCTTTTGCATTGATTCTCTTTGTGTTTCCGTCGTGTTCTTGTGTTTGTGTCTTAGGTGGTGGCTCCGGTTCCGATGTTCATCGCACCAATCTCGCCCGTGACACCGGGTCCAAGCGTCTGCGCACCCCCAGTGATGTGCCAGAGGGCTCCAATCCCCAACGCAAGTTCAAGACCGCCGCCAACAAGCACAAGGAATCATCTATGACCATGGAAGAAATGCCAGCTAATGAGTTCATGGCAAGGAGGAAGCTCAATCCTTATGGAGAGCCCCGGGCCCAGTTCCATGGAGATGAACTATTTTGGACCAAGCAGCAGTATCGCAGCTACACAGAGGTACTCAAGAGCAAACACAACCTATATGTGGATGCTCATTGGGTTGACATGGCCCACATGCGGAGGGCTGATAACCTGGCCTACTTTGCCGAGGCTCTGGATCTGGTAGAGCAGTTTGGGATTGAGCACATCATGACCTTTCAGCATGATTTTGACCCTGAGATCATTGCTCAGTTCTATGCTTCGGTGCACTTCCATACCAAGGAAGACCGCACCATGACTTGGATGACAAATGGTCACAAGATGACTGCGACTTGGAAGGAATTCATGGATCTTATTCAGGTTGCTGACGAGGGACTCCACAACCCAATTGGAGCTCGGCCTCATGCCAACCCAGAAGCTGCCAACAAAGACCATATGTTACCGTTTTATGTGGAGAAGACACTTGCGAGTGGCAAGAAGACATGGGTGTTGAACCCCTTTTTGGACATCATGCATAGGATCTTCCGCAACACCTTGTTTCCTCGAGTTGGGGACAAGGACAAGATTCACTCATACCTCGTTGACATGCTACTGATGTGTGAGGAGGCTCGCACAACTCAGTCTCCACCACTTGACATATCCCATATCTTGTGGTGTGAGCTTCGCTTTGCGATCTGCACTCGCAAGGTGCCCATGTACGGTCCGTTCCTGTTTCTGCTCATCTCCAAGACTTGGGAGCACCTTTACCCTGATGAGGAGTTCAAGGCAGAGTGTATTCGTCATGACCCCATCTGTCTTCGCATCAAGACTCGTTGGGCCAACACTGCTACTCGTGCACAAGCTGCTGCAGCACAGATGGGTACTGACGAGGAGCCTGTGGAGGAGGATCCAGCTGAGGATAGTTCTGGAGGATATGCTCCTCCCTCGTCTGAGCCATCTTGGGCTAAGAAGCTGAAGAAAAAGATGAAGGACCTTTTCTGTATGCAAGCTCAGGGTCAGTACAAGGCACATGTCACTCACAAGCAATCTCGCCAGCGTGACAACAAGATCATGAGGATCTTTGGTGAGCATGTGTCCAGTGGGTCAGAGGAGATCATCACTCCTGAGGCAGAATGGATGGCCCATCAGGGGTACAAGTGGTCTGATTCTGACGAGGAGCAGCAGGAGGAGCAGCAGGAGTCCGATGGAGAGCATGACGACTAAGATCTCCTGCCAGAGCTACCACCTCTCTTAGTTGTCCTCTTTCCCTTTGTGGTGTCTCGATGCCAAAGGAGGAGAGAGTGGGATTTGCGTCTTGTGCCGTTCTTTTTGCTTTTCGTTGGTCGAACTCTGTTTGCTTGTTTGCTTTTGTGTCGTGTGCGTGAGACTATCATATGGTGTAAGACATATGCTCTCCTCTATCGTTAAACTCGTTGTTATGTCTCTACTATATTATGTTGTAAGCAGTTAGTTTACTTCCCCTCTTATATGTGCTCACCTTATCCTCCTTACTATTGTGCGTAGTCTCTTATTCATTATATGCAAGGAGTATATGTTTTATAGAATATAGGGGGAGCATTGATCCTAGTATGTGTGTTGTGCAGTCCAAAGCACTCTCTTTTGTATGCACACATCTAGGGGGAGCTTGCCTATATTCTAGTGTTTATTAGGATTGCATACTTTCTTATATATTCTTGTGCAAAGCCCGTATTGTCATCAATCCACCAAAAAGGGGGAGATTGTAAGGGCATATTTCTCCCTAAGTAGTTTTGGTGATTGATGACAATGCATTTGCGGACTAATCGTGTGCTCTAATCTCTTTCAGATATATCTCACCTAGGCACAAGACGATTGTGAGCCCCTCGGAATCTATGGAAGACGGTGTTTCCTTTTTACTTCTTTTTCGGTGGATTTGAGTAATAGGAAAGCCGTACTATTAAGAGGGGGTCCGCTTCGGAAAGGTTTGGGTGGAATCAACACGTACACATCTATACTCTCGCACCACCTTTCCTTTGCTTCTCTGGAGCTCCGGCCGTTCTCCTCGTAAGTACAAACCATGGCTTCCTACTAGTACAGCTGCCTGGCAGGCGGTAGTACCGCTCATGGTAAGCGGTAGTACCGCACAGCCACACGGTAGTACCGCCTCAGGACGTGGTAGTACCGCACCAGCGGTAGTACCGCATCACGAGGATGATAGTACCGTGTATCTAGCCCGACACTGCACCTAGTACGGTAGTAGGTGCGGAAGTAATTTTTTACTTCCGCATCCTACGCGGTAGTACCGCTTGAGACAAGCGGTAGTACCGTGCCGTGTTTTTGCTGCTACCGTATTTCTGCGGATGTAGCTACGGATGTATTTTATTTCATCCGTGCTTGTCCTCAGCCTGCTTATCTCTGCCTTGCGGTAGTCACTACTAGGAAAAGGCCTACTAATGGCGCACCTATTTTGGCCATTAATGGCGCATTAGTGGTGCGCCATTAGTGCCACGCCATTAGTATATTTTACTAATGGCGCACCTGTGGTGCGCCAGTAGTATCTGGTATACTAATGGCGCACCACAGATGCACCATTAGTATATACCACGGTGCGCCATTAGTATGCCTCCGAGGGGGCCATATATATCCAGGTGCTTTGGCATACTAATGGCGCACTACTGCCTGATGCGCCATTAGTAACTTTGGCATACTATTGGCGCACTGTTGGTTGATGCGCCATTAGTATCCTTTGGCATACTAATGGCGCACTGTGATGTGATGCGCCATTAGTATGGATATTAGGCTTTTTATTTATTTTTAAATTTTCTGTTTTTTGCACAGGTTACAAAATGTATTATTGGACAGAATATAGACAGCACCAGCACACAGCAACAACAGATTCATCGAATACAATAGAAGATTAGTCTCTGATACAATTCATCATATTAGTCTCCGAATACAATTCATCATATTAGTCTCCGAATACAATTCATCATATTAGTACCAATTAACAGACAATACATAAGCAATATATAAGTATGCAACAGAACGATCGGAAGAGAAAAGCAAGACATTAATAGCATCGGTTACATCTAAGTTGAACGACTGTCGAAACCAAAGAGACATACTACAAGTTCATTAAAGTTTAATTACAACATGAGCCAATCGATGTTTCGGAACTAGACACAGCATCACTACTTTCGACTCGACTCAAGGGACCGGAGCGTGGATGAAGCCGCCGTCTATCGTGGGAGTCATGAAATCGCGGGCGTTGTCAGCCTGCATTTGTAGCATTGTGTCAATGTCACTGTTGGACGGTTGATTTCTGAGGTAGAACTGCCCCGAGGTACGGAGGACATCTTGATGGATGATTTCCGCAAACTCCGACTGGATGCGAAAGTATTCTTGTCTGATGTCCGCGTCCTGGATTGCGGACACGCTCGCGGCCCAATCTTTGAGTTTACTCGGTAGCAGAGTTGATGATGGTCCCGTACGATCGCCCGCATGTGATGGATGGCGTGGTAGGCACCCTTCTGACCGCCAGGCGGCTGCTTGACGCAGCAGAATGTCGTATTGTGGGAGTACACGTGCTTGCCGTACTTACGAATAGGCCTGGTGAAGGTGCCTCTAGATTTGGTGTAGCCGGGGAGAACATCATCAAGAACATTCTTGACATTTGTGTAGTCTACCTTCGACTGACAGTCCGAGTCGAAATACGTGGCCATGGAATATTTGGGGCTTAGGAGGATGAGTGTGCAATGTGTGTCACTGCACAAAACACGGAATGTTAAAACAAAAACGATAGAAATCTAAGAATTCATATGTTACGGGGCGGTTGAGGGGACGACTTACTCAGGAAAGTAAGGCACGAGGAAGTTATCCTTATCTTGGTTTGCCAGAATGACGCCTTCGAGGTAAGAACTCGCGACTTGCCGGTCCCCAGCGCTGCCCAAGATCTTGGCACGCATGTAGAAGGGGTCGACTATCACGATGTGCGGGGTCTTGTCGCGAATGATCCGCAGCTCCATACTCAGCGAAAATAGTCGAACGAAGGTGTAGTGCAGCGGATGAAGGTTCAACATAGCGTAGATGTCATCAAACCGCAGGACGATCGTACCCTCGATGGAGTTATCCACAAAGCCCTTGCCCTCTGTCACCATGGCCACGAAAACCGGGTATGCCACATCCTTCTCTCTGAGACGCCGCTTCTCCAAAGAAAGAACACTGTCATGCAGACTCCGCATAGCACCGGTTGCAGCTTCGAGCATATTTCTCGGTAGCATCGGCCTACCCGCCACATGCACCCTCCTCATTACATCCTCAGGTGAAGGTGGCCCGTCCTGAGCACGGATCGTACTCAGTGCCGGCTGGCTCGCACCCTTGTTAGTCTTTCTTTTCCATGCCTTCTTCTTCTCCTATAATGGGACTGAGTTCTGCTCACAGACCGCCTTCTTGAGTGTGTTGGGGCTGATAATATTTCGCACCTCGCCTATCTGAGGCTCGGTGAAGTCGGCAGCTGGAGGCGTCTCCTGAGAACTGAACGGCAGACGACGCCTGTTGCAACTTGGTTTCTCCGCGGTACCAGCTAGATCGCGCATGTCTTTTGTAGGGTTGGGTTCCTGAGAAGGAGGCCCCATGAAGTCGCCACCGTACCCATGATCGGCAAAGTACTGATCGATGTTGGAAAATGTATCGTCGTCGTTGTCGTCGTCGTCGTTCGGATCCTGTGCCATATGCATGTTTGGATCCAGTGGCATAGGGATGTCCGGCACCGTTGCGGCGGTCTTGCCATGGGGCTGACTTGGCGCCGGCACAACTGGCGGTGTTGTCTTTGGGGTGGTGTCCCCCACCCCCAAACGAATCTGGCTCTTCGGCCAAAGCAGGGGCCAGCTCAGGCAGGCGCTGAGGGTCATCACGTCATCTTCGTCGGCCCCGACGGGTCGAATCGGAGGTAACAACTTGTCGCAACCTGGCAGCACCCGAACAGTTGAACCCTAAACAAGTTGGGTGGCATCCAAGTACCGTGAACATGGGGTTGCCCGGTTGAATGATTTTTCCCTTGGCGACATCGACCAACTCGTTGTTCATGAAGTGCAGGAGAGTGCACGGAACATCGGCGGTGCCCTGCGAAAACATGTAGGGCATCAGGGATGCCCAGTCAAAGGCAAGGAGATGAAGTCCTCGGCTGAGAGAGGCTTAATTAGTTATTGTGATGATGGCGTCGAGCTCGGCTAATGTCGAGGCACCGCCAACGGCGGGCGTGCAGTTGACGGAGGGGGCGCTTACTGCAGAGGTGCCGGCCGGCGTACACCCGGGTGCATTAAGCTCCCATGCCGGCGTCGGAGACACCAATGCCGCCTCTGCCGGAGACACCAATGGCCCCGCCATCGCATTCTGCGAGTTGCTGGCCGTAAAGCTGGGAATTGGGGGCGGCCCTTGTTGGCCGCCCGCAGTCCACGCCTGCAACCCATCGATCAAGGTAGGCACAATGGCGGTGATCGTCGCTCCTAGTTGTTGTTGCACTTGCTCTTGGACAATCTCTGGAATCCGCGCCACTTGTGCCTTGAGTTCTTGAACCTCGCGCGACTGGCTTTCCAAGCTGGTCTTTTTCTCCTTTCGCCCACCAGCGTTATAGTATGACGACCATTTTGTGGACAAGCCTTTGCCGGCCACACGACCAGCTGACGACGACTTACTGAGCTTATCCTTTTTCTTCATTACATTCAACGCCCTATTTAGAGTGGTGTCCCAAGGGTTGCTCTTAGTCGACCCCGCGCTACTGCTTTCAGTCGCCTGCGGAAGGAATGTGAACCATTTACAAATTTGGCTTCATTAATTAGAATGCAACCATATGGAGCTAATTACGCGGGGTTTTATTCCTTACCAGAACAAGCTCAAGTGCCCTGGTCTTCGGATCCGTGGTAAGCTCCTTTGTTTTCGGGTCCTTCTTGTACCGGGCCCTGACAAATTTCCTGGTCTGCTTGTCACCGTATTTATCGAAGAGGGGTGGTAGGCCTTGCTCGGCACGGTCCGCCTCCTCCTTGTCCCATATAGGCTCCGCCACTCTGTAACCGCCGGGACCGAGTGTGTGTTCCCCTAAGTTCAGCTCCCGCATTTCTTTCCCCCACTGACTTGATTCGGAGGTTGCGGTGCTCGAGCACTTGATCTTGAAGTCGTTGTAGTCATCTTCGGTGATCGAAGGATTTTTCTCCTTGATCTTCTCATAACTCTCACCTTTCTCGATCATTCTCTTCACATTGCTTCTCCAAGTAGACAGGGCCGTGCTCATCCTCGTGAGGGCAGTATTGTTCACTTTATTCCCTTTGAGGCTTGTGTTTTCAAATTCAGCGGGGAACTTGTATCGTTCGTGCAGCTTCGTGAAGAGGAGGTTGCGCAAATTCCCTCGGTCAGGATGCCTCAGGTTCTCGGTGTTGATCGAGACGGTGCTCCGGAGAATGCACCCGAGCTGAAGCGAGTACCCCTTGACTATTCGTTCGGGCGCCGTTGGATTCCCGTCGGAGTCCACTTCAGTAAATTCCTCCTTGACGGTGCGGAGCATGGTCGGGAGCCGGTCCTTCCGTTGCCTCTTCGGTTGGTTGCCATCTGTGCGTGCGCCGGCATCATCAGTGGTGGCATCCTCGGCGGCACCATCAGTGGTGTCATCCCCGACGACACCATCAGTGGGGTCATCCTCGGCGGCACCATCAGTGGTAGTGTCAGGATCGGTGGGGAAGGCGGCGTCCTCATACAAGTGAGGTTGTTCCTCCATCTCCTGGGACAGCTCCCAGAATGCCTTCCCGCCCGAACCCCCGGCCTCATCGTTGTTGGCCATGTTTCTCTCTAAATAGGAAAAAGGTTTGGTCAAAAAGTTGGTTATTGTCAAGGAACAAGATCATGGTCTCATCATTTAGGGTTTGTCGACACCGAGGCATCCTAAAAGCTAAGCTTTTATCATTGAGGGTTTTTCAACGCCGAGGCACCCTAAAAGCCTAAGCTCATCATTTAGGTTTTTATCGACACCGAGGCACCCTAAAAGCCAAGGTTTTATAATTTATGGTTTGTTGACACCGAGGCATCCTAAAAGCTAAGCTGGGAAGGAGAATTCTAAGTTGGGCCTAATCACTTGGCTCTATTGCCGCCTATGGTTTAATGCAGCAAGAATAAAGGGGCAGTTGATCCTACTTAATTAACTACTAAGATACCCCAGCCCATGCATTAGTCACAAGTACCCCATATGTCCTATTTTTAGCAAAGTCATGCTAAAATTCACGGAAAATTTCAGCATGACCTTTGCTGAAAATAGGACATATGGAGTACCCGAATTTGCCGGAACGGAAGTTAATCGACATTCCAGCAAACTCAAGGGCCTCTCGGGGTACCTGCAAAATCATTATCCCCGCGTAATGAAGTCGCCAATGGGTCATTTCAGAAGATCACAAGTAGCATCATCACAAGTACAACATCATCACAAGTACAGCAGCAACAACAGTGAATACAGGCATAACAGCAGCAGCAACAGTTAAGAAAATGTTGCAGAAGCTTGTAAAACAATACTTTGAAGTTCAAATCCAAATATTTACAACAAGGAACCAAATACATGACCACCATTATTATCATTGTTCTAGTGTGACATACAAGTAGTACTAGTGTACATGAAAAAAAAACCTAAAACCTAAAACCCCAACAGAACATCAAGCCCACCAACCGGCTAAACGAACTAAAGATCTCATTGGACGAGGAATATCAAGCCCACCAACCGGCTAAAAGAGAACAAAACCCAACTTGCATAGCAACTTGTCAAGAACTGACCCAAGTGGAGCTTATCTAGTTATCTCCACTTCTTTAGCTAATAGGTCTCTGTTTGAGCGGGAGAGAATGGTCACGAGTAGGTTGATTACCAAGAAAGCACCTGACACGACTGGCTGAAAATACAGACTTGGGATGACAGCGAATAAACGTAACCAACCCTAACTGCAAATTAACTAGAGTTGAAGCTGGTAAACAGGAGAACAAGAGCATTAGGTAAGGCTCCACCAATGTTCAAGCATCTTTTATTTAGGATCAAGTTAAGCTCCACAGAGATGTATAAATACAATATATATGAGACTATAAACCGTAAACCATGCCTGAGACTGAGACTAGATTCAGAAATGAACAGTAACACAGAAGACAGAAATTGTGCAAGATACTCTTGTCAAGTGTAACTTATGCCAGGTCTGAATTGCCATATATGCAGCAGTAATTAAAATGAGTCAAATGGAACAGGCTGCTAGCTGAGAGTAAGAGCACACCAACCAGATCAGACTTAGCCTAGTCTGAGAAATACTAACTAGGACTAGCCCCTTGTAAGCCTATTTTGAATTAACGAAAGATTAAAAGTAGCAGGTGCAATGCAATTGTATCATATACATTGGGCTAAACGTGGTCTCAGCATTCAGAGATCATCTTCTAGAAGCAATGCATACAGCTTAGGTCGTCAGATAACTTAACTTGGGAAAATGCTGGGACAAAGCAATACTAGTGGCACATTTGCAAGACTTGCGGTAGCTGACCTAACCTAGTGTACGGAAGCATTCCAGCAAAGATATCCATGGAAGATCATGTCTCAGGTGTTTGACTGACGGCGACCAACTGAATGGAACCGAGCAAACCACAAATTCAGACAAGTAGAAAATACAGGTCTAGAGATTGAAAATCCCCTAACCAGAGTCTAAACCTAAAATTTTGCCTTTGTCCAACCCTAACTGCTAACTGAATATTTATTTTGTAATCAACTAGGCCTTGCAAATACAGGTCTTGCAACTAACTAATTGAAAATCCCCTAACCAGAGTCTAAACCATGACTTTCTTCAAATGTCTAAACCTAAAATTTTGTAATCAACTAGGCAATTCAGAGGTCAGTGTTTGTCCAACCCTAACTGCTAACTGAACATGCACTGGAAAAATCATGAAGCAAGTACTTATCATCAAATAATCATCTTTGTATTCTCACAATATCAAATCTACAGCAAGTACTCGGCCAATACAAAAATCAGGAAAAAAGAGAGGAACAAACAGAGGATGCGAGAGGAAGGAGGGAGGAGTGGTGGCTACCTGCCTATGGATTGGTCGCCGACGTAGCTCCGGGCGGCGGCGTTGCTGCTCGACGAAGGTGGCGATGCTGCGGCAGAGGCGAGGGGCTCGTCCGGGGGGTGGAGAGGCGTCGGTGGCGAGGCCGCGGCAGCGCTAGGGCATGGCGCGGGCGTCGGGGGAGGACGTCGAGGGCGCGGGCGCGGGCAGAGGGGGGACGGCGAGGGAGGCGACGCTCGGCTCGGGAAGGTGGTGCGGGGGCGGCGAGGGAGGCGGCGCTCGGCTCGGCGGGGGTGGCGCGGGGGCGACGACGTCGGGGCGCTGGAGGGAGGGAGAGGGAAGGGGATTGATCTGGCGAGGGAGAGAGGGAGGGTGCGGTGGGGGACGAAGTATGGATGGGGAAGATTACTAATGGCGCACCTCCCCCTAGTGCGCCATAAGTACGGAGATTCTAATGGCGCACCTCCCCCTGGTGCGCCATTAGTATTGTGTTTTAGTTACTAGCCCGACTGGTCAGGTTATATCCCACCTAACCCAATCCCCATTAGAACACACCCACTAGCTCGACTGGTCAGCACGCAGCACACCCACCAAGAGGTCCTGGGTTCGATTCCCAGGCTCCCCAATTTTTTTATGCATTTAAAATGTTGTTTGACACTTATTTGTGTTTAAATATGTTCAAACTTGTTTAAATCATAACAGTAATATTTTTTTAAAAAATATCATCAAATTTGTTATTTGAAAATATTTATGAATATGAAAAAATATCATCAAATTTATTATTTTGAATATATCATGAGTTCATGGGTCGGCGGCGGCGACCGGTGGAGCGAGGGAGGGTGCGGTGGATCGTCGGCGGCGGTTGAGTAGGGGAGGGTGCGGGGGGTCGGCGACGGCGACCGGTGGAGCGGGGGGGTGCTCGGCGGCGAGGGGGACCGGATCTGGCGAGGTGGGATAGCGATCGAGATGGAGGGGGATCGAGATCGAGTGTCCATGAAATTTAAAAACATTCAAGAGTTCAAAAAGTGCCCATGAAATACAATCGAGAAATGAAGGCTACGATTTAAATACAATCGATCTTAGCTAGCTATCGGTTCACAATCTTCTTGCCCTTCTTTTTCGCAAATGGAGTTCTTGTGTGGAATGGACGTCCTTTAGGTAGGGTGGTCCCGCTTCTTCTTGTGGTGTATGCTGCTACTTCATCATCGTCGTCATGTTCGATCCTCGGGTCGCCGTACTTGTCGAAGTCTTGCTCATTGGCTACTCCATCCATTCCGATGATCTTCCTTTTGCCTCTCCTCACGACAACTCGACTGGGCTTTGACGGGTCGGTAATGAAGAAGCATTGGTCAACTTGGGAAGCCGGTACCCATGGCTCATTTTTCGCGGTGACGTTTGCGCCCGCTGTCTTGGATTTGGCTTCGGGTATAACCATGGTGGTGAAATACCGGTCTTCTTTTAGGACGCTCTTGGCCCATCTGACACGGAACATCGGGACCTTCTCTCTAGCGTAGCTCAGCTCCCAGATCTCCTCGATCCTTCCGTAGTATCTGTCCTTGTCGTTACCGGTGTAGGTTTCCATCGTTACCCCGGAGTTCTGATAACCATCGCTCTACATGTCCTTGGCCTCGGTGTAGAATGTGTAGCCGTTGATAACGTACGCCTCATAGGTCATCAGGTTGTGCTCGGCGCCCTGTGACAAGGCGAATATGAGTTGTTCTTCCGCGGAAGAATCCTCATGTAAAGGGTACGACAGAAGCTTCTGCTTGAACCAACGCGTGAAACATGAGTTGTGCTCTTTGATTATATCTCCGTCCGTCCTCTGTTGGCCTCGGTCATTGTACGTCTTCTCAATAAAGGTTTTGTGCTCTACCACCCAAGGATCGACCACATCTATGTGTTGTAGCGCGACTAGGTTTGCTCTTTCAAAGTCGGCGAGTCGACCCTCGAAGTCGACATGCATTTCGCGGCGACCCTCACGGTGACCCCATCAGGCGAGCCTGCCGAGGTGCCTATTGACGGGCAGACCAACGGGGTTCTCGATGCCTAGATAATTTGTGCAGTAGGAGATGCACTCTTCGGTCAGAAAGCCCATGGCTATGCTTCCCTCTGGACGTGACATGTTGCGAACATATCCTTTGATGACACCATTCATCCTTTCGAACAGCATCATGCTGTGCAGGAACGTCGGCCCGAGTTGGATGATATCGTCCACGATATGGACTAGCAGATGCACCATAACATCGAAGAATGCGGGCGGGAAGTACATCTCAAGCTCGCATAGTATCACCACGATCTCTTCCTGCAGCCTTCTGAGTTGCCTCACGCCAACCGACTTCCGAGAGATGACGTCAAAAAAGTTGCATAGGCCAAATAGCGTTTCACGGACGTGCGCGTCCATGATCCCACAGATTGCAACTGGAAGTATCTGCGTCATCAGCACGTGACAGTCGTGAGACTTCATCCCGCTGAACTTCTGCTTCACTGGGTCTAGGTATCTGCTTATCTTCCCCGCGTAACCGTAAGGAAGTTTTACTTCTACGAGGCAGGTGAAAAACTGCTCGATCTCCTCCTGACTTAGAGTGAAGCACGCGGGAGGGTAGTCATTTCCGGTCTTCTTGGCCTTTTTGCCTTTGCGACGACTTTCCGTGTCCTGCTTCGCCTCATCATCATCATCATCATCATCATCATCATCATCATTAGCGTGAAGCTCCTGCCTGATGCCCATTGATTTCAAGTCTGCCCTTGCTTTCGGCCCATCTTTGGTCCTCTCTGGCATGTTGAGCAGGGTACCAAGCAGACTCTCGCACACGTTCTTCATGATATGCATGACATCAAGGCTGTGAGGCACATGGTGGATCTTCCAGTACGGCAAGTCCCAGAAAACAGACCTCGTTTTCCATACCTTCAGCAGCGGCTCTGGCACCTTTCGCTTCTTTCCCGGCTCTGGCGCCTTTTGCTTCTTTCCCGGCAGTGGGCAATCTTTCCAATTTTTCAACAGCTCGTCTATTTCCTCGCCGCTCCTCGTACGCGGGCGTCCTCGGGGTTCGGTTTCACCATCGAACAGATCCTTGCGTTTTCTCCACATGTCATCGTCGCAAAGCCACCTTTGATGTCCCATGAACACGATTTTCGAAGACCTGGGATCTCTATCTAGCTGGCGATACGTTGCGTCATCCATGCACCTGACGCATCCAGAAAATCCGTGGACCACCTGCCCCGCGACATATCCGTAACCGAGATAGTCGTGCACCGTCGTGAGCAGTGCGGCTCTCATAGGGAAATATACTTTCTCCGCGGCGTCCCACGTATTGGCTGGCGTTTTCCACAACGTGTCAAGCTCCTCTTTCAGCAGCCCCAGATACAGATTGATGTCGTTCCCTGGTTGTTTCGGTCCTTCAATTAGCATACTCATGTGAATGTACTTCCTCTTCATGCACAACCAGGGAGGAAGGTTGTACATCCACACAAACACAGGCCAGGTGCTATGTGTGCTTTTCTGGCTGCCAAATGGATTGACTCCATCGGTGCTCGCGCCCAGCACGATGTTCCTTGGATCGTTCCCAAATTCTAGGTCTTCGAAGTTCAACGCTTGCCACTGGCTCGCATCCTTAGGGTGACTCAGCATCTTGTCTTTTTTATCTATCTCCGGATCATAAGCGTCATCTTTTCGCTTCTTCTCCTCCCTATCCGCGTGCCAACGCAGGAGCTTTGCTACCTTAGGGTCCGCGAAATACCGCTGCACACGAGGAGTGATCGGAAAGTACCACACCACTTTTCGAGGAGCTTTCTTCCTCTTCTTGTATCGAGTGACACCGCACACCGGACATATGGTAGACTCCGCGTGCTCGTCCCGATAAATGATGCAATTGTTCATGCACACATGGTATTTCACGTGCGGTAAATCCAGAGGACACACAATTTTCTTCGCCTCCTCGAAACTGGTCGGGCACTTGTTCCCCTTGGGAAGACGTTCGTGCCAGAATGACATGTTCTCGTCGAAGCATGCGTCGGTCATTTTGTGTTTTACCTTCATCTCCAGAGCCATGAGCGTTACTTTCAGGCGGGTATCCTCGGGCCTGCATCCTTCATACAATGGAGTAACCGTGTCTAACTCCAGTTGATCCATCTTGGCTTTCTCTTGGGCGGCAGCTCTTGCGTTATCCGTCTTCTTGAGAAGCAGCTCTTGAATATGAGGGTCCTGCACCCAGCCCATCGATGGTCCAGCGTCGTCTGCTCCGCCGGCATCATCATCTTCATGATCATGCCCATCGTCTGCTCTGGCATCTTCCTCATCATCATGTCCTGCATCTTCTACATGATGACTGTGTACAGCATCACCATCGTGATCATCTCCTGGGGATTCTTCGTCTTCTCGCCCGCCCGAGCCGCGGCGGTTGTCTTGCTGCCCTTCCTCATTTCTTGCCCGCCCCCAGGGACGACTTCGTAGTCATCTTCATCACCTTGCCACCGATAGCCATCCATGAAACCACGCAAGAGCAGGTGGTCCCGCACCTGCCGGGAATCCGGGTCCGCAATAAGGCTCTTCAGCTTGCATCTTCGACACGGACATCTTATCTCCGTCTCGTTCTTTTGAAGCATCTCGGCCTTCGCGGACCTCAAAAACCTATTCACGATGCCTTCGGTCATCGTGCGGACCATGGTCGCCTGCGGGGTAGAGCAAAACGATATTTTAGAACCAAGAAATTTTTTGGCATGACTTTCCCTAAAAATAGAACCAAAAAGAATGCTTAATGCCAAAATTCTCGCCGGAACGGAAATGAATCAACATTCCGGCAAAATATTGGCAACTTTTGCATTTCAAATACCGGTACACCTCCAAACACAAACACATATGCAACACCACAAACATATGCAACACCACGAACATACAAGATCTAGCTAGGTCATAAAAAGTGCATGTGCACATTGTTGTAGGGAGGACAACATAAATATAGCTTCCCCCCTTACTTACCTATCAAAACAAGGTAATTTAACCACTTAATTTGAATGAATCTATGGTGGAAATGAGGTGACAAAGAGGAGGCACCCGAGACAAGCTTTGGAGGAGGAGGTGGAGAGAATGAAGTGGGGAGAAAGTGAGTGGGTAGGAGTGGCTGTCCAAAATATCTTGTTGGTGCCCACTTACTAATGGCGTACCACCTCAAAATGCGCCATTAGTAACACAGGTTACTAATGGCGCACCAGCAGGTGGTGCGCCATTAGTAGTTTTGCAAAAAAAAAAACATACTAATGGCGCACTGTGGAATAGTGCGCCATTAGTAATTTTGCAAAAAAATACAATAAAAAAACAACAGTAGTGGCGCACTCTGTGACTGGTGCGCCATTACTAGTTACAACTAGTAATGGCGCACTGTGTCTGGATGCGCCAGTAATATGTTTGGAAAAGGAAAAAAAATTGATACTAATGGCGCACCCCGAGCCAGGTGCGCCATTAGTGTATTCAACTCTAATGGCGTACCAGAAGGTGGTGCGCCATTAGTATATACTAATGGCGCACCGCATGTCTGGTGCGCCATTAGTGTCAATCTCATCTATAGCCCTTTTTCGAGTAGTGAGTACCGCAGGGACGAGCGGTAGTACCGCTCAGCCAGTACTACCGCCCGTGTGCCTTCGCAACAGAGTGCATTCTAGGCTAGTACTACTCCAGCGGTAGTACCGCGCTCTGCGGGCAGAAATGTGGGATAACTGTTGAATTTGTTCTCCCACTATATAAAGGGTGTCTTCTTCTCCAAGGAGACTCACCTCTTCCTCCCCAAAGCTCCATTGTTGCTCAAAGCTCCATTTCCGCCCGATCTCTCTCCCTAACCAATCAAACTTGTTGATTTCCTCGGGATTGCTTGAGAAGGCATTGATCTACACTTCCACCAAGAGATATTTGATTCCCCCACTAATCCTTGCGGATCTTGTTACTCTTGGGTGTTTGAGCACCCTAGACGGTTGAGGTCACCTCGAAGCCATATTCCATTGTGGTGAAGCTTCGTGGTGTCGTTGGGAGCCTCCAATTCGGTTGTGGAGATAGCCCCAACCTTGTTTGTAAAGGTTCGGTTGCCGCCTTCAAGGGCACCACTAGTGGAATCACGGCACCTTGCATTGTGTGAGGGCGTAAGGAGAATATGGTGGCCCTAGTGGCTTCTTGGGGAGCATTGTGCCTCCACACCGCTCCAACGGAGACGTACTTCCCCTCAAAGGGAAGGAACTTCGGCAACACATCCTCGTCTTCACCGGTTCCACTTGTGGTTATTTCTTCCCTTTACTTGTGCAAGCTTTACTTGTTTATCTTATATAGCTTGCTTGTGAGGTTGTTATCTTTACTTCCTATAAGTTGTCATCTTAGTAGCTTATCTAGACAACTTACTTTGACGCTTAATTTAAAGTGGTTAAGAAAACCTCAAAATTGTTAGTTGCCTATTCACCCCCCCCCTCTAGTCAACCATATCGATCCTTTCATTTAGCTAATTGACGATGCGTGTACTTAGATTGCAATGCCTAAAAGGACATCTGAATAATGTAAAATGAAAGGCAACATAAAACACAAGATATATCAGAGTATAAGTAGTTTTGATTAAAAAATATAAGTTGTTTTCTTACATAGAGAAAAAGAAAGAAAATTGGACAACCAAATATTTGGTCCCTATAAAGTACCAAGCACCATCATGGTTAGCCCACACATAAGGCGAACGACCAGTAGAACAGAAGTTTGAACCGCGGGGCTCCCTGTATTTCGTTTAGATTCTGATTTTAATTTGTACGTTCTCTAAAGGACATAGGAAATAGGGATATTTAAATTAGTGCCCCTGGTTCCTTAGTTGTGCTCACTTTTCCCCACGCTCCAAATGTTTGCTCACTTTTCCCCTCTTCCTTAGCTGAAACTCTCACAAATGCTCATAGCGGCCGTTTGCCGTCTTGACCGTCCATTGACCATTAATTGCTGACGAGTGGGGCCGAGTCTTTGTCTGACTGTTGCTTGCTGATGGGTGGGACCGCAAGGAGACACGTTTGTCTGAATCTGAAACATGCCCTGTCTAGACAGGCCGCACTGCACCGCGCCGCCCCGCCCCCTCCGCCGGCGTCGTGCCGCGTCCACCGCAGTTGTTTCTTCCACCCTATGCCCCTATTCCGTTCATCAGCGACGTCGCGTCTCCGCCAGATATAGCCCACCTCCCCATCTAGGATTACATAGCGATGTTGATTGAGGACACCCGGAATGCAGTCGACCGTGGAGAGGATTGGGTCGAATCCGCGGTAGATAATTCATGGATTAAACCTGGGTAAGCATTGTTTCCTCTCGAATTGACGTTCTAAGTTGTATTGTAGGCCGTATTTGACTTCTGTTTGCTTGAATCGTTCGAATTTGTGCTCGATTTTACCTGGCTAACTGAAGCCTTTATTTGCCTCAACAAAATAGGATTGATCCCGCGCTGGCTTTCCGGCTGACGATTAGAATGGAAACTAGTGTGATTCGTGGTACTAAACCGCATTTGATTTCATCATTTTCTATCCCAAAGTGGTAGAAACCAGCATATCTTTCAAAGATTTGCAAGCTGAGCTCAGAAACACCTATCCCTGGAGTGATGCCGATGCTGTTGAACTGAATTACTTTAGCAGTGACGAGCAAAGATTTCTCCCACTAACTTGCGACGACCATATGCCGTTGCTTTTTGCTGGGATTGCTGGCTGTCGATTCGGTAAACTCCAAATCGATGTGCTTCAGCCACGCGCAGAACGGGTGAAGGGGAAGGGAGTTCAGACATCATTTGTCTGTGCTAACAGCCAGCACCCCGGCACTCCTTGTAGGTCGACACCAAGTAAAGCAAGTGGTTCATGGAGCCACAACATGCATGCTGCCAATTGTGGTTCTGATTCAGCTGCTGCTTCCCGTGTACCTTCTGCAGTTAGTGTAGAAGAGGATGCAGAACCTGACGAGGCAGTGCCTACAAATGATGATGAAGACGGGATGATGTTTCCTGAACTGGTCGATGTAGCCAGTCAGCAAGCAGTGGATGACGAATATATGGAGGAGCCCATCAGCCAAGCTAGGTTTGATGACACTGACGATGAAGAGAAGATGGAGAACATGGACAGCTTAATCGAGGATGAATACGATGGTGATGACATGCCAACAATTGAGTGGAACAGGGAAAAACCTGAGCTTAGTGTAGGTACCATTTTCCAATCAATGGTGGACTGTCGGAATGCAGTGACAACATGGTGCATTATATCTGAAAACACCTATAAGATTAAAAGGAGTGACCCAGCAAGGTTCACAGTTTTTTGTCCATATCCTAGGTGTAGGTGGAAGTTGCATGCATCTCGTATGAGAAAGAGCAAATATATTCAGGTAATCCAAGTTCAGTTAGTAATTTAGTTTCAGATTGTTGAGTAAGGTTTCTTAACTGTTTTTTACCTTTTTATTTTGTTTCAGATAAAGAAAAACCAACACAAGCACAGCTGTCCACCTGGAGGGGGAGGGGGGAAGGCCAAAACCAAGCTAGAAAAAACTAGGTGGGTGGCAGATGCTATATTGGATTGGCTGAGAGATGAACCTGGACTTGGTCCAACAACACTCCATGGCAAGCTTTTTGAGAAGTACAAGATATAAATTCCTTACATGAGAATTTTCAATGCTAGGGAAAAGGCTCTTGACAGAATTAATGGTCAATGGAATGACGGTTTTCAGTTGCTTTACACTTTCAAAGCTGAAGTGGAGATGGCAAGTCCAGGGAGTGTTGTAGAGATTGACAAGCATACAGTTCAATTCAAAATAAAAGGGAAGTCATTTCAGAAGGAGTGCTTCAGAAGGGCTTTTGTTTGTTTCAAGGCTTGATGGCAGGGGTTTCTAGATGGTTGCAGGCCCTATTTGGCTGTAGATGCTACACATTTGACTGGAAGATGGAGAGGACAACTAGTAGCAGCTTCTGCAGTTGATGGACACAACTGGCTATTCCCAGTTGCATTTGGTGTGGTGGAGGCAGAGTCTGAGGAAAGTTGGGTCTGGTTTCTGCAGCAGTTGCGCAACATTATAGGCACACCACCAGGTTTAGCTATACACACAGATGCTTGCAAGGGTTTAGAGAGTGCAGTGGAAATTGTATTCCATGGAGTGGAGCATAGGGAATGTATGCGACACCTAGCGCATAATTTCAAAAAGAAGTTCGAAGGTAAAATTTATGATGAGAACTTATGGCCAGCATCATACACATGCAGCAAAAGGAAGCATGAACACCATTTGAGAGTGTTGTATGCTCAAAATCCTCTTGTGAAGGAGTACATGGATGCACATCATGGTAAGGTGTGGTCAAGAAGCAATTTCAACGAAATCTGCAAAGTAGATTATGTGACCAGTAACCTTGCAGAATGCTTCAATTCAAAGTTCAAGTCAGTGAAAGGGCTCTTGTTGTGGCAAGCATTTGACAAGATGAGGCAAATGATCATGATAAAGATGGCTCTTCGCAAAAGAATTGCAGAAACACAATATGTTGGTCATCAAATGCTCCCATCACTGATTAAGGCATTGCACTTGAAGGCAAGAGGACTGAAGATGAAATGTATTCGATCTGGTACATATGAGGGAGAGGTTACCTATACTGGCACTAAAAATAGGGTATGGAGGTATCCTGTGAACCTAAGTACTAGAGAATGTACTTGTAGGCAATGGCAGATGATAACCCTCAACCGTAAGGGATCGAGATAGTCTTCGCGGGTAAGAATAACCCAATTTATTGATTCGACACAAGGGGAGCCAAAGAGTATTTATAAGCTTTAACAGTTGAGTTGTCAATTCAACCGCACCTGAAATATACTAACTTGCAACAAAAGATAAGTGGTAACAGTGATATGATAGTGATGATAGTAATAGTAAAAGTAAATAGCAAAAGTAAATAGCAGTAGTAAATAGCAAAAGTGGCAACTAGTGACAAGCAAGGTTTAAAATACTGTAGGCTAGGGAGATGGATGGTTGGGCGTTGCATGGATGAGATAGTTTCTAACTTGGGGCACGGCACACGGAAAAGTAATGATCATCTAGGCAAATATCAAACATTAGGCATGTATCCCGTAGGTAGTTGTGCGTGCTTGCAATAAGAACTTGCACAACATCTTTTGTCCTACCATCCCGCTACGAACGGGGCCAAAAGGAACTAATGGATATTAAGGTGCTCCTGTCAAAGAGCACCGGAACAAAGCAATGAACTCAATGGATACATGTAATCCTCAAACTACGGACCATCCCCTTTGGTGTCCCAAGCTGTCACCTTTGGGATCGCCGGTTCCGAACCGTAACAGGTGCATACAACTCATAGATAGGATCAAGAACACAAATATATTCATGCAAACACATAAGGTTCAGATCTGAAATCATGGCACTCGGGCCCTAGTGTCAAGCATTAAGAATAACAAGTTGTAGCAAAGATGATAAACACCATACTAGATGATAGGCAACATGCCCCCAACAATCTGACGAACTATTACATGATCTAACTCATCCAATCCCTACCATCCCCTTCGCCTACAGCAAGGGAATTACTCACACATGAAGGGGAAAGTCATGGAGGGATGATGAAGTGGTGATGATGATGACGATGGCGACGATCTCCCCTCTCCGGAGGCCAAATCAGCCTCCAGATTAGCCCTCCCGAAGAAGAACAGAGGGTGGCAGCGGCTCCGCGATGAGAAACAGCAAAAAGGACTTCCGATTGGGGTTTCTGCCTCGGAGGAAAAAATACGGGCTAAAGTAGGGCACCAGGGGGCGTGGGCCCCACCCAGGCGCCCCCCCGGCGCGGCCTAGGGGGGGGGGCCCCCACAGGGCGCCTGGGCACCCCCTGGCCCCCCTCTAGCCCCACTTCTGGTATGTTGTTTCTTCGGGTGCGTGGATTTTTCGTGATTTTTCGTAGATTTTTCTGAGATGCTTAAAAATCCGTTTTCCTGCACACAAATAAACCATACAGCCAGCTCTGCTGAAAACAGCGTTAGTCTGGGTTAGTTTAGTCCAAATCATGCAAGAATGAGGTCAAAACAATATCAAAAGTGTTTGGAAAAGTAGATACGTTTGAGACGTATCAACTCCCCCAAGCTTAGCATATTGCTTGTCCTCAAGCAATTCAGTTCAACGAACTGGACGCGACGAAGAAAACTTTGACAAACTCTTTTGCTTCATTAGATGTATATAAGCATGTACTACGAAAAGAGTTCAGCAAGTATTAACAGTACTTATGAGAACAATGCAAGGAGCAATCCTTCTTTCAAGTGACCAGTCACAAATAATTAAGAGTAAACTATATATTATTGAAAATCAAGACTAGATCACAATGCACATAGCTTGAGCATACTAAGGTGGTATCTCGCTAGCCTCCATGAGTGAAGCAAAACATAAATGCAGAGACTCCTCCAGAGTTTTAAAGGAGACTAGAACTAAGAATTTCAGAATAAATCATATCACAAGTATGCAGAAGACAATGTAATACTTTGGGACAATGCACATTACACTCAGAATGACAATTATGCTCTCCTAGTCAGTGCTTTGAAGAAAGAAGATGAGACTCTCGAACCGTGGCTTTTATTGGCAAAGTTGAAAACCCGTGATCGGAAACAAAAACTAAACATGTACCAGAGCTCTTGGTTTTAAAAACAGAAGTAAATATGTTTTTGAGAGGTGCATATTTCGTCAACGAATGCTAGCAGATAACTCAATCACCTTTTAAGCTAGACAAGTCTCGAGGAACGGCTCCCGCATGAGGACGATCACATCCTCTTAATCTCCTTTGTTTATCACTGCCAAAGTTTTCTGATTTCTCATGAACAAAGCGTGAAGGAGGGTTTGTTTGTTATATTATTTTTTCGAGCCGGGCGCACTCAATGCCAGTTCCTTTTCATATTAGGGGTTTGCACATTATGCATGCAATCCAGGGGTGAAACTTGTCCAACTTAAAGAGATCATGAATTAACTACTACTTCCTCATGAGCTAAAACATAGGCACAAAAAAGAAATGCTTTTGATTAATTTCGAGATGGTACATGAAAGTCTTCGTTAGGGATGGCAGGTAAATACCATATATAGGAAGGTATAGTGGACTCATATGGCATAACAGGTTTAAAGGTTTTGGATGCACAAGCAGTCATTCCGCTTAGTACGGGTGGAGGTTTAGCAAAAGACTGGGAAGCGACCAACTAGAGAGCAATAACGGTCATAATCATGCAGAGCGACAAAGCAACATTGAATCGGGCATGAAAGTGATATAACTATTCTAAAACTCAAAGATCATCAAGGCAAAGTAGACTTTTTAGTCTTAAACATGTGTAAGCATGTGCCAAGTCAATCCAAAAATTCTCTAAAGGGAAATACCACCATAGTATGCCAGACTAGGAACAATGCAATGCATGTAGATCATTTCAATAGCACATTATATACTCTAATTATTCGAGACTAGCCGCAAGGAAAGCATGAACCACTGGATGAGCATTGTAAACATAGCACTATGTCGCTACAAGCTGGTCTCTAGATCATAAGTACAGGCATATGTACAAAAGTAGAAACAATAAGAGTTCATACTGGTCTTCCTTGTTGCTTCCTTTCAGTCGATCTTCATCATTACTGCTTGTCACTTGCACGATCGAACGTAGGAAATATAATCAAATGCCATCACGGACTCGAGTTGATCTCTGAAAACAAAGCAAACTAAAGAGAGAAAGGAAATCTTTTTGGGTTTTTCAAAGGTTGAATAAAAAGCAAAAGAAAGAAAAAATCTTTTTGTTGTTTTTGCAAATAGAGGAATAAAGAAGAACGGGTAAAAACTTCGAAAAGATCAAAGTGAATAAAACGGATAATACAATGGAAAAGTGAGAAGGGCACGTACTCCCCCAAGCTTAGGCTTTTGGCCTAAGTTGGTAGCAGCTACTGCCCCCAGGAGCCTCCTGCTCCAGGGGTATGGTGGTGAGACCAAGGGTCGTAGAAGGATGATGGCGCGTACACCGAACTCCTCGGAGTCTCCCACGAGGAAGGTTCTGAGCGCCAAACAGAGGAAGACCCTTCACCAAACTCGGTGGCGGTCTCATCCTGAAAATGTGGTATCTCACCGTGCCTCTCCTCGTCGGGCACAACCCCCTCCATGGGGTTATGGAACTGATGCTAGACCACGAACTCATCGAACTGGACAACATCAAAGGACCATCCGTTCCTGCGAGAATAATCAAACAAAAGAGGTGCAGGTAGACGGATCTCGCGTTCCGCGGTAGTTCCGAAACGCAAGATATAAACAAGGTTATCAAGTTCAGAGCCCATGGTAACAAACTTATGCCTTTTCATAGCAGCAAGATCAAAGTTTAAATAAGTGAAAGGAGTATCATCAGGGTGTGGGGTGCCTCCAAGATGCTCTAAGATAAGCGTGGCATAAATCCCCCCATATAAGTCCCCCTTGTTACCGTTCATAGCAAGGCGTCGAGCAATTAAGGTACCAATATTATAATCAGACCTCCCTGAGAGGGCTGCTGCCAGGATAGCAATATCCGGAGCAGAAATGTTGCTCGTGTTGTCACGAGCTAACACCCCTCTAGCAATATAATATGCAAAATACCTGAGGTGAGGAAACAAGATGCTGGAGATCTTCGACCGATGAATATCCCTCGCACCCATGCTGCAGAGAGAGTTGATGACGGTTTTCAGCTCGGAGGGCTGCGTGCCCATCCTTGCTGTCCTCCCAATGTTCGGCACACCTATTACTTCACAAAAATTTCCCAGAGTCATGGTGATAAGATCATTATAAATTTTAAACTCAATAGCACCTGAATCAGGATTATATCTAAAACTGTTAATGAAACCGGAGGTGAGTTTCTGATACTGAGTAACACGGCTCGTGACGAGTCGTGTCAAACCTGCATTAGCACAAAGATTATAAAACTCATCCTTGATTCCCGCAGCTTCCATGAATACGTCACATGGATATGTCATCGCACGTGCTGGACTTGTATCTTCCAATAACTCCAGGGGCACATGATCTTCATTATAGCTCACCCTGGCAGTCGATGGTGAAGCTGCGGCTCTAGTGACTCGATCGGAGTGTGCAGGTCTCCTCCTCTCAAGCCATCCTTTTTCCCTTCCTAATAAACTCATTTCTGAAATTTTTTACAATTCACAAAAACGAGGATTAAAACAAAGTGAGCTAAGGCAAACTACTCAACTCACTTGCCCAAGGCATAAACTTGCATCAAAACTTGGAAAATAACTTTCTACACATGCATGCAAGCTCATCTCTACAGCACCAAGAACTACTAAATACTCACAAATGAGGCCACCAATCAAAAATCTAATTGGAGGGGTGGAGTAGTCACATACCAGGGAGTATTTGCTCAAAATTTCAGCTCAAATGATGGGCTGTAGAGAGAGATCGAAGAATCGCCCCCAAGAACAGCAAGAACAAGAAGAACACGACCAGAACTCGGGTTTCTGGAAAAAGAGAGAGAGAGAGAGAGGAGGAAGAGGTACCTGGAGGGGGGCCTTGTGGGCCCCAGGCGCCCTGTGGGCGCGGCCAGGGGCTGGGCCGCGCCAGCTGGCCGCCTGGGCCACTGGTGGCCCCCCTGGCTGGCCCCAGGACTTTTCGGGTCTCTCCCGTTGTGGAAATTTTTAATATAATTTTTCTGGAATTTTTCTGAAAACTTCACTGTTGAAATTTTTTCGAAGTTCAAAAAGCTGCGAAACTCTCTGAAAACTTGAAGCAGTTAGTAGTATTGTAAAGCTTCAAAAACATAGATACTTGGTACAGCAAGTATGACAACACTAAAAACAAATAAATACATAGAAAGCTCAACTTTTTATCCGTATATAACACGTTCACTAGTAAGGTTGATCAAGTCTTACCAACAAACAAGCGGTATATAGAACAAAAAGTCTCACCTCGTACGAAGCAATCACTGAACTTTTACCTTGATGGACATTGTCCCTACCATGATAGTTTTGTATTTGTGAGGCACATGTAGTGGACAATCCCATTCTCCAATTTTCACGGTCTCGATATTCTCTATAGAGTTGAGGGCATGCCTCCTGTCGGTCTTCTTCGGAAAATATACCGTGTGTTCTTTATCATTCACATGAAAGGTAACCTTCCCTTTGTTGCAATCAATAATAGCACCTGCGGTGTTAAGGAAAGGTCTACCAAGAATAATGGACATGCTCCCATCCTCGGGCATGTCAAGCACAACAAAATCAGTAAGAATTAAACAATTAGCAACTTCAACTTGAACATCCTCACAAATACCTATCGGAACAGCGGTTGACTTGTCAGCCATCTGAAGGGAGATATCTGTAGGAATTAGTTTCTCTAAACAAAGCCTCTCGTAAAGAGAGAGAGGCATAACACTCACCCCCGCTCCAAGATCACATAAAGCAGTTTTGACATAATTATTCTTTATGGAGCAAGGGATGGTGGGTATACCTGGATCACCGAGCTTCTCAGGAATCTTTCCACTAAAAGAATAGTTAGCAAGCATAGTAGATATTGCATCATTGGGAACTTTTCTTTTGTTAGTGACAATATCTTTCATATATTTTGAATACGGAAGTAACTTAATAGCATCAGTCAAAGGGATTTGAAGAAAAAGAGGTTTAATCCATTCACAAAACTTATTATAATGCTCTTCTTCTTTAGATTTGATGGACTTACCTGGAAAGGGCATGGGTTTCTGTACCCATGGTTCTTTCTCCTTCCCGTGTTTTCTTGCGATGAAGTCTTCTCTAGTGTACCTCTTACGTTTGTCAGGTGCTTCTTCTTCTCGAACTTCAGGTGGATCATTCTTCTCATTATTATTACCTTCAGGTTCAGCACTGTCTTCAGTCTCAGCATCGGAGATAGATACACTGTTGGGATCAATAGCTGGCTCTTCATCTGCAATAGGATCATTAGAATTGTCAGTCTCTTTATGTTTCTTTTTCTTATTTGGAGAGACAACAATTTCTTCTTCCTGCATTTGAGAATCTTGCTCGATTCTCTTCGGATGTCCCTCTGGATAAAGAGGATCTTGAGTACTAGTTCCTCCTCGGGTCTTAATCCCAAAAGCCTGCAATTTATCTTGTCTGGCATTGTTAGCAAGCAAATCTCTTTGCACATTAGAAATTTGATCAAGCTGAGTTTGAACCATATGAAAATGCTTCACAAGACATTGAACATCATTAGCTATTCTATCTAAAACACCAAGCAACTTTTTGATAGCAAGGGAATTATCATGCAACTGACTTTCTATCCTCTCATTAAAATGATTCTGTTTCATAATAAAATTATCAAACTCATCTAAACATTGATCAGGAGGCTTACCATGAGGGATGTCACTTTCGTTGAAATCTAAAAGAGAGTGTACCTCTACCATAGGAGGGTGAGTGGTAGGCTCACACAGCTTCTCAATAGGGGGTAGATTCTTCACGTCTTCAGCTTTAATACCTTTCTCTCTGATAGACTTCTTTGCTTCTCGCATATCCTCGGGGCTTAGAACAAACATGCCCCTCTTCTTTGTTGGTGGAGGTGGTTCAGGGACGGACCAATCTTCATGGTTCTTGGCAATTCTGCCCATTAGATCTTCCGCATCGTCTGGTGTTCTTTTCCTGAAAACACAACCAGCACAACTGTCCAGATAGGACCTAGAGTCATCAGTTAAACCATCATAGAATATATCAATTAATTCATTCTTAGGAACTCCATGTCCTGGTCTAGCCTGAATCAAACTGCAGTACCTCCCCCAAGCTTTAGGGAGGGACTCATCCTGCAACTGTTTAAAGTTATAAATTCTTTGTAAAGCAGCATGTTGCATATGAGCAGGAAAGTACTTATCAACAAAAGAGTGAGCTAAGTCCTGAGGACTCTTAATAGAACCGCATGGGAGTGAATCATACCATGCTTTAGCACCTTCCTTCAAGGAGAAAGGAAGAAGCTTGGTCACATAAAAGTAGCGTATCTTCTCATCTGTGGTAAACAGGCTACCTAGTTCACCAAGTTTAGTTAGGTGTGCAATAGCATCATCATTTTCTCTGCCATAAAAGGGGTCAGCTTCAACCATAGGTATAAGTGAAAGATCAACAGAGAAATCAAAATCAGGATCATCAATGCATATAGGAGATGTAGCAAACTCAGGATTAGGAACGGTTTTGTTTTTCAGAGAGTGTTTTTTAAATATTTTCTTAATAGTTTCAGGGTCAGAGCCAGCAAACTCTGTCAGTTCCTTGCATAAATCTTCATCAAGTATATAGTAATCATCATCAATAAGCCTCTCCTGGAGTTTACTCAATTCAGGAAAATCATAAGTTTCACCAATAGGGTAGCGAGTAACAGGAAGTTCAATTCCATATTTTTCAGCAGCATCAGTAATTTGTTTCTCAAGAGCATAACCAAGGGAACTAATATCATCATCAAAAGTAGTAGAAGCATCATCAAGTGTATCAGACATAGTAATAGATTCAGTAGGAGCATCATGTGGTGGTGGTGAGGCAAACTTACTCATAACAGAAGGTGAATCAAGTGTAGCACTAGTGCTCAGAGCAGTACCTCTTCTTGTAGTGGATCGTAAGATCGGAACCTTGGGGTCACCTTTCTTACCCATAGTGAATAAAGTGCAGCAGGTAGGATATCTCAAGTAGACTTGTAAATATTGCTATGCTCCCCGGCAACGGCGCCAGAAAACGGTACTTGATAACCCTCAACCGTAAGGGATCGAGATAGTCTTCGCGGGTAAGAATAACCCAATTTATTGATTCGACACACGGGGAGACAAAGAGTATTTATAAGCTTTAACAGTTGAGTTGTCAATTCAACCGCACCTGAAATATACTAACTTGCAGCAAAAGATAAGTGGTAGCAGTGATATGATAGTGATGATAGTAATAGTAAAAGTAAATAGCAAAAGTAAATAGCAGTAGTAAATAGCAAAAGTGGCAACTAGTGACAAGCAAGGTTTAAAATACTGTAGGCTAGGGAGATGGATGGTTGGGCGTTGCATGGATGAGATAGTTTCTAACTTGGGGCACGGCACACAGAAAAGTAATGATCATCTAGGCAAATATCAAACATTAGGCATGTATCCCGTAGGTAGTTGTGCGTGCTTGCAATAAGAACTTGCACAACATCTTTTGTCCTACCATCCCGCTACGAACGGGGCCAAAAGCAACTAATGGATATTAAGGTGCTCCTGTCAAAGAGCACCGGAACAAAGCAATGAACTCAATGGATACATGTAATCCTCAAACTACGGACCATCCCCTTTGGTGTCCCAAGCTGTCACCTTTGGGATCGCCGGTTCCGAACCGTAACAGGTGCATACAACTCATAGATAGGATCAAGAACACAAATATATTCATGCAAACACATAAGGTTCAGATCTGAAATCATGGCACTCGGGCCCTAGTGTCAAGCATTAAGAATAACAAGTTGTAGCAAAGATGATAAACACCATACTAGATGATAGGCAACATGCCCCCAACAATCTGACGAACTATTACATGATCTAACTCATCCAATCCCTACCATCCCCTTCGCCTACAGCAAGGGAATTACTCACACATGAAGGGGGAAGTCATGGAGGGATGATGAAGTGGTGATGATGATGACGATGGCGACGATCTCCCCTCTCCGGAGGCCAAATCAGCCTCCAGATTAGCCCTCCCGAAGAAGAACAGAGGGTGGCGGCGGCTCCGCGACGAGAAACAGCGAAAAGGACTTCCGATCTGGGGTTTCTGCCTCGGAGGAAAAAATACGGGCTAAAGTAGGGCACCAGGGGGCATGGGCCCCACCCAGGCGCCCCCTCGGCGCGGCCCAGGGGGGGGGGGCGCGCCCACAGGGCGCCTGGGCACCCCCTGGCCCCCCTCTGGCCCCACTTCTGGTATGTTGTTTCTTCGGGTGCGTGGATTTTTCGTGATTTTTCGTAGATTTTTCTGAGATGCTTAAAAATCCGTTTTCCTGCACACAAATAAACCATACAGGCAGCTCTGCTGAAAACAGCGTCAGTCCGGGTTAGTTTAGTCCAAATCATGCAAGAATGAGGTCAAAACAATATCAAAAGTGTTTGGAAAAGTAGATATGTTTGAGACGTATCAGCAGATCCGTGGGAAGCCATGCATACATGCCCTACATCTGATGACCATTATCGGGGGTGCAGATGGTGAAGTTGATCAATATTGCTCTGAGTATTTCTCTGTTGCCAAATTTATGGCTGCTTATGCTGACAATGTGCCTGCACTATTGGGGAAAGATCAATGGAACATAGTAGATCCAGGGTTCAAACTCCACGCTCCTATCATTACTAGACCACCAGGAAGACCAAGGAACCAGAGGATTAGAGCAGGTGAGGAGGGTCGTCTACCAAAGAAGCGTGCTTGCAAAAAATGTGGAGTTCTGGGGCATATTGCTAGGCTTTGTACCAATCCAGTGGATGCATCATTTGGAGAGGAGGAAAGATGGACAGCAGCCAATGCTGAGGAGAATGCAGCAGCAATGGAGACTGAAGATGCAGTGGAGAATGCAGCAGTAATCATTTGGTATGTGTTTGCACCCTTTGTAGAATGCAGCTACCCTTTTGTTTGCATTTGTTCTCTTTTTTGCCTATGGCTTATAATTTTATTTACCAGCTCTAGGGAGAAAAGGCCAAGAGATGGTGAAGCAGAAGATTTTGAAACCATGGCCTTTGATGGTTTTGAAGCTATAAGAGAGGAAGAGGAGGGGGTAATTATTCCAATTGTGCCTTTAAAGATTACTGAACCCATAGATGACCGTCAAATGGTCGTCAAGTGCTCGACGAGTGGAAGTACTCCATCAGCACCTCCACGGGGAAAACACCAAGTAAAGCCCAAGATCAAAAGGAACAAGAGTCTGAAAGAAAAGTGCATCTCAACTAGGGAAACTAGGAGCAAGACGGTGAAGCCAACTGCAAACACAAGGAGCAAGTCAAAAACTTGGTAGATTTGTATTAAGATGTTGGCATCTTAAAACTTGGTAGATTTGAGCTACTGTAATAATGTTGGCATCAGTTGTAATAATGTTGGCATCATTTGTAATAATGTTGCTTCTACTTTGGCTCCTTATTTGAGTCAGAATTCAAATTTCCATCAAAATTTGAATTTAAATCGGTATTTGAATTTGGCCAAAATTTTGATTTGAGCCAAAGTTGAAGTTGAACATTGGAGGTTCATTGCTCTGTGCGGTGTATTTGATCGAGCATTTGAAGTCCAATATTCCTAGGTGAACAGTCCGATTGAGAAATGTGCTAGAAACGAGCTCGAAAGCCAGGGTAAACAACCCTATTTGAAAACAAGTTTTTTTACCTTCCCAAATGAGACATATATATTTTTATTAACACGTGTTCCATATATATAGGGTAAAAACGAAGTCTCGCTATTTATTGATTAATATTCATATTACTGCATTTTTTTGAAAAAATATGCTTTTAATTCAAAACCGTCAAATAACACGTTTTAGATATGAAAAATGAAAAAGTAAGTTCAGATCCTTCTTATTCACTCCAAAATGAAGCTATGGAGATTTTTCTGATTTTTTTGAATTATTTTGTTTTTTTTCAAACCCTAAACCCTCTCTCCCTATTCTACGAACTCTGAACATGTTCATAGGTGATAGCTCATTTGTGTGAAGCCTTCTTTCATGAAAATGACCTACACCAAGTTTATATTTTTTTTCTCATAACCTTGTCACATATGACGGCTATGTGCGCAAGAATTACATCATTTTGAATTTTTTTTTTGAATTTTTTAAAAACATTTGAACTTGATTTCGACAAATCACTTCAAAAAATGATTTTTCAAAAAACGCCCCTATACCGAGTTTATATTTTTTTTTATGGTAACTAGGTCTCATAAACGGACGAACTACGGTTGTTTTATATTTTTGCGATTTTTTCTAATTTAGTTATGGCCATTTGAAATCTGGTCAAACCCTAATAACCCCGTTGACTCGCTCATAACCCCTCCAAACCCTAGCGTCGATCGTCCGCCGTCGGATCCTACCAAGCGCCAAACACCACCCGTCAGATGTGGGGCAGGCATGCGCGATCCGCATGATGCATCCTGATTGGCTTCCCCTTCTCCTCTTCTCCATCTAACAGACAAAGGCATCGAGCAGGTCTAGCAATTCCTCTGTTTCTTTCCCCATCTTCTCGTTCTTCTTCCTCTCGACCAATTCCTCTGTTTCTTCCTCTCGGGCGATATGTCGACCTCCTCGTCAGCCCCCCGTTCCACGTGGCCGGTGTATGGTCCAGTGCCGATGACTCGATGCACTGACTGCCCACGGACCGCGCCACTAAAGCGGTTGACTTCGAAGGAGGAGAAGAATGGGAACTTTGGGCGCGAGTTCATCGAATGCGAGAGCAAGCCGGAGGGGCAGGTTAGATCCTCGCATCCTTTATCTCTAATTTCTCAAAAAATCAGTCAGATTTGGATTTAGGTTACATGATTTCGTTTTCAGATCATGAAGAAATGCTACCATTTCGAGTGGATGGATGATTACATCCAGAGGCTTCAAGGGTTGGGCTTGCTGGATTCGAGGGGGAATGCAATCAGCGAGTTCAATCTGCCCCATGACAGTGCCGCTCCGACAGCAGCAGCGCGTCTGGAATACCCGACGGTGGTAGATGTCGAACTGAAGGCGGAATCGAAGAAGATCAACAAGAACTTCAAGCAGCTGATTGAGTTGAAGAAGCAATCCAATCTGATAGCTTTAGGAATACTTGCTCTAGGAATTTTTTACTTGATGGCCATCTCTCGTTAGAGATGTTTGTCTACTGTTGTTGCCACTGTTTAGCAATCCTCGTCTATTTATCTCAAATGCAACACTGTTTAGTGCAACTGTCGATCTCTGAATGTATGCAGTTTACTGTTAAGTTTCGACACTTTCAGTTTCGACAGAAGACAACTACCAGTTCAGTTTCGACACTTTCAATTTCGTCAGTTCTGCTAGAAAAAAAACCTAGTTCGCGGGCCCAAAGAGAATCAAGCTGCAATAGGCCCACAAAGGATAAATGAGGCCCAGAAACAAGCGATGTTTCTTTTTTTGTTTAGGAACGATTGCTTTGTTCTTTTTTGTTTCTGATTGCTTTTTTCATTAGTTTGATTGCCCAATCTCTTCTATCTCATTGAGGAATTTTTTTGGCTTTCCTTTATGGGTCCCTTCATTTATCCTTTTGACTAAAGCCAAACATCTCGAAGTGTAGTTTTCTACATAGTGTAGTTTTCTACATAGTGTAATTTATACTTCATGATTGGAAAAAGAGGTCCAACCCTCTTTTTTATATACTTCAAACATAGTGTAGTTTTCTGACTAAAGCCAAACATCTCAAAGTATTTGATACTTCAATATTTCTGAAAACCAAAGTATTCTTGGATTTTTTTTTTTTTTTGAAATGAAAGGGGTTTTCCCCCCTTCCCCATTTTATTGAAGCAGAACGATCCAGGATAGTATTCTTGGAATATCTAAAAAATACAGAGCTCTCAGCAAACTAAAGCCGTGTACAAATGTACAATATGTTCTTATTTTTAGAAGGCATCTATATTTTTTTGTGAGGGGTAAATGCTTTGCTTTATTGACCAATAACACGAAATACAGGAATTACATGTAAATCGAAGGGTTGTAGGAGCCACATATGGCGTCCTTCCCCCAAATGCAAAGCATGTTTAGCTAGGAGATGAGCTTCCCTATTAGAAACTCTCCCTTCATGAACAAAAGAAATATGTTGAAAATCTGAATTTCCATCCTTAACTTCCTCCACTATTGGGCCTGTGATTCCCTGTGCACCCAAGTACTTCCCCTGGTCATCCCGGCAAACTGCACTAACCAATTTTTAGTAAGTTTGGTTAATTTTTCCCACGCCAATTAGCCGTGTCTAAACTTGGGCCAAACAAAATACAAACATAACAAAGCATTAAGGGAGCCCAAGCATTAATATAACACACAAGTTCTTACATATTACATAGATAATAATAATTAGAGTAGCTAGGTCGGGCAACACACACACCAAACTCAAACTACATAATAGATAGGGTAGCTAGGGCAACACCGCCATGACTTCACCGTCGTCTTCACCTTAACCGCCGGCTTCACCGTCTTCTTCGCCGCCGGCTTCACTCCTCCTCAAGGCCGTTATTGCCGAGGTAGTACGGGAGGCTGTGCATGCGGTTGCCAGCGGGGAAGATGCTCTCGAAGTCGGTGAAGATGTTATAGGTGGTGAATGCGATGAAATCGCACCCACACCAATACACCTTGCCGAGCAGGTGGTAGGCATCGAACCTGTTGGTGAAGTGGACGACGAGCCCTACCGCTGGAGCGTTGGCGTGGGGACGCTGCTCCACGAGGTTGAACATGGGCGGCGAGTCCGCTGGGAGGTGGTGGAAGCCCGCACGGAGGAACCCCCGTGCAAGCTCAGTGCTACCCCTCCAGCGTGAGAACGCCCACACGCGGAGCGATTCCTCGACGACGACGTTGGCGGGGTACCGCCGTTCCGGCACGGTGGGAGGCTCCTGGAACGTCGGCCCGTAGAACTGCATCTTGAACGCTTCGCTGAGTGGAACTGCTTTGGCTTTTGGGGGAAGAAGAGAAGTGGGAGGCGCAGATGGATCTGTAGAAGAAGAGGCAATGAAGGGCAGTTTAAATAGCCGGGGGAGACGAAGTGTGTACACGCGCAAACGGCGTAGATCGTGACTCAGCGCGTGCATGAACCGATGCCTCATCAATGTGTGAACGTGAATCGAAGCGATGCCTCATCAGTGCGTGCTCTGCGTGCTCTACGTTGGCGGTTGTGTGCTCTGCGTTGGCGGCTCTTCTGCGTGCTCTGCCCCTTCTGCAACCGGCACAATTGAATCGAGCGGCAGCCGTGCATCGATGCCTCGACATATAGAGTTATGGACGCGAGCGTGCGTGCAACCTGCCCCTTCTGCCACCGGCACGTATGCCTGCAACGCGTGAAACGATTGAATCCACTGGCAACTGTGCGGCACGGATCGATGCGTGCGTGTCGGCGTGCATGCATGCACGGATCGATGCGTGCGTGTCGGTGTGTCACTAGATGTGTGCGTGGCGGTGTTCGCATGCATAGCAGGCTACATCGATGCCAAAGCCGGGCCGGGCATGCATAGCAGGCTGCATCCATCGATACTAGGCTATGAGCACAAACACGGCCCAACCAGCAAAGCCACAACCACAGTCAACAGAGTCCAACATGGCCCCACAAGTCAGTTAACGGCCAAGACGGCAAACGCCTGTTATGAACATTTGTGAGAGTTTCAGCTAAGGGAGTGAGGAAAAGTGAGCAAAAGTTTGAAGCGTGGGGAAAACTGAGCACAACTAAGGAATTGAGGGCACAGATGGAATAAGCCCTAGGAAATATAGTTGTGCAAGCTAAAGTACATAGGACATAGGAAGTATAGTTGTCCACACTAGCCCCTTTTTTTATTTGAGGAGTATTGTACGTAAATAAATACTCCCTCCATTCCAAAATAAGTGACTCAACTTTATACTAACTTTAGTACAAAGTTAATACAAACTTGAGTCACTTATTTTGAAACGGAGGGAGTAAAATACAAGAGAGTTATGAGCAAAAAAAGCTTCCAGCCACTGGCAGGTAGGCCTACGCGGAGCTGGCACGCCACATGTGCAAACCATACACTCGGATACGGTAGAAAGCACCGTATTTGCATGTCGAGACAAGTTAAGTGACCCCGATTTCGTATTTTTCAAGTTTTAGAACCAAACTGAACATCGAGCACAGGTTTGTTGAGGAGGTGGCGTGGGAGATGATCACAAACCCAAAAGTGCATCAGTACTTTCAAGTAGCACTTTGAGATGATCATTAAAAAAGCCAAACCTAGTTTGAAAGAAGGGATACAGAGTTGTCTAGATTACCTGTAGACTCTTTTTCTTATCATGTTAAATCTTGTACAGTGGTGTAACTTGTGTCCTCATATTAATGAAAATCAGAGTTAAAGTGGGGGTTTTCCTCACTGTGTTTTGCTAAAAAAAAGGTGGCGTGGGAGACGGCGGTCAGCTCGCCGAAGAAGAAAACATGCGAGGAAAGGGTAGGGGATCTCCTCCATGCCGACCAGAAGGGGAGGCTGGCGACTCCATGACGGCCGACGGACGAGACCCGGCAGGGGAGGCACGCCGGCTTGGAGGAACATTGCGGATCTGACTGAAGGCGCTCGGGCGAGGGGGTGGACGAAGGCTGCGGTCGCCATGACCGAGGCTGCGATGCAGTTTTTTCAAAATAAAGAAGGAGAGGGCGCCGGCGGAGCGTTTTGCCGGCGCGCCGAGTCCAAACATTTCCCTTTCCAATTTTGTTCTAGTTTTAGTGTTGGTTTCATTGCACAAAAATAGTACTGTAGTGTAACATGTTAAGTTGTTCAGCACTTTCTTTTTTGTTACCAGACCGAAGAGGAAGCTTCCAACTCTCAGCTATGGCGTCGGCCGGCGTCCATCCGCAGGTCCTCCCCGCCGTCCTCCACCTCCGCCGGTCAGACGCCGACTTCACCGCCGCGCTGCGCGCGCGGTTCCGCGTCCTCGACTTCTTCACTTCCGGCGAGCCCCTCCCGGCCTTCCTCGCTGCGGCCGCGGCCGCGCCGGATCCCCCGCGTGCCGCGGTCGTCGTGGGCGGCGGCTCCGTGCGCGTGGACGCCTCGTTCCTGGACGCCGTACCCTCCCTCCGCTGCGTCCTCACCACGGGCGCCGGGATTGACCACATCGACCTCGCCGAGTGCGCGCGGCGCGGCGTCGCCGTCGCCAACTCCGGGGAGGTCTTCTCCACCGACGTCGCCGACTACTCCGTAGGCCTGCTGCTCGACGTGCTCCGGCGCGTGTCGGCGGCGGAGCGGTACGTCCGGCGCGGGTCCTGGCCGGCGCAGGGCGGCTATCCCCTCGGATCCAAGGTCCGGTTCTTGATTTCTTGCCCTGTTGCTTGCTTACTAAATTGCTTCAACAAAGCAACTCGATGTGATTTGATCTAGTAGGAACATAGTCTTAAAGGAATTCAGAGACGATATAGTGGAGTAAATCGGACTTCACTTCGTGTTAACAATATTCTCAGCTCAAGTGAGCCAAATTAATCTCCTTTATGCAATTGCCAGTTGCTGTTGTGGAGTACTGTATTTTCCTCGCTTGCTTGTAGAGATTACAACAAGTACTATTATTCTGAGGCTGAGCAGACCATTCACAAACTGAATTCGGGGCTGATATGGGCATTTATGGTCACTCCTCTCAAATCCAGTTCCATTTTGTCACTTTCTGAAGGACGACATAATAAGCCCAACATTAGCTACCCCGTTGACACCCTAATATTTCCAATACCAAGCAACCCAAAATCCTTGTGAACAGCTTCTATCCAAATTTACTTATGATAAGTGCACTTGGTGCAGACTCTGAACTGAATGGTTTCAGAAGGCATTGGCAGAAGCATCCTTGCTTTTCTGGAAAAGAGAAGCATCCTTGCTGGCTAACCGCTTCTATGATTCTACTGATTATGAAACTCAAGATGGAAATCGAGGGGGATTACCTGCAGATAGAGGAAGCGGGTCAGGGCAGAGGGAATGACTGTCCAGTTTTGATTAGCTATCTAATGCTACAAGCTTCATACGAGTATTATCGAGTAGAGCATGAATTACACAAACTCCTTGTGAGATATGCAGGCGCAGAATTAACCTGCACATTCATCCTGGTACGAATTGAAGCTTGCATTTTTCTGCATGTCCTCTGCTTTATCGTTGGAGGTTTGGTTGATCTCATTTAGTTTAATTTTTGTGCAGTCTAAGAAGTACTTATCAGTGTGCTACACTAGTACTGCTACTGCTTGTGCAGCTCCATAATGCCATATGTTTGAGTGACTGCATCCAGAATTTGCGCACTTCTTTATACCCTCCTCTTTCAGTAATTGGCACCATGTATGTCTATGGCGCAAAGACATGTGTTTTTTCTTATTCCTTTGGCACTAGAAACTAAAACAATATTTTTTTTGGTGTTATTTTGATTGTCTCAGCTTGGTGGCAAGCGTGTTGGCATCATCGGCTTGGGGAACATCGGCTCAAGGATTGCAAAGAGGCTTGAAGCTTTTGGCTGTATCATCCACTACAACTCAAGAAAACCAAAGGATTTAATAGATTACAAATACTTCGCGAATGTTCACGATCTTGCTGCTGAATCCGACGTGCTCATTGTCGCATGTGCACTGAACAAGACTACGCGGCACATCGTGAACAAGGATGTGCTGGAGGCCCTAGGAAAGGATGGTGTGGTCATCAACATCGGCCGAGGAGCAAACATCGACGAGGCAGAACTAGTCATTGCACTCAGGGAGGGGAAGATAGCAGGCGTCGGCCTTGACGTCTTCGAGCACGAGCCCAAGGTGCCGGCAGAGCTGTTCTCCATGGACAATGTGGTTCTGTCGCCCCATGCGGCGGTGTGGACGGAGGAGTCCAGGTCGGACCTGCGCGCTCACACCATTGGAAACCTTGAAGCCTTCTTCTCCGGTCAGCCGTTGCTCACTCCAGTGGATGCTGATTCTCTAGTGCAGTGAACGCAAGTCAGGTCACTTATATCAGATCTATTAATTGGAAGAGATGCAGTGCAGATTGCCACAAGTTCCTAGCTAAACAAAACACGCAAATCAGGGAGAAGATATTCCATGGAAAAGTACAAATGATGCAGCTCCAGGAAACTAATTAAAGACCAGTATCAGTACATATAAAGGC
>LR738715.1:874039458-874068764 GCA_902687465.1 Secale cereale | reverse complement strand
CCACCCCCACCCACACACAAAGATCTACTTCCTCTGTCACATAATAATATAATATAATATAAGAACATTTTTGACACTAGTGTAGTGTCAAAAACATTCTTATATTATGGGACGGAGGGAGTACTTGTGTGTCTCATTTGTCTCTAGATCTCTTTTCTTGCATAGTAAAAATTGTATATTGGGTTGCTTGTGTCGATTGCAGTGTCCCATTTCCTAAATAAACTTCACTTTGCCATATCCAGTGTTTTATAACCAAAACCATATGTTGCATTTGGCTCATATTGTGTTTTATAACCTTCATTTATTTTTGTTAGTCGCGACTAAAATATGCCTAACATAAATATATGATAAATTCATAGAACATTTTTATTAAAAAACATTTTTACAAAATGGTAACATCCATGTTTTTAACAAAAGTATAACACTTTCAGAACATGACGTACTAAAGTTCATTTCTGAAGACTAAAATATACTCTCTCCATCTGAAAATACTTGTCATCAAAATGAATAAAAGAGGATGTATCTAGATGTATTTTAGTTCTGGATACATCCCTTTTTGTCCATTTTGATGACGGTATTTTCAGCCGGAGGGAGTATTATCTTGCCTCCCACTTCATGAATTCAAAAATTCTTGAATTGTTAGGTGTTGAGCATATTTTGTGGTGCTCGTGGGCCAAGGAATGAAGAACAAAGGCATTGCAGAACAGAAAGCGCTCACTGAGGAGGAAGCTTCCAATCTTCCAGCTCTCAGCCATTGCATCAGCCAAAAGTTTTGCAAATTGCTTCTGGTTCATTGCGCAAGGAGAACAACAGTAGAGTGATATGTTTCTAAGTCCATGAAGGTACATTGTGCGTGTGGTCACCATTCAGTCACTGTTCCTACGAGCATCTACAGCCGGATGCCTCAAACCCTCTATCATATGCCCGCGGACGCGCCCGATCACTGGAGAGAGAAGGAAAAAAAAGAGACCCAGCAGGACCCCTCATATCATCCCTATACGTCTGGTCTGTCCGTGAACACTCATATTGACTACAAATGTAGGGAGGATGTGAGGGCACCCAGACAGTGCGCCATGTAGGACGTGGCCCACCCCGGACAACTTTTTTCATTTTGTTTATTTTTTTCTCTTCTTCTCTCCAGCAATCACATGCAAGTGACCGAATATATAACGGGGGAAATGATAAGTGTTGATGCATGAACAGAAAAAATAGGAGCTCACAACGGACACGCCGACCATTGACCGGCCGAGTGCGCCCACGGGCGTTTAAGGGGTCAGATTTGCCAAGTCCGGCTGTAGATGCTCTAAGTCCTGGCCAATTTCCCCCCTAATTCGTGATGGCATTGCTCAGGACACGCGGCGGACCTTGGATCAAAAGAAGTGCCGTAACCATGTGTGGCTATATCAGTGACGGGATTTCACGATGTTAGTCAGCGTGTGGTATGTTCTTGCTGTTTATAAGCCATTCCGCCTTAGTATTTGAATAAATTTGTGGTTGTGTGCAAGATATAGAAGCCAGAAGAATGATATATTCATTGTCGAGATTGTAAAACTGGCATTTTTGTGCGAGGAGGAAAGCAGAGTGGGCAACATCGCTTTCCCTCGAGTAGCTACGATGCCATTCGCAAGAGGAAACAACGCGAGAAAGTATTTCCTTTGTCCCAAAATTCTTGTCTTAGATTTTTTTAGATAGGTATGTATCTAACACTAAAGTGTAACTAGATACATTCGTATTTGGACAAATGTAAGACAAGAATTTTGGGATGGAGGGAGTAAAAGGCAGGATCTACGGATTCTTGCCATCAATGCGAGCTAACTGATTCAAGGTAAGAGGTGGACCAAGATTGTATACGCAACAGTTGCATGGGATCGAAAGGGCATGGTTGTAAGGTAAGGATAGGATGATTGGTGGTTGGTGATTGGTCAGGGGCCGTTCCCGCATGATAGGCTTGGCTCCTCCCGTCGGATAGATAACCACTTCCTGTCAACCCCTGGTTATACACTCAAACTGATTTCTGTGTCTTTGGGCTTTTTTAAGTAGTTGACTGCCTTTGCCATAAGGTTCATGCTTCAAGACAAGCAATTGGCATCTCAAATGTTGACATTGCAAACAGCATGGATGCTCGGGAGTTGTTTGTCCATATATACTTTAAGAAAAAGAAAAAAGTCAAGTAAACCTAAATTCAATTCGGCTTTCTGCTCATCAACAATGTACTGTTAAATGTAATTTTTTTTTTGAAAAAATGTTTTCATTGTCACACCCAAATGATACATGCAAATTTTTAGGAAAAGCTTAAGCATTTTGACTTGTGAAAAAAAAAACCCACAAGTCAAACGCCAAATGTTACACTTATTCTTGGCTTTTTCACCGACGAAGCACTACTACTCCGTTTCCCATTAATATTGCTAACCATGCTTGTTGCACTCACAAGAACATCTACAAGAAAAATAAGAAATTTTGAATTCAATTAGTATTTATTTTACATTTACTGTTTATCAGAGTGCATATGCATCCGTGGGCCAAAAGGATCATCCGGCAAGTAAGTCAAATCACACATAGTCCTTCGTTCCGATTTACTCGTCGTGGTTTAGTTCAAATTGGAACGGAGGGAGTAGTTGGATATAAACAAAGCTTTGCCTTTGTGGAGTGTAGTTAAAGTTTCTTTTTTGTGAAGGAAATGAAAGTTGTGAAATTTAGTAGGTGTCGAAAAAGAAAGATAAGCAGAAAAGGGGTGAGGTGGCCACCGTGGCTTTGTTAGCAGTGGTTGCAACTCTCAAGCTCGCAACCATGGCGGCAGCCGGCGGCAAGCCGCACGTCCTGCTGCTCCGGCCCGTGGACGCGCCCTTCGCCGCCGCGCTGCGCGACCGCTTCCGCGTCCTCGACCTGTACGCGCCGGGGCAGGCCCTCCCGGCCCTGGCCTTCGTCGCCGCGGCCGCCGCCGTGCCGGAGCCCCCGCGCGCCACGGTCATCTGGGGCGGCGTGCGCGTGGACGCCTCGTTCCTCGACGCCGCCCCCTCCCTCCGCTGCGTCGTCAGCACGGCCGCCGGCCTCGACCACATCGACCTCGCCGAGTGCGCGCGCCGGGGCGTCGCCGTCGCCAACTCCGGGGAGGTCTACTCCACCGACGTGGCTGACTACGCCGTCGGCCTGCTGCTCGACGTGCTCCGGCGCGTGTCGGCGGCGGAGCGGTACGTCCGGCGCGGGTCCTGGCCAGTGCAGGGGGACTATCCTCTCGGATCCAAGGTCCGGTTCCTGCCTCCTTTTTGGCTTACTAAACTGACATTGTTATGTTTCTGATTCTTGAAGTTTGAGAGAAATTCAGAGCAATTGCTTCTAGAGATTAAAACATGAATTATTTTGAGTCGGAGAATTTATGGTTACTCTTCTCAGATCCAGATCAATTTTATCTACTGTATTTCTGAAGGTTAACATAATACTATCACAAACCGAACAACAGTTAGCTATCCTCTTGACATCCTAATATTTCCAATACCAAGCAACCCAAATCCATGGTGTCGTGCAATCACATAGAGGGCAAATGCACTTGTTACAGACACTGAAGTGAATTATTTCAGAAGGCAATGGCAGCAGCATCTTTGCTGCTTAACCGCTTCTATGATTCTATCAATTAAGAAACTCAGGATGGAAATCGACGGCGATTACCTGCAGATAGAGGGAGCGGGTCAGGGGAGAGGGAATGTCTGTCCTGGTTCAGTTAGCAATTTAATGCTACAAGCTTCATACGATCGATTAGTGTAGAAATTACACATAATCCTTGTGAGATATGAACTGAAGGTATGAACCGAAGATATGGCTTACACAAGCATGGAATTAACCAGCACATTCATCATGGTATGAACCGAAGGTTGTATTCTTCTGTATGCCATTTGCTTCATCATCGCAGGTTTAGGCCCTGTTCGGAATCTCGCTAGCTCCACGAAATACGGGGAGCTGCGGAGCCAGGAAACTAGTGCTCCGTTTTTCCACTCTAACTCCACCTGCTCCGGGAGTGGAGCTGTGTAGCGGAGGTACTCCGAACAGGGCTTTAGTTGATCTCTTTTTGTGTGTGCTGTCTATAAAACCTATTAGCATGCTACACTGCTACTGCTACTTCTTCAGAAAGCCACGTATTGCGCACTTTCTTGTGCTCTCCTCATTCAGTAATTGGCACCATGTATGTCTATGGTGCAAAGACATGTTTTTTTCTTCTTATTCCTTTGGCACTAAAAATTAATACAATGTTGTTGTCTCAGCTTGGTGGTAAGCGTGTTGGCATCATCGGCTTGGGGAACATCGGCTCACGGATTGCAAAGAGGCTTGAAGCTTTTGGCTGCATCATCCACTACAACTCGAGAAAACCAAAGGATTCAGTCTCTTACAAGTACTTTGCAAATGTTCATGATCTTGCTGCTGATTCAGACGCGCTCGTTGTCGCGTGCGCATTGAACAAGGTGACGCGGCACATCGTGAACAAGAATGTGCTGGAGGCCCTCGGAAAGGATGGTGTGGTCGTCAACATCGGCCGAGGAGCAAACATCGATGAGGCGGAACTGGTCATTGCACTGAGGGAGGGAAAGATTGCAGGTGCCGGCCTTGACGTCTTCGAGCACGAGCCCAAGGTGCCGGCAGAGCTGTTGTCCATGGAGAATGTGGTTCTGTCGCGCCACGTGGCGGTGTTGACGGAGGAGTCCAGGTCGGACCTGCGAGCGCACACCATTGGCAACCTTGAAGCTTTCTTCTCCGGTCAGCCATTGCTCACTCCGGTCCATGCTGAATCTCTAGCGCAGTGAGCGCAAGTTAGCAAAACTGTACCACGACTTTTTTGGGGTGCCGAGTATGTGCAGATGTGTGACACGGTGCCTGCTGCTCCATTTACACTGACACCCATTGCAGGAGCTGATGATGGTGAGTTCTCTGCTCGCCATGAAAAGGAGAAATAAAGGAAAAATAATATGGAGTTGCTTCTTCTAGTACTACTCTCTGTTTGGCCTTCTGTTGCCATTGTACACTTTTTCACATAAGCATTCAGAATACAAGAAGCAAATTTGTGCAGCATTCCGCTTCATGGTGAGGTCACGAGTATATTGTTCATACAGATTGCAGTTCATTCAGGCCGATCAATCACAAGAGCACAACCCTATTAAGCTGGGCTTACTTGTTTTCTATTCTACTCTAATCTAAAGTATGATTTTCGTTCTCCTTTAACTGAAAGTATAATTTTCCTTTGCTATAAAGATTTGAACAAATTGAGAGTGCAAGCTTTAAAGTTTTTTTTTTCAATTGATAATTGGTAAATTGAACTGATTGAATCATTAGGGATTTGTTCCAACTCACAGTTAATAATTAACTTTTGTAGAATTGTTGCAAAATGAAGAGCGGATGCGAGTGTTAATGTGGGTGTTTCCATCACACACAGGTGGCCACAAGTTTGGTGTGAATTTGGTATCTCCAAAGATTAGTCTTGTATTGAGAAACAAGTAACCAGAGGTTGAAACAAAGTAACCAGCTTGAATCAAAATAACAAGCGTAGAAAGTAAGAGCATCTCCGGCCGTTGGCCCTCCCAGGAACTGGCGGAGCTACAGCCAGGCCAAATGGACCATGGCCCGCCCAGCCCAGTGAGAAAGCAGTGAGGAGTTAGGACCAGACTGGGCCATGAGATGAAAAACTGTGGCCTTTCCTTTGTACTGGCCCGCCCAGATTTTGTACCGTAGCTCCGCCACTGCTCCCAGGACCCGTAAAAATCGTCCCATGAGGGCGAGCCGGCGATACAATCGACGCTGGGGCGGTTTTGCGCCCAGTCGTCGCCCCCAGCTCGCATCCAGGCGCCGAAATTGGCCCACTTTGCAGCCCAATTTCGGCGAATAAAGGGCCCATATGGGCGAGAATATGCCCATATTCGGCGTGGTTTCGCCGTGTCTCGGCGTTCCATTATCAACACTATTATTTCTTATCACATATTTCATCACAGAAAAATCAAATACTTCAACAAAATAGTAAAAAAACAAATAGTTCAATACAAATTATATAGTTCAACAAATAAAAATCGTATTTCATCACACGGCGTCCTCCTTGAGCCTCCATAGGTGCTCAATCAGATCTTTTTGCAGTTGATGATGCACCTGTGGGTCTCGGATCTCCTGACGCATACTGAGATAGGCAGTCCAAGTTGCCGGTAGCTGGTGATCAACTTCGGCTAGAGGACCCTGCCTGTAGTATGGTTCAGTGTCAAACACTGGGTCTTCTTGCTCGCTCTCGATGATCATGTTGTGCAAGATGTCACAGCAAGTCATAATCTCCCACATTTGATCTTTGGACCAGGTCTGAGTGGGGTACCGAACAACAGCAAATCGAGATTGGAGCACACCAAAAGCCACCTCGACATCCTTCCTGCAAGCCTCCTGAACTTTCGCAAACCAGGCGTTCTTTCCTCCTGCCGCAGGGTTTGAGATCGTCTTCACAAATGTCGACCATCTCGGATAGATGCCGTCAGCTAGATAGTACCCCTTGTTCTAGTGCCGCCCATTGATCTCGAAGTTCATCGGAGGAGAATGACCTTCTACAAGCTTGGCAAAGACAGGAGAGCACTGCAGCACGTTGATGTCATTGTGAGTTCCTGGCATACCAAAGAAGGAGTGCCAAATCCAGAGGTCCTGTGTGGCCACCGCCTCAAGCACCACACTGCAACCGCCTTTGGCGCCTTTGTACATCCCCTGCCAACCAAATGGGCAATTCTTCCATTTCCAATGCATGCACTCGATGCTTCCAAGCATCCCAGGAAATCCTCTTGCTGCATTCTGTGCTAGGATCCGAGCAGTGTCTTCTGCATTGGGTGTTCTCAAGTATTGTGGCCCAAACACTGCCACCACTGCCCGACAGAAGTTGTAGAAACACTCTATGCTGGTGGACTCGGCCATGCGCCCATAGTCGTCGAGTGAATCACCGGGAGCTCCATATGCAAGCATCCTCATCGCTGTCGTGCACTTCTGGATAGAGGTGAATCCAAGAGCACCGGTGCAATCCATCTTGCACTTGAAGTAGTTGTCGAACTCCCGATGGAATTCACAATCCTGAGGAAGAGCTTTCGGCTCATCCGATAATGGCGCCGAAATGTTTTCTCGCCGTGAAGTGGAGCATCGGCGAAGTAGTCGGAGTAGAGCATGCAATAGCCTTCGAGACGATGCCGGTTCTTTGCTTTCAACCGCCCAGACGCCGAGCCACCTCGCCGCGGCTTTTCATGGCTCGCCAGCAGCTGGGCGAGGGCGGCGAGCACCATGAGATGCTCTTCTTCCTGGATGTCGGCCTCAGCTTCCTGCTCCAGCAGTGCGGCGAGCTCTTCCTCGTCATCCGAGTCCATCGCAGAGGCAGGCAAATCGCCGAACACCTTGCGCTCGGTGGGCATGTACCCGTCGCTAAACTGCGCCTCCGCGGCCGGAAACGACGGTCGGAAATGCCTAGCTGTTGTTGGAGGGACTGCCGCGGCGAAGCACTGTTATTTTCCGGCGGTCAATGGCTATCTATCGGAGTAGGGCGGCGGCCGGCGCCGGGATATAGCTAGTGGTGGCCGAGGGCGCGGGGGGTGGGAGGCGAGTCGGAGGATGAAAACCTTGACTTTTCCCCTCACGGTGTGGGCCAGGCGCGCTTTTCCCTAGCGCTGGAGCCCCCAACTGCTCTCCAGCGCGCCGGGTTCGGCCTGTGACCGCCGAGCGGAAAAAAGGTCCGAACCGGCGATTTTCGGCGTTCTGGGGGCGCGACTGGGCCATTTTTTCGGCGCCGGCGCCGAAAAAGTGGCCTGGGGGGGCCTGTTGGGGACGCGGCTGGAGATGCTCTAAGTAACATAAAAGAAAACTATCGGTTTGTCTATAGTAGGAAGTTAGGCGCTAGGAAACTAGGATTGTGTTGTACATTAGATGTGCATGTGCATCGATAATTCTAATTCAAAACCGAGCCGACTCTCCTGCTCCCAACCCCCTCCTTCCTTCCTCGCCGCCGCCGCTTCCCAACCCTAGCCGCCCTTCCTCCTCCCAACCCCCTCCTCCCTTCCTCGCCGCTGCCTGAGGCAGCCGCCGGGCAAGGGCGCCAAGGATGGTGACAGTGGGGCATCCCAATCGGTTGCCCTGCTTCTGCGTGGGGAACCCTGGATCTGGAGTGGCGGCTCCAGTGGCAAGGCACGGCCGGCTAGCAGCCGTGCGGGCGGTGGATCCGGTGTCCCGGCCGTGCGGGCGACGAGAGCCGGTGGTCGTTGGCGGCCGCCGGCGGCTTCTGCGGAGAAGAACAACTAGAACCTACAGCAAGTCGTCCTCATCGCCCTTGCTGGTGTTGTCCGAGGTAGAGAGGCACACGTCACCCCAACGATCATCGTCTGCGGAGAAGAACAACTGCCCACTGGTGTTAACGAGACCGCACTGCGATATGGCCAGCGCCTTCCGCCGACGCCGATCCGCCCGCTCCGCACGGCGCCTTGCCGTCCTCTCCACCCAGAAGGCGTGCTCGTTGGCGACGTCCTCAGGGTGGCGCCGGTGTCACTCCGTCATGGCTCGCTCGTCCTCCTCAGTGATGAGGAGGCGGCGCTGCCGCCGACGGTGTTCCTCACGGTCCTGGTCTGTTATCAGACAAGGCGAAGGGGCGACGGCTTGCGCCTGCATGCGCGTGTTGACGTCGTGGAAGTTGAGCTGCGCGCGAGGCCTCTCCAGGCGCCACGCCGCCGCGTCGTACGCACGGGCGGCCTCGTGCGCGGTCTCGAACGTGCCAAGACCGAGGCGGACGTCGCCGGACCGGATCTCAACGTAGTACGCGCCGGAGGGGCGCTCGCGAACGCCGCGGTAGCCCGAACAAGCCCGACGGCGCGGCGCTGAAGCGGCGACGAAGCAGAGGAAGCGGCGAGGAAGCAGAGGAAGCGGCGAGGAAGCGGGGGAGAGCGCGCGTGGCGGTGTGCATAGCCGGGCGAGCGCCGCAATTTATAGGTGTGCCGGAAGCGGTGCGCCAAATCTAGCGCGCGCCCGCCCGCTTTCTCCCCCCGCGCGCAATCTTTTCCCGCGCGCTAGTTTCCCGCCGCCGCTGGAGCGCGCGAAAACATCCCCCCGCGCGCGCCCGCTTTCTCCCCCGCGCGCGCAATCGTCTCCCGTGCGCTAGTTTCCCGCCGCCGCTGGAGCGCGCGAAAACATCCCGCGCGCCCGTCCGCTTTCTCCCCCGCGCGCTAGTTTTTCGCCTCCGCTGGAGCGCGCGAAAACATCCCGCACGCGCTAAAAAGATAGTTTACCCCGCGCGCGTCTTTCGACGCTGCTGTCCAAGATGCTATTAATATGATACAGTGTCATATTATAATACTCAACCTTCATTTTCTTCATTTAATTCGATGTCATCTAAACTAAACTGTCTAACATGCAGGTAGCCTCAGATATCAGTAGAGATGGTTGGTGGTGGACCATTCCAAGATATTAACGTCAATTGATATGATATAGTCGCCCAAGCATTCGGCGGACCATCATCATCTGAAGAACATGACTCGGCGGTTGTTTTAGCGGGTAAATGTATACATTTTCTGATGGTATTTTTACTCGATGTTACTCCCTCCGTCCCATAATATAAAAACGTTTTTGATACTAATGTAATGTTAAAAAAATTCTTATATTTTGAGATAGAGGGAGTACCTCACTACGGCCGTCTCCATAAATTTGTGGCCCCGGGACGAATCACAAAATAAGGTCTCAATTTTAAAAAATAAATTAACTTAGAACTATAAAATATATACCTACTGTAAAAGCGTACAAAAATCTGATTGACTGCACAATATACGGGGAACTGAAATTCATCAATGCTTAACGGCCGAACAAATTAGACGAGACATGACAGAAAGAAAAAAAATGATAGCAAGGGATCTCAAACTTAGATACTCGTCGTCCATCAAGATCTTGCTTCATCCGTGCCTCCCATACGTGTAGACACTCATGTTGTCGCAAGACCAAGAACTTGCTTCATCCGTGCCTCCCACATGTGTAGACAACCCTGTTGTTGCAGGACAAGCATCATGCGGGGCTCGAACTCGCCCCTGGCAGCAGCTATGGACTTAGACACCGAAGTCCACATAGAAGGATCCGGTAGTTCTCGTGGCTACGAAGTGCGTGGCTAACAAAATCCTAAAGCTCATCCTTTTAAAAAAAACTTTCAATCTATTCATCTTCAATACATTAAATGCTAAAAATAATAAAAATTACATCATATTCCGCCTTGTTCCCTGGGTCGGCCGGCCCGATCCATACGCGCGTTTCTCCTCCGTCGCTCTCGCTCGCTAGGAGCAGGCGAGCCACATTGCGATACTGCATGCGAATGCATGCTGCATTTTACCAGCTACTACTGCGTGTCAATACCATGCATCGATTTACTTATCTATCCACTCCACGCACTTCCTATCCACTAATCCACATAGGCCCTAACCACATTGGTCGGTTGTGTCGTAATACTGCGTTACGTTACAGCATCTTTAAGGCGGACTCTCAAATCACCCACATACGTCTGAACCAATCTATTCAAACATAATTTGCCATCTAATATCGTCCTGCATCGGTCCACTGACCAGTCCTAGTCCGGACATCCAAAATTTGGCAAACCGAAGCAAATCTAAAGGGGCTATGAGGGAGTCCGGACATCCATCTGGCCAGTTAAAAGCCATCACGTACCATGCCTACTTAATTTGTGTTCGCTCAGAATGGCCGCTAATACCTCCGTCCTGGTTTACTAGCCCCCCTCGTATTATGAGTCATATTTTGACTATAATTGTAACTAAAAAATATATGTTATACATCGCAAAAATAATATCATCGGAAACTACATTCAGATACGATATAATTTTTGGTGACATGCATTCACATTTTGCTAGTCAAATACATGATAAAACTTTGATCCAAAATACGATGGGGACTAGTAGACCAGAACGGAGATAGTAGTAATTTTCATTTAGTTACGTTTAGTAGCCTTTATTTAAGCAAATGCTTACTTTGTCTGTTAACTAGATTTAAAGGAAACCAGAAGCACCATGATTAGCAGCCTTTCATGTAACAAAAAGCTACAATTTAAATTACAAATCATAGTTGTTATTTTTCTAAGACGGACATTTGTTGTATAGAATTGGATGACCGGCTTCTGGATCAGTCTCCGTGAAATGGTCCCATATGTTCGCGGATGGATGCGGTGTCCGGTTTGGATCCATTATTTCCATACCTTCACCTTGTGGTACATCCGTATCATCTACTCTCTTCATTTCTGTATACAATGCCACTTCATATTTTTATGTCTAACTTGATCAATAATTTTACAAACAAAATATTACTTATATGCCTCAGATAACATGACATCCGATACAAATTTCAAAGGACTTTCCGGTGATATATTTTTTATGTCATATAACCCATATTTTGTTGACCAAAATTATAAGTCAAAGTCTGACAAAAAAATAATCCAAAGTGGCCTTGTATGCAAAAACTGAGAATGTTCACAGAAGTGAAGGGGGGGAGAGGAAACTGATGGGAGGAAGGGGAGAAATGAGTCGAGTTTGGATGGGTCTGTTTGTCGGAGTTTGATGTGACGGACTTTCGGACTCCTCCAAACCTCCCCTAAATTTGATGCCGGTTTGCGAGACTTCGAATGTTCGCTCCAAACAATTTAGGCAAGCCGTGTTGGATGGCTGAAATTGTTCGAACCGCTTAGTCCAAACATTTGAGGTCGACTTGGTGACTCGCATTGAAGTTGCCGTAACTCGGTGTCATAGCGGGAGTCTAGAAAGCGCAAGAACAAATATTGGACAATTGTTGGGGTTTTTTTTTGAGGATCAACTTCTATACTACCCCCCCGTTCCTAAATATTTGTCTTTCTAGAGATTTGAACAAGTGACTACATACAAAGCAAAAATGAGTGAATCTTTACTTTAAAATATGTCTACATACATCCGTATGTTGCAGTCAATTTGAATGTCTAGAAAGACAAATATTTAGGAACGGAGGAAGTACATTTATTCGACCAAGTTTGGAATCTGAGAGGATATACACACTGCTAAGAATAAAATCTGGAGGAACATGGGACCATACATGACCCATGACTAACACCATGCTTAGCTAGAAAAAGCCTGTCCAATAGAGCCTTGAGATGGTGTGTAGCCTTGAAGAGATACAATAATTGTTGTTCTGTTGGTGATGCTGACGGCCAGGCCACACGAGTCCTACTATAGCCAGGTGTGGTAGTAGGTGAGCCGGTCAAGCACGAGGAATTTTTGTCGAAAGAGACTCCCTGCCCACTGGAATTGTCAAAAAAGACCCCCGTCGAATGAAATTGACAAAAAGGACCTCCTCGACTGTGACGGCAGGCGCGCCAGGCGACACGTGGCACCTGCCGCCACGGTGCCAGGCGGCAGTGCCTGCCACCAACCGGCGAGGCGGCAGCCTTCGAGTAACAGCAAGCGGCGAGGCGGAACGGAACGGAGGCCGGTGGTGGGACCTGCCGCCAGTGGGGGAGGCGGCAGCATTGTGCCCTGCCACCTTGGGGCGTGGCTGCAGGCCTGTGCGTGCGTGTTGCTGCCGATCGCAACGTCATGACTGCTGCGCCGCTACTTTTATGTATCGGTTTTCGAGCAGATACAATGCTGGATCCTCGCATTGTGTTGTGTGTCACATGAAAAAGGTTGTTTGATTGTTCAGGTTCCAGAGTAATTAGATCGAAGCAATTAGCCAGTGGAGTGGTAAGCATGAATTTGGTTAAATTAGTAGCAACGTACCTATCCATCCAACTCGTGGTTTCACATCCCATTCCCTGCCATGCATGCATGCATGCATGCATCTTTCATGACATGTTGCGCGCACTCCCCCTATCTAGCCATAACGAAATCGGCAGCAGCAGGCACGCATAGGCATGCCGCCAATCCCCCCCCCCCCAGGCGGCAGGGCACAGTGCTGCCGTCTCGCCCACCGGCGGCCGGTCCCATCATCGGCCTCCGTTCCGTTCTGCCTTGTTGCTCGCTGTAATTTGAAGGATGCCGTCTCGCCGGCTGGCGGCAGGCGCTGCCGCCTAGCACCGTGGCGGCAGGTGCCACGTGTCGCCTGCCCTGTCTGCCGCCACGGTTGAGGGGTTTTTTTTTTGTCAATTTCATCTGGATGGGGTCTTTTTTGACAATTCCATTGGGCAGGGGGTCTCTTTCGACGAAAAATCAAGCACGAGTGGGAGCAAGTGGCTGGACAGAGCAAAGCACACGAGTGCGTGCAACCGGGGAGGCGCAAAGCCAAGAGACCCAACTAACTCCCCCTTGGGCCGACGGTAGACGTGGCACACGCGCCACCAATGTCCTGCCCCCGGCATTCGTGGCCCTCCATCTTCCCGTCCAACTGACCGAATCACTTGTCCCCCTTTCCCTTACCAACCCTTCCCGCATGGTATATATCCCTTTCCCCACACTCGTATCAGCACACGCACCAGCAGTACGGCCAGCATCTATCACACTCATCTCTGCCTCCTGCTGCACCCCGCAAACCTAGCTAGACATCACACAGAGCCTCCAGCCGGCCACTGGTACGTACGTAGAGGTAGAGATCAATGGCGGCGACGATGACGGTGAAGGAGGTGAGGAAGGCGCAGCGGGCGGAGGGACCGGCCACCGTGCTAGCCATCGGCACGGCGACGCCTGCAAACTGCGTGTACCAGGCCGACTACCCGGACTACTACTTCAAGATCACCAAGAGCGACCACATGGCCGACCTCAAGGAGAAGTTCAAGAGGATGTGTAAGTCCAATGAATTACATTCCATTCTTCCTTGCCGTCTCTTTTGCCTTTTCTCGGATGGACAACGCGACCTAACAGACAAACAATGCTTCATTTCAGGTGACAAGTCGCAGATCAGGAAAAGGTACATGCATCTGACGGAGGAGATCCTACAGGACAACCCAAACATGTGCGCCTACATGGCGCCGTCTCTCGACGCGCGCCAGGACATCGTCGTCGTGGAGGTCCCCAAGCTTGGGAAGGCGGCGGCGCAGAAGGCGATCAAGGAGTGGGGCCAGCCGCGGTCTAAGATCACCCACCTTGTCTTCTGCACCACCTCCGGCGTGGACATGCCCGGCGCCGACTACCAGCTCACCAAGATGCTCGGCCTGCGCCCGTCCGTGAAACGCCTCATGATGTATCAGCAGGGCTGCTTTGCCGGCGGCACCGTGCTTCGCCTAGCCAAAGACCTCGCCGAGAACAACCGCGGTGCGCGCGTGTTGGTGGTCTGCTCGGAGATCACCGCGGTGACCTTCCGCGGCCCGCACGAGTCCCACCTCGACTCGCTGGTAGGCCAGGCGCTCTTCGGCGATGGTGCAGCCGCGGTGATCGTCGGCGCAGACCCCGACGAGTCCGTCGAGCGCCCCCTATTCCAGCTGGTGTCTGCGAGCCAGACCATTCTGCCAGACTCAGAGGGCGCCATCGACGGCCACCTTCGGGAGGTTGGCCTCACCTTCCACCTCCTCAAGGATGTGCCTGGTCTCATCTCCAAGAACATCGAGCGCGCCCTAGAGGACGCCTTCAAGCCATTGGGCATCGATGACTGGAACTCTGTCTTTTGGATAGCGCACCCCGGCGGGCCAGCAATCCTCGACATGGTGGAGGCCAAGGTAAACCTGAACAAGGAACGGATGCGCGCGACCAGGCATGTTCTATCCGAATATGGCAACATGTCAAGTGCCTGCGTACTCTTCATCATGGACGAAATGCGCAAACGCTCCGCCGAGGATGGCCACACCACAACTGGCGAGGGAATGGATTGGGGCGTTCTCTTCGGCTTTGGCCCCGGCCTTACTGTGGAGACGGTCGTTCTCCATAGCGTCCCAATCACTGCCTAGATGCTCGCTTGTTCTAAATTTATCTTGGCCATGCAAAAATCTACTATATCGCTGTACCACCCAATTAAGTTTGCTCTGTTGTATTCTACCCTACGTAGTTTGTATGTGTTGGGACTTGGTAGATGCACTAGGGGTTGGGGCGCCACCTTGTGGCGCCTCCTGAGTGGAAGTTGGGCGGTGTCAGGTTGGCAGCCGCTCATTTCAACTACTTTTTTGCTATCTTGGAAGCGCATAGACATGATATGAAAATAAGAAGTTGCACTACAAGTTTCAAAAGTGCTAAATAAATGACATTCAAATAAAAGGAGATTAGGGCTCATTTAAAGGATCACCAAACTGATACCACCAACTAAGCACAATTTACCAAAAGTGGACATGGATTGTATTTTTACAACGCAAAAAGCGGGACACCGAGCATAATTAAAACAAAAAACCAAAGAAAAAAGTTAAATAGTTGCCGTTCGAGGTAAGGTCGATGACCCCCGCGCGAAGACGCCGGCCTCGTCATTGTTGGCGGCCAACAACAACCCACGGGTGTGACTTCTTTGCATCGTCATCGTGCTGCTTCAGTGCCTCGACATCCTCAATCTCATTCTCCTTGCAGAGACACTCCTGCCGCCTGGATATAAGTTAGCCGCTGCATGTGACAAAGATGGTGCAGGGATGGAGGCGGCAGCGCCCGGAGCAGGGGGAAACAGATTGACCACCCAGCTCGACGCTTGCCAACTAAAAGGGATTTATTAATTTGTTCTACAAGTAACTCAAACAAACTCGCATAGAGGGCCTTACCAAGAGTGAAGTTCAAACCCATCCCATGCAACTATCAAAAAGATAAAAATCTAACAAATGATAAATCAAAGGAAAATTCAACATCTGTTTTCATGTAAGCAAACTTCAAACACAATAGGCTGATGCCAGATTGAGTAAACTAAAGGTTGGTGCATATCTAAAAAGTGTCAAACTCACTATGCTAACTGACATAATTATGCTGGTCATGACAACGGAAGTAATAAATATTTATTAGTATTTTCCAACTGTAAAATGAAAACTAAGCAGATCAAAAGAATACTATGGAATCTCAAGTTGAGAAATTACTGCCATGAACTGCGGACAAAAATGTCGAACATTGCACAATACATTATCAAGCCTTAAGGTTGGGTTTCCTTTGATCAAAAGTATTCTTCATAAAGCTTTCATTCAAAAGTTGGTCTCCAATAATTTCTCTATATTTTTCTCTCATCAAACAGTGAGTTACAATCAATGTAGAAGAAAATAATCTGCAAACATAGTAACAAAATCAATTTCTCTCCCTCAGGGATACCAAATGATTGCACGCTTCGATATAAATGAGAATATATGCGACGACAAGCACAGAGCAAGATACATGCTTACCAGCGGAACTGATTATTTGTGTAGGTTTGGCAAGAAAGTCTGCCCTCCACTTCATAGAATGGAATTGTTCTTCACCTTCATGCAGAATCTATAAGATGTATCCCCATCTGACCAATTGAGAAGCTAAAGATGAACTATCAATATAATGGTTGGTCAGTATGTCATATGTGAAATTGCATTGGTATGGCATATTAACAAGCCTTGTACCTGTACTGATGGAGTCTCGCACTATATAATTTTTTAATCACTTTCCCGCCTACACAGGACGGTCCTGTCTGCAAAGAATAGGAGTTTTCCCAGTGAGGGTTCACATACCTGAAATAATGAACATGGTCTTGTGTTTGGCAGACAACGAAATCCGACATATTGTCAACGCCCATTTTCTGTTGTTTATGGTCAGCTTGTGCGCACATGTGCAGCAATACATGGCGCCATTTATCAATGGCAGAAAGGATCATAGGTTCGGTTCCAGTTTCTGAATGATTGTATGTCAAGCATGAACTTTGTGTTAGAGAAACTGCCGTAATGCAAAAAAAAAATTTAGCTTTGCTCAAGACTAAATTGCTCATAACTACTTATCTGAGAAGTTAGAAAGTGTGAACAACATCCAACCAAGTGTTACATAAAACAAATATTTAGAACCAGTTGATGGCTGAAACAACTAAAACATTGGGAAGCTAGCAATCATGCAGTAGATGATATTCATAGTAGCGGCAGCTGGCGAAGCCGGAGACACCTCATCAAAGAACATGCGCTTGGCGCCTGCTCCTTCTCCCCAAGCCAGCCCTGCTCGTCTGCTCCCACCCAGTGGCACTACCGAATCAAAAATAGCAGGTATAGGTATATTGCATTCAACTTGTATCACATATAATAGCTCCCTTGAGCACATAAAAAAGTTTTCTGAGTGGTGTTGCCCCGAGGGTACAAGTTTGACTTACAAGTGAATATATAGTGCAGTGAACTTATATGACGTGTAATGGCAGCCATGAGCACACAAAAGAGAGTCGTGTGGGTGGAGATGTAATCGACACATTTACAAATAAATTGTATGTGATGTGCATGAATAGATAAATTCATGTGGTACCCGCAAAAAAAAGATATATTCATGTGGGAAGCACTACATGGATATGCAAAAGAAAGCATTTGACAAATTGGATCTTGAACAAATGATGAAGAATTACGGTATGAAACAAATGGCGACACAACACTCAAATACTTGGTAATCAATGGCAGATGGCGACACAACATCAAACACTCAGCTGATCAATGGTAGTGTAGTCTGGCCGCTCAGAAATATATAAATTGCTCAGAAGTGGATCTAAGCTTACCGTTAACGAGAAGAGGGAGACCTAGGGATTGGGAGATGGGAAGCCAAGGAGCACCTGCAATTCCAGACCGTGAGCTGAAAGGAGGAGGGTATGTAAATAAATCAGATAAGGACCTAAAGGATCATACCATGAACTCAAATAATTTATGTGCAAATACAAGACACTTAAATTGCAGAGAGTATTGACTTCTGCATGAAAATATCATTTGCTAAATGAATTCCTCATCAAAGCACATGAAGTATAACTATTGGCAGCTTAAAAATATTCACATGAAAATATGTGCCAAATCTTAGAGCTTTTATGTTGGGAAACTAATGCAACAAAACTGCAGCAGAAGAAAACTACAGTCCAAAGGGTAGCTTTATGCAAAATACAGATCCATAAATTACATGATAAACCATGCAAAATACTGTACTCGATCTATGTTAGCAAAAAGATACAAAATCTGACACCTTTGGAATCTTCAATGTATATAGTTTGGACTTTATAGAAAAAGGCTTGCTGCATAACTATTATGTGCATTGATCCATAAGAATTCGTTACTGGATGCATTGTTTCTGGACTGCTAACAACACAATTGAGTTTTCATAGGAAAACAAATAAAATATATAAATGATGAAGTAGTTCAAAGTTGGAACTTTGAAAGAATAACACCGACTGGTACTGGTCTATAATTAAACATCTAGGCATCAAATGTCAGGAATTATGCATCATTATTGTTGAATCGATTTCTAGAATATCGATCACACAGATGAAAGAAAAATCCAATCCAGACGAAATTGATCACCTACATCAGTTACACCTCTTAGAACCACTTATAAGATCTCGCCGCTATAGTCACCTCCCTCCAATCAGCGCCATAATTCAACCACCCAGTACAGTATGATATTTAGGGTGATCTAGTGAGTGAACAACCAAGTGAAATGAGCCCTCATAAATTAGTAGTGCGAGTTTACCTAAAAGAAAATTAGTGGTGTGGGATCTGGAGGAAGTACATAACACATATATAGTAACTGTTGATGTATGAAAATTTTGGTCTGTTTCATAGTGGAAGGACTAACTGTGAGGCAAACAAGGGACAATAACAAATCAATAATAGCCCGTTATAGCCGCGACACTTGTACCTTATAATGGAAAACCACAGCAAATATGTATCCACAATATCATGTATGATATCCAGCTACAGTGATGGTAATTCTTTCATATCCTTGTTGAGACAGAGCAGGAAATCTAAACACACAAAATCACAACTCTAATGCATGTATATTCTAACTTAGGTTAGACATCCTACAAGGGTGACATAAACTGTCTAGGTAAGTCCAACATGGTGTCTTGGGTTGTTATTATGCTTGACCCACGCTAAAATAAATAGTTAGCTCAGCACATTATTGGTCATGACTTAAGTAGTATTAAAAAGTAAGGTATTTTATTTACAGAGCAATGGTTTTTATCTTTATCATGTGCTTTCTCAAGGCAAGAAATTCAACTATAGAACATTCATTTTCATCAAAGCACCTTAAAACTCATGCTTGGTCATCACAAACTCTTGTAGGTACTTATATCAACCAAACAGTTGCACCACACTATCGATTATATGGCTAAAGCTCATTGACTCATAAAAGAAGTAGAACTGAACAGGAGAATATCTCTCATATTACCTATTTCGCCACCAAAGTGTTCTAACATCAAGCAAGAGCTAGTTGATCTCCTTACACCAAAAGTTCAACAATCGATTTGCAAACAGAAAAGTTGAGATAAAGTTCCAAATAATATGGTATAACCTTTTCTTAATAAACACAAGAATGATACCAAGAATATCTAAAATAATGTTCATCATCATGAACAAATGTTATCATCGAACTAATGACCCAAAGTACTGAAGTAACTTCTAAAATTCTTTTTGGAAAATTGAACTATCATATCTTTTAACCGCAAAAAGAAAATGACAGTAGAGACTATACATTGACTATAATATGCTATAAATCATGGCTAGGACCATACATAGTTGCCAACATTATAATCTTGGAGTGGTCACTCTCATGATATTTGCTGCACAACACAGAATTGATATTAATCTCATTGCTTGAGGCAAAAAAAATGATGGTATATATGAAATATCAAGACTACGTTGGACAATACTTCCTGCAAGAAATTAGCACGTTCTTGTTGTATCAGTCACCATATTGAGATTATTAGACCGGCTTTTTTACACAAACTATATGTAAATAAAAGCAACTCATGCATGAAATCCTTCCGGATAAGCCATGGAAGTTCTCCTTCCTAAGGCAATATACCTCGCCCCTCCCCAATGCAATTCAGAAACAGGTAGTGATGGCTTTGCTTTGCGAAATGAAATACTACTTTCAGTCTTCTCATCTCACCACCAAAGCAGCCCAAATAAATTGCAGAAATTTTTCAGTTTTGGCCTTTTGGGGAAGACTAAACTGCAAATATAAATTGGAAATGATATACAAACCTTCGATAAATTTGTTCTGAGATTTCAACAGCAAATGGAACCTTGATATAAAAGCTTCACGAATCTGCAATGACAAATACACACGTGAGGTTAGCCAATCTCACGCACCATCAGTACATGCCTCAAAATGTAAAAAAAACTGAAACATAGCGACCAACATCCATCTGGCACTGTTGTTTGCTCCGATTGACCAACACATTGGAACATATATCAAATTTTGGTAGGAAGAGAAGGCAAAGGGTTCACACAAGGCAACACTTCATATCATGTTGGTAAAAGCAATGCTACTTTAGCCATGGCTAGCAGCTACAAGACAGTTCATAACAGAAAACAACAAATGTATGTGTCAATCTATGCTAATTTTCACATGGTAAATACACTTTAAGGATGCAAACCGTGAGATTGAAATTACTAAATTAGCACCAAAGAAACACTAAGAGATATAAAGAGAGGGGGTGAATAAAAAAATAGAAGGGGAGTAAGAGGAAGAATTCATACCTGTGCTGGATCTGCCGGGTCATCAAGGAAGGAAGGGCGGGTTGGTGCTGCTTGTTGGGGTGTTGAAGTTGCAGCAACACCAGCTTGATTCAGCATAGAGAGACAGAGAGAGAGAGAGAGATGTTTTCCTCTAGCAGAGAAGAGAAGGTGCTTCACGAATAAAACATCAACTCCAAATTGAATCGAATCCAACACAGGGCCAGGGCACCTTGTCCATGGACCATGGCGTCCTCGCGGAACCAGCACTGCGGGCGTGCCGGATTTGAGCCTGCCTTAGATCCTCACGTGTTGCTCGATCTGGGGAGAGAGGGAGGGGAGGACCACCTCCTTCAACCCCTGGTGCTTCCGCCAGTGGCCGCCGCCCGCGCTGACCCGGCTGCCGCCATGGGAGATGGTTGGCTTTGGTGACGAGGAAGGGAGGATGTTGACTAGGGAGAGAGATGAGGGAGCGGTGTGGCGGATGTGATGAGGGAAGAGGGAGGAGGGTGGAGTGCGGCGGCTGTGGATCGGGGATTCGACGGGGCTAGGGTTTGTGGGGGCGCCACTCATCGTGCATCAACGATGCTGGACCTGGACCGTGATTTTCTCCCTCTCTCCACGTACAGTAAAATCGCACAGTAACGGGACACGTGGACTGCACGGTTACTCGCCCTTACTGCGCACCTTATTGTTTTTAATTCTCCTGTTTGTTTGTTTGTTTTTTGAGAATTAGTTATGTCTCATCTCTCATGCAACTCTCATCTCTCATGCACGAGAGAATAGTACTCAAATGTGGAGCACTCATTCCAAATCGTCTAACTTCCTGGTCGGTCACCCATCCCTCTCACTACTCCAGCCTGAGCACGCTTACCTTTTGAGTTCTATTCCCCCTAGTTTCGAAGTCTGCACTTGTTGTTTTGTTGACAATAGTAAGATGTCAATCCTATTAACCCTTAGGAGTTTAGCTTGAGCATGAGGTCACAAAATAACAATGTGTAGAAAAGGGAAAAGTATGTAAAATTGGCATGTGCAAAAGTAGAAAACATTTCCAAAATTGCCATGCGCAAGTGAGAAATTTTTGTATAACTTGCCATGGGAGAATTACAAAATTACCTAAATTTGCCATGTTTGAAAAACAAAGTTGTTATGAATTTTCCATGGGACATGGATGAAATATTTCTAAATTTGCCATGTGAACAAAACAGCTTGAGATGTGAACATTACAAAAAATGTTTAAAGTTTGCATGTGAATTTTTAATATTCATAAATATGGCATGTGGACAATTACTAAATAATAAAAATTGCCATGATTCAGAGGAACGAAAATACCTAAATTTGCTATGAGAATAAGAAAAAATAATTAAGGAAAAATTGTGATTTTAAGGAAAAATTGTGATATATAAATTGCCATGGAAACTTCTCAAAACATTCCAACAAATTTCCATCTAAATTATTTACAATATCTCATGGAAAATTTCTTAGATTTTTCGTGTGTATAAAAACAAAATCTCTTAAGTTGCCATGTAACATGGTACATACATTTACCGTAGCCCAACGCTCGACTACAAAATGAACCCTGCCCCCCCCCCCCCTAAAAATAGAGTTTTGCCTAAATATATGAAGGAAAAAAAGAATTTCGCCTGCTATGGTCAGTAAACACGCTATAGTGTATATAATGAACTTTTCATAGACATAGGCACACAAATAAGAATTGCCGTGTTATCTCAATAAACTTGCCATAGTGTATATAATAGAATTTTCATAGACACATGCCAAATTTGGAATGGTACATGAAAATTTTCCCTTTTAGTTTGGTGTCGAAAACTTAATGCAAATGAAAATCAAAACAAGTGTTGTTATTACCTTGTTTTTACCTTTTCTAATCGGTACAATCTTTTGCCATGGCAGGTATAAGATTTGTCGTGCCATGAACTATAGTATCTACGGTTGCCATGGAAATTAGGTTAATTAACACTAGTACAAATGCCCGTGCGTTGCACCGGGCAAAAAAAGACACAACCAACTTCATGTGCCATTGTGTATCAGTTTTTATATCCAAATTTAATAAACATCCATAATAAGTTTAAATGTGAAAATTCCTTATTTTAAATAAAAGTTAACATTTTCATAAAAATTGTAACACCTTTTAAGAGTACTCAACGTTTTTATGAGAATTGGAACATTTCTCTAGAAAAAAACATTCTTTAACGGAAAAAAGAACATTTTTTGAACATCTGTTTTTGATGAAAAGAATGTTTTGTTTTTGGTTGTACATTTCTAGATGGACTTTGTTTTCGTAAAATAAAAATTGGTAATTTCTAAGTTTTGTAAACAAATGTGAACATATTTCCTAACAAAGATAGTGTGAACATATGTAAAACTGTGAACATTTTGAAGTTTTTTTATTGTGTTAAAAAAGTTTACACATATTTTTTATAGCTTTTTTGTTAGGCATTTTTTTACAGATGGTTGTTTAATTGGGAAGAGTTTATTTTTTTTAACTATCTAGGCTTGGCCCAAACAAAGCATTTGACGTTAACTTTTAATAAAATAAGGACGCACGAACTCATCTTGCTTATCGTCCCCATTCTCAAGTGTCCCTTGTCGAAGTGCTCTGCGCCGCCATCCACGTCGTGTCTACCTCCTCTGTCGAGATGGGCTTGTCCCTTCCTCCTGTGGTGCACCGTAATGGAGGATTCCCCATGGGGTTGGGAGGGGGAGGCGGGGCGAGCAGTCGCCGTTTAGTGCCCCCTACCAGTTGCGGTCAAAGTTGATCAATTGTTTTGTCCAAGCAGCATATATGACCATGGATGTGAATGAAAACATTAAAAGGCGACAATACTACTTTTTGCCGAATAATACACCACCGCAATCATGGAAGTCCAGTTGATGATTTTAACTGAAACTGAAGCCATTATTGAATATATGAACACAACACCAATAAGATGATCTTTGGGCGACAGTGAGATCGAGCCATCCATGCATAGAATTAAACTACAATATATTTGTTAAAGATATTTGAATCAAGTGCTTTTGTTCAAATTCGAGAAAATGCCAGAACTGCAATATATTTGTTTGGTGATGATTCCCTTGTTCAAAGTTCATGAAAATTTATAAATAGAGGTCATATGTTATTTACAAGATCCGTAAACATTCCATGAGCATTGGGTGTGTTTGGTTGCATTCTCAACTCAGCATAGTTGTTCACTCTTCATGCATGCTCATCTCAACACCCCTCTTCATGCATGCTCTCTTCATGCATGTACCTAGTGTATTTGTGTTAAGCTTGTGTGGGCTCATGCACCCTCCATACACTCTACCAAACACCGAAAAGTGGGTCGAGAAGGGAACTTTTGCTCTCATGCACCTTCATACACCCTACCAAACACACCCCTTATATCACCTACTTATAGTTCAAACCCAAAGTTGGGGCAGATTTGACTTAGGATTTGAAAAAGGGCAGTCAAATACTCTCCGAAAACTTTTAGATTTACATTATATAAGTAGTAACATATGTGAAAGTTTCCAATATATTTTGTATTTTTGAGCACCGAAATATTTAGATTATGCTAATCCTGAGAAGCCTATGAAGGAGTAGAGGAGGAAGAGATATTCCAGCTAATTTTGCTTATTTTTATTTTCTTTCAACCTCTCCTTTGTCACTGACCAATGGGTCTCCTAGGTCAGTCCAGCAGCGTCATCTCCAAGGGACACGCGCCGCCTCCTGCACGGTTGTCCCTTCATCTTTCTCTTCCTCCACTCCATTAGCTCACTCCTCACTCCTTTTCTCCCTCCCTGGATCCCCTTTCTCGTCAAGCTCGCCGGGGATGCCGCCGCTCGCCGTTGCAACGCCAGCTGCAGGGGCCGGCAGGATCCGCCAGCCGTCGGCCCGGATCGACGTCCACGCCTCCGGCTCCGACATGCATGCCCGCTAGACGCCGCCGTGAATCACCTCGTTTCTCCGGTACGTTCATGCTTATGTATATGTCCCTAACTCCATTGTTGCCCCCTACCATCCCTTTAATGTTGATTCCGGGCGCGGGCGTGCAGGAACCTCTTGAACCAAGGCCACTTTTCTTGGTTTCATCGGCCGCCGTTGCGACGCCGCCGTGGTCATCGTCCTCCCCGAGCAGCTACAGGGACCATGAAGGGGTCCACGTCTGGACCACGAACTCGAAGCCATGGGTCCCTCCTACAACTTCCTCGACCGCTGACCGCCATTGACACCGTCCGGAACTCGCTGTTGTCCGTCCTCTCGCCTCCCTGATCTGTCCGACTCGCCCGCAACGAACATCAAGGTGTGGAGTCGCCTCTGCCCGCTTCTGGCTGCTTGCTGCTGCTGCTGTTCGTTGCTCGCTTGCTTTGCTGCTTGTTGTTGTTGCCGCCGCTGGCTGTTTGCTTTGCCACTTGCTGGTGGTGGTTGCTGTGCTTGCTGCTGCTGCTTGCCTTTGTTGCTTGCTGCTCCCAGCGCCCGCGCTGCGCTGTGCCACTGATGACTCTCCTGCTCGTCTTCTCATCTCCCCGGTCTTCTCACCCGCATCCTGCCGCAGGTCCACCTCCTTCCGTATGACGCACGAGGTGTTGCAGTGAGGATACAAAGCAGTCTACCACCGGTGAGCTTCCATGATATGGTGGGTTCTTGTTTACTGTTTGTTTTGTAATTTCTTTGATTTTTCTGGTGTTAGTTCAGAATGTTATATAATATGTGTTCTTGAATTCGGTTGATGTTGAATTGGTCTGGATGAAGGAATTGGGGAATTACGTTCTGACAATTCCTACATTAGCTTCTATGCATTTTATTCAGAGTTCGGGATCTGGATGTTTATTTGGATTCAAACTGAAGGGTACACTTTATTTGAAATCTTACGTGCTGACAATTTCAGGCTACATGAGCTTGTATGCATCAGTGTGAATATGAATAAAAATAACTGAATTAAAACTGAAGGGTACATCCAGATCCATTTAGCACACTTCATTTGATGTTGAATGCATCCGAAGTGTACCATTCAGGCTACATGAACATCAAATTAAAACCTGAATTTCTCATGCAATGACAATTCGGTTGATGTTGAATGTATTTGGATGAATAAAGTGTGCTAACATGTGCACCCTTTTCACATTAACTGGAGCATAGAAATTATTTGAAACTGGGTAAACTCCTGCTCAGTGGATCATTGACTAATCTGGTTCAGTTCGATGGTCAGATTGATACCGCTATTAAGAACAAACAGTGGTATAGTTTGCACGGAATTGTATCCACTGATGCCAAAAAAAAAATCGAGGGTAACAGATGCCAAAATTCAGAATCCTATGGTTCTCTAGATATTAAAAATTATATCTATAGGTAGCTCCTAATCTTCATTGTGTCATGTGATAGTTTTTTCTTCTTTTGTCTGATACTTTTATCATCATATCGAACCCTCGGTTGTATATATACCATAAATTATTCTTGAACAGTTGTATACCTTGTACCACCGAATAATATATTCTACTTCTTTCTCGGGATAAAACACCTTTTAGAAATAGCAATCTGATGTGGATATCTTCAGGAATCAAGAAGAGAATGAGATAAGGCAAGTGGACTTCTCATTTGGTCACATGATATGGCAACTGCATCAAAGTAATTAATTTTGTGTTGGCATGGTAACAGAAGAATGCATTTATCTTCATCATTCTGATGGTAAAAGAAAATATGTTGTACAATTGTTTATCGTGTATACACGCCTGCTACTTGCTTATTCGTCAGCATGGCTTGTTCTTTCTTTCGAAAACAATTTTGTTTTCTAGTATTTTGCTTGGGTGTGTAAATCTACTTTGCATGCCGTCTAGATAATGCTTTGTAATGCCCAGGATGGGACTATATCTCCTACGTGTCGAGGCACGACTTAGAGACATAACCCCATGCTGGAATGATCGCAAGTCTGGTATCTTTGCACAACTCATGTAAAAGATGGGGATGGAAAACATAAAATAGTTGGGTTACACTCGCCACGTCACACAAATACAATACATGTCTCAATCATCATTCAATAAAACATCACAGCCCTCTAAGGGTAAAATCCAAATGACAAGATACCAAACATAATTTAAATCCACAGGTCGGATCGAATCCTAGTAGAAGTCTCCACTACTGATCATCAGGATAACGAACATAGTATCGACTACGCTCCTCGTCATACTCCCAGTCTAGCTCGGTGCCATCACCTGGATAGCTCACCATCGGACCTGCATCTGGTGTGGTGAAGTAACTGTGAGCCACAGAGGACTCAGCAATCCCGTTCCCGGGTAACAAGACTATTTAAGCCTTGGGAGACGACAAGGCTGAAGAAAAGAATAAGTGTCTGCAGCAGCAACTAGCACTAGCTTACGTGAAAGAGTGCGAGAAGAGAAGTGCCTCGGTCTAAAGATGATCACGAAGTGATCCTAGCTACAACACCTCAAACATAACCCCACCGTGTTCAACTCCCGAATCCCTATTCAGAAATTGACAGTCACGGTACACACGCTGGTAGTGTATTGGAACAATGTGTCAAGTTATCTACAACCGGATATTAACAAGCTCCCATCTGCCACATAACCGCGGGCACGGCTTTCGAAAGTTCATAACCCTGCAGGGGTGTTCCAACTTGAACCATTACAAGCCCACGATCCGCGGAGTCGCAACTCCAATGTGGGAAAACCCGAGTATTCTCGGAATCCCGTGCTCAAGATACTCCGAACTAAGGTAAGGCTAATCCAGCAAATCGTCCCGGCGTGCCGACACCCTGATAGTAGCCGCGCGTATCTAGTCTCAGGCCACGACCGGATGGGCGATTCTACAGGTTTTTACCAAACCTCGAGTTTCCTCGTGGTGGCCCCGCAGAACACCCGTTTCGGACCAACACTCATGTGGAGCACTGGCCCGGGGTTGTTGATTAAGAAAGAGGGTTAATTACTCCCTATGCAAGTTATTTAGTTATTAGGCGAATAGTACCAGTGTTGGGACTTGCTGGAAAAGACTTAGCACTTAGTGGTTTATCGAGGGGGTCCCATACACCCCAACCGTGTTAGGAATGCAAAATCAAGGAACATAACACCGGTTTATACGGTTCCTAGCGGCATGAGTGGAACAAATCACCAAGCAAAAGGCTTAGCCTTCCACCCTTGCCAATATATAGATGATTTCATTTTAAGCATTTATATAGTGTGATATAACCCAACAAAACTTCAACATGAAGCAAGCATCTTCAACTTCACCTGCAACTAGCAATGCTATAAGAAGGGCTGAGCGAAGCGTACTTAGCCAAGCAACGGTTTGCATAGGTAGGGTGGTTAAACATGGTCATGGTTACAAGTAGGAGGCTGACAGGAAAACATGGGCATCGAGGCAAAACTATAGATCGAGACTACTAGCAATAGACAAAGATAGTAATGTTATCGGGGTTCGGTCATCTTGCCTGAAGAGTTGTCGTACGGATCGTAAGAAGGGTCCTCGTGCTCAACCTCGTTGGAAACCTCGTGCTCGTACTCGTACTCGGTCTCAGCTTCCGGCTCTAAATAATACAATCACACAAGGCACAAATCAACAAGATGCAATGCGCATACAAAAATGATGGATGCATGATGGATGCACTAAGGAAGCACACGGAGCACGGAAAATAGCACTCAAGCAATTCACTTCAAAACATGGCAACAATAGGATATTATGAATCTACACGAAAAATCAATCAAGTTTCATATAAGACTCGCTGAAAACGGAGCTACGGGCTAAAAGTTATGCCCGAAACAAGAAATATGCGAAAGCTGAAAATTACAGCCACATAGCAACTTCGGAGCACTAGATAAATAAGCTACAGCACTCAAACACCATGGCAAAGAGCATGAACATAAACTAGACATATCCTACAGCAAATAAGTCCAAAGGTGCACCCCCAAAGGAGCCACGGATCAATAGCAACAAGCTTGGACATATTAAACTTGACAACAAAATTCTGGCAGCAGAATTTTATTGAAACTTTGGAGCAAAAGTTAAATGTGCTACAGCCACTCAAATAGGCATGTGAGAACATGAATGGATAGCCAACAATATATACTACAAGCAACCATCAAGAGACACTCCAAAACTATCATGGTTTGTCCTAGAACAGCACGCAAACATGGCATCGGAACATTACAGATTCCATACTTTGAAATTCCACTAAGTGTTAAAACAGCAGTTTCATCATGGCATCTAAAAGAGCAAGTTTAAGTCACCTCGAAACTAAACATGGCAAGTGGTAAGCACCACATCAAAGTACACATGATGGTGATTCTGAAACATACAAGCATGCATCATGGAGATAACCACAACGATAGCAATGAGCTCAACAAGATGGCAACTCATAACAAGTTAAAAAACTAAACAACCACATAGCACTTTGCAACGAGGATAACCATGGCAAGATTAAATCTATCATGCAACCTAACACAAACAACATGTAGAGCATGGCAAGACGAACACGTGGACATGTCATTTGCATCATTCGGATAAACGAGCTAAAAGATATCACTATGCAAAGATGGCATAAAAACAACACATAGCAGCAGTTTATATCGGGATGCACTCTTGCAACAGAAAAATAAGCACCTAGATGATCTCAAACATGCATGGCACAAAGGAATGAAACGTAGTGCTAATCACCACGAACGTCTGGACATGTCATTTGCGCGAAACGGAGCAACACACAAGAAGTTATCAACATGTGAATGTTGCATCAGACAGATGAAACAAACAGGGACTTAGAGATTTTAGGGGGGG
>LR738715.1:874014188-874029335 GCA_902687465.1 Secale cereale | reverse complement strand
GGGGGGTCAACCTCAGATCTGAGAAATCGGGCCGGAGGAGTGGATCTGGCCCGGTGGAGGCGGCTGATGCGGGCTGGAGGGAGGAGGCCCGCGAAGGCCTGGGCGGAAGGAGGCGGTGGCCTTCGGGCCCGCGGAAGGAGGGAGCCGGCCCACGCCTGGAGGCGCTGGAGGCCTGCGGCTGGAAGGCCCGCGGTGGCGCGGCGAAGCTGGCCTGCGGCTGGAGTCGGGATTCAGGGCCCGATGGGAGGCGGCCCAGGCCAGCTTCAGATGCGGCGGCCCGGCGCGGAGGGGATCCGGCTCGGGAGGAGGCGGGAGCCTGGCGATGGAGGGCCGGCCCAGCTGCTGGCTCGGGCGGCCTGGCGATGCGGGATCGGTGAAGCGGGAAGGCGGCTGGGCCGCTGGGCGATCGGGCCTGGGCGATCGGCGAAGCTAGGCCTTCGGGCGATCTGCGGATCCAGCGACGCGGAAGCCTGCTCGGCGTTGACCGACTGGATCGGATCGGGGGAAGCTTCCCCGACCGATCTGGCAGCGATGGCGAAGCTGCTCGAGGGCCTGGCGGCGGCACTCGATCTAGGAGAGGTGATGGGGGCTTCGGGAGGTGGCTGGCCCGAGGTGGTGAGGGCGCCGGTGGGATGAGGTGGCGGTGGTGGTGAGGAGAGGTGAGAGGAGGTGGAGGAGAGGCGTTTTTCCGGCGAGGTGGTGGTATTCCGGCGAACTCCGGCGAGATTCCGGCGGAGCTCCGGCGAGGTGTTGGTGGCTGGAGGAAGGAGAAGGTGGGGGCTAGGGTTTCCTTGTTTTGGGGCACAAATTTGGGGGAGTGGACAAATATATAGGCACAAGTAGCTAGGGTTGTCCAAATGGAGTGTGGTTTTCGGCCACACGATCAGATTTGGATGGCCTAGATGATAGAAGTGGTTAGGAGTGGTTTGGTGGGCTGTTGGAGGGGTGTCTTGGGCCTCAAAGTGGAGGCACTTTGAGCCCACACGAATAACTGTTGGGGTAGCAAACGGACTCGAAACGAGACGAGATCTGACAGGCGGGTTACACACAACAAAACAACAACACACGACAAGTCTCGCGCCAAACCGGTAACGTTACACGGCCAAACACCAAAGTAGGCCTACGGGACGCCACAGACACGTGAGGGAGCTCCGAAACGCGAAACGGACAACGGGAAGGAACGCGTGGCACCGGATGCAACCGACAACACAAATGCAATGCGATGCACATGACTATATGATATGAATGAATGCCACACACGCACACAACAAAACGACGAAAAACCGAAAGACAAAGAACCCGGAATGGAATAGATGAAGCCGGAGATATATTATATGCCCAAAAGGGAAAGTATTACATCCGGGGCATTACATGCTTCCCCTGGTATATATTGTGTAAATCCAACATTGATCCCTCAGGATCCCAATTTCCTTCCTTATTTCATCTTTGTCACCTCATGTCCTTCTCAATTTAGAGAAGAGTACCTTCCTTATTTCGTTGCCTCGCTTTCCAGCTAATTAGCCTCTCTTTCCTTCCTTGTTTTTCTGTAATGATTTCGGTGACGGCTTCCTGAGTCCTGACACCTAGGAAACTAAAAAACGTATATAAATTGAGTAGTTTGGATGTAAAAAAACGAGGTGGGACTATTTATTATCTGAATCAATTTGAATTTTTACGAATAACACATGCTAGCTTGGTTGGACGTGTTGTTTTTGCTCGGCATTAGGTTCAGAGTTCGAGTCTTGTCACCAGCATGTATTTTTGCCTCGGATTGGGGATAGGTGGGCTGGATTAATTGGGCCAATTTGTGTGCGCGCGTAGGCCCACCTGGGGCGCCAGAAAGGCCCAGCCAGAGGCGATAGCAAGGAGGGCATGTACCAGAAACCGATCGAGCGGAAAGCGAGGGTCAACGTACGATAAGCTACCTGCGAAAGAAACTACCGTTAAAAAAAACTGACGACGTACGACCAGAAGCACTTCGTGCTTTATTAGTAGGGAAAGATATCAAGTAATGAATTTCATTCATGCTTCCATCTGTGTTGTACAAAATAGGATGCAAATGGCCTATAAGTTTCTAGTGGAAGGGCATACCATAAGGGTGCTAGTTGGAGCTTGGTTGCACTGGAGAAAACCATCTCGGTAAGGACCTCGTCTGGAAGTTGCATGGGCTTGGAGAGCGCTAACTGCACTCTCTAAGGAGGCCATGCTTTCTGTGTGGCTTCCTGGGTCATGGCGTTCTTGGCCATCATATGGGAGAGGAAACCCTAACATGCACGAGACGTCCCAATGAAACTGAAACTTATATAAACATTCGTCCACAATTTTTTTAGACCGACCATAAAAAACGTTGGGACTACACAGTCTGATAGCGAACACATAAGAAGATAACGTTTACATAATTCCAAAATGGCCATGTGTTTCCATACTATTGCTTTCCCAACAAGAGAAATGATAAAGAATACAAAAAACACCGGCATCCATAGGCATATTGAAAATGGGATTGTTATATCTCAGTCGACTGAGACTTTATGAAGTCATAGTCAATGTTATATTCATGGGATCTTACATGGAAATATGTGCAAAGTTTTTGTTTTTATTCTTTTCTTCTTCTTTTTTATATATTTTATCACTTGACTGAAACTTGGCTAAATCTGCAGACTGGGATCTAGCCAACACAACTGAGACAATGGCTCATGTAAGGAAGACAATCATGAAGCAACCCATGCAATGGAAGTAAATGTGTTGTGTGAGCCCACGAAAACAAAAACGAATCATCAAGCATTTTCATCTTATGGTCTAAGAGTTACATGGTATATAACTCATTCTCATCTACCAAATCCGTCCTCTCAAGCAAAAAAAAGCAAACAGGAGAATGCATAGCAAGCTTCCACGCACCCCTATCCATGGCTAGTTCTCTGATGATACTCCAGTCGTTCAGATATCTTTTTACGGACTCCTCCCATGCCAAGTTTGGTCCAGCCCGACCTCTCTTGATATTATCAGCATGCTTTAGCCGTCCGCTATGCACTGACGCTTTTGGAGGCCTGCGCTACATATGCCCAAACTATCTCTGATGATGTTGGACAAACTTCTCTTCAATCGGTGCTACCCCACTTCTATCTCGTATATCATCATTCCGGGCCTTCCTTGTGTGGCCACACATCCACCTCAACATGTGCATCTCCGCCGCACCTAACTGTTCTACACGTCGCCTTTTAGTCGGACAACACTCAACACCATACAACATTGCGGGTCGAACCACCGTCCTATTGAACTTGCCTTTTAGCTTTTGTGGCACTCTCTTTTCACAGAGAATGCAAGAAGCTTGGCGACACTTCATGCATCCAGCTTTGATTGATGCTTCACATCTTGATCGATTTCCCCATCAGTCTGTAGCATTGACCCCAAATATCGAAAGGTGTTCTTCTGAGGCACCACCTTCCCATCAAGGCTATTTCCTCCTCCTCGTGACTAGTAATAATGAAATCACACCTCGTGTACTCGGTTTTAGTTCTTCTAAGTCTAAAACTTTCCTATTACATGGTTTGTCTCTAGTGCTCTAACTTCATATTGACCCCCGTCTAACTATCATTGACTAGCACCACATCATCGGCAAAGAGCATACACCATCGGATATCTCCTTGTATATCCCTTGTGACCTCGTCCATAACCAAAGCCAATAAGGGCTCAAAGCTAACCTCTGGTGCAATCCAATTTTAATCAGGAGTAATTAGTGTCGCCATCACTTGTTCGAACACTTGTCACAACATTATCGTACATGTCCTTGATGAGGGTAATGTACTTTGTTGGGACTTTGTGTTTCTCCAAGGTCCACAACATTTCATTACGCGGTATCTTATCGTAGGACTTCTCCAAGTCAATGAACACCATATGCAAGTCGTTCTTTTGCTCCCGGTATCTCTCCATGAGTTGTCGTAACAAGAAAATGGCTTCCATATTCGACTTCCCAGGCATGAAACCAAACTGATTTTTTGTCACACTTGTCATTCTTCTTAAACGGTTCTCAATGAATCTCTCGCATAGCTTCATTGTATGGCTCATTAGCTTAATTCCATGGTAATTAGTACAACTCTGAACCCCCCCCCCACTGTTCTTGAAGATTGGTACTAATATACTTCGTCTCCATTCTTTCTGGCAGCTTTATCGCTCGAAAAATATGGTTGAAAAGCTTAGGTAGCCATAATACTATAGCTATGTCTCCGAGGCCTCTCCACACCTCAATGAGGTTACAATTAGGGTCCATCGCTGTGACACCCCGAGACCGGTGCGCTAGATGTCAGCCAGTTATTCGTCGCCATTGCCATGCCATCTGCTTGTGTGTTGCACCTTTGCCTTGTCATCATGTGCATTGCATCATCATGTTTTCAAACTTGCATCCCATCCAGTCCCCTCGTCCTTTCTGTTGTCCGTTACGAGCCCAGACACACTCACACGCGTCCGCGGCACCTCCGAATATTTATTTTATGAGTGGCCGAAAAATGTTCTCGGAATGGGGTGAAACTTGGCGTGTGATCTTATTATAGTGTAGACAGGCCGCCTGCCAAATTTTATCGCATTCGGAGCTCGTTTGATAGCCAACCGTTAAATATAGCGGCAATATCGCCGGTTAAAATGTCGGACGTTTTCGGTCTCCGAAAACCCCGTGGGCCTCTTTTCCCTTCTCTCCTCGCAGCCCGAGACCTCTCCTACAAAGCCCACTAACCCCTCCTAGGCCTGCCTAAACCCCCTCCGCTCCGGTACCGTCGGATCGCGATCCGATGATCCAAATACCCCCAAAAACCCCCCTAACCCTAGCCTTACCCTATATAGCACCTCTCCATGCCATTTTTGGGCATCCTAGCCTTCCCCTACCCTAGGCCCCCTCCTCCTCGGGATCCCCGCAGCCGCCAGCCACCTCCACCCCAAATTCCGCAGCCGGCCGGTCACCTCCCGCCACTTGGCGACCTGCCAATGGCCAGCGCCGCCGCAATCGCCGCCCCGGGCCAATGGGAGCGCGCCACGCGTCCCTGGCCAGCGCCCCGCCGCCGCGGCTCTCCCAGCCCAGACCGACCCCGCTCCCGGGCCGATCCAGGCCCGAGCCGCACCGCTCCTCGCCTGCCTTCGTGCTCCTCCGCGCGCCCCGTGCATCCGCCGCGTCGCCGGCCTCACGTCGAACCGCCGCCACCGTGAGCTCGCCGGACCCCGCCGCCTGCCCGCCGGAGCGTGTCGCCGCGTCGCCCGCCCCTTGCATCTCTGCCCCGCCGCCGATCCGCAAGCAGCCGCCGTCGTCGAAGCCCCACCGAGGAGCTCCCGGATCCGGCGAGATCCGGGCTGGCTCGAACTCGCCGCCGGGCCTCACCAGAGTAGCAGCAGCGCCCAGCCCCGCCGATCCAGCGCCACCTCGGCCCTTCCCCGCGCCTCCCCTCGGATCCCGCCTGCTCGAGCTCGCCTTCGGACTCTTCGCCATCGTAGGAATCGCCGCCGGCCGGATCGGGCCAGATCCGGTCCGGGTCGCGTCGCGCCGGACGTGTCCGACCTCTTCTCTCTGCCAGTGGGCCCAGCCGCCGGACATGTCCGCCTGGACCCGGACATGTCCACCTCTCGGAGGTTGTTTTTCTTCCAAGTCCTCAGAAACTGTAATTTTGTTGCATACTTCGAGTGGCTGTAACTTTTTGTGTGATTGTCCAAATTGAGTGAATAATATATCAAAATGTTCGTCTCGTGATGATCTTCATATTGTTGTATTGTGGCATGCTTTATTGAGTTCATATTGATGCCCTAATCATCGTTGCAAAAGTGCTAAAAGTTTTAAAATGCTGAAAACTGTTGTTATGTTAGCATGTTTGTGATGTGATAACTTTGTGCATGTTAGTCCAAATGAAGCAAATGATATGTTAAAATGTTCATTGTGAAGTGCTCTACATGTTGGTTGTTGTAGCATTCATGTTAGGTGCCATATTGCCATGTTTATCTCTGTTGCAAAAGTGCATGTGGCTGTTAAGTGCTGAAACTTGTTATGAGATGCCGTTTTGTCTTGTTCATAGCTATTGGTGTGTTTGTCTTTTATGCCACATGTCAATATAGTTTAGAAGCACAATTATGAAATATTGATGTGGTGCAATCCTCTTTTCATGATATGCCTTGTGGTGTTTGCAACAAGCTTGTAAAGTAGCCTACTCGCTGTTGTTGTTTCCTGAGACTTGTTGAAAAACTGCCAAGTCTGAAACTGTTAAACGTGATGCCATGTTTGCTTGATGCCCTACTCAAATCCATGCTAGTTTGGGTTGTCCAATGATCATATATTGTTGTCCATGTTATGCTCTATCTATCCATGCCCTTATTTGCATATATGGCCTGCTGTAGCTTATAAATTTCTTGCTCTCAAGTTGCTATAAAATGTTTCTGTCAGCCTGCTATCAGCAAGTTCAGTTTTGCCATGTGAATTGCTAGTGATCTATGCTTCTTATGACCATGTTCTTGCCATGAGTAGCTTCATAAACATGCCTTCTTGATGTTTATTATCTTCTTATGCCATGATATGCTTTGAGATGAGTTGCACAAGCTTGCAAACATGCCTACTTGTCGTTGTTTCTGCGATGCTCTGTTTTTTCACTAAGTCTGAGAAATCAGTAAACTTCTTGAACCTTGCCATGCTAGTTTAATTGTGTTCCAGCAAGTTTTTGGGTGTGCTCTAAGTTCATGCTTGTTAATTATCATGTCTATTTCACATCCATGCCTCTTGTTATCATGTTTGGGTGTTGTAGCATATATATACCTTGCTCCAAAGTTGCTATGTTGTTGTTAACTTCAGCTTTGCATTGTAGCTTGTTGCGCTCATATCTTCTAGGCCGTTGCTCCGTTTTGAGCGTGTCCTATATGAAACTTGTGTGTTCTTGCATGTAGAAGCATAATATCATGTTGTTTACATGTTTGGAGTGTGTTTGCTTGTTGTTTGGATGCATCTTGCATATTTGACATGCTTGACTTGTTTTGCTCATATCTTCTAGGCCGTAGCTCCGAATTGAATGAACTTCATATGAAAATTGACTGGAATTTCGAGTAGATCATCATGGTGCATGTTAACTTGCTGTTTAACAACTTGAACTTAAGGTTTGTTCAGATCTGGACCAATATTGAAATGTGCATATGAGGACTTACCGGAATTGTTATATGTTGTTTTCGGCCTCATTTAAACTTGTTGTTTTGTGTTGTTCTTGTATGCTTCATCCCTTGCCATGAATTGCATCATATAGACTTGTCTTGCATCATACTTGGTTGAGCTTCTTGTCATGTTCTTGAGTGGTGTGTTTACCATGTTGTGTGCTTCTTCTCGCTAGTTCATTATCCGTTGCGTTCGTGAGGATTCGTTCGACTACACTTGGTTCGACTTCGTGGCTTCTTCTTCGTATTCTTCATGGACTCGTTCTTCTTCCTTTCGGGATCTCAGGCAAGATGACCATCCCCTTGGATACCTTTACTATCATTGCCATGCTAGTTGTCTCGATGCTATCGTTATATGTCGCGCTACCCATCATTTTTGTCAGCCTCTCCTTGTTGCCATGAAACCTCCAACCTTTGACACCTTCCCAGCAAACCGTTGTTTGGCTATGTTACCCGCTTGCTCAGCCCCTCTTATAGCGTTGCTAGTTGCAGGTGAAGATGAAGATTGCTCCATGTTGGAACTTGTTGTTGGAATATCACAATATATCTTATATATATTAACACACCTATATACTTGGCAATGGGTGGAATGCTTGGCCTTTTGCTCGGTGTTTTGATCCACTCATGCCACCTTAGGAGCTGATAAACCGGCATTCTGTTCCTTGATTTTGCGTCCCCTAACGCGGTTGGGTATATGGGGACCCCTTGACAGTTCGTCTTTGAATAAAACTCCTTCAGCAAGGCCTAACTTTGGTTTTATTTGCAACATAATAAAAACTTAATTAATTAATTGCATAGGGAGTTAGCGCTACCCGAGGATTCTTCTATATACAGGGGGCCAGTGCTGATGGTGATGGTCCCAAACGGGGGTCCTGCAGGGCCGCCACGGGGAAACTCAAGGTATCTGGCTCCTGTAGCATCACCCATCCGATCGTGGCCTGAGACGAGATACGCGCGGCTACTATCAGGGTGTCGGCACGCCGGGAGGTCTTGCTGGACTTGTTTTACCATTGTCGAAATGTCTTGTGCACCGGGATTCCGAGCCAGATCGGATTGTCCCTAAGATAAGGGGTAATGTTATTATTATCTCTGCTGATCGTGAGAGCTTGTGATGGGCTAAGTTGGGACACCCCTGCAGGGTTATGATCTTTCGAAAGCGTGCCCGCGGTTATGTGGCAGATTGGAATTTGTTAATGTCCGGTTGTAGAAAACTTGACATAGGATCCTTAATAAAATACACGAACCGCGTGAGTAACCGTGACCGTCTCTTTTCACTTTGAGAAGATAACACAGTGGGGTTATGTTTGACTCGTAGGTAGTTCAGGATCTTTAGCGATCATTACTAGTTTGCGACCGTTTGCGTAGATGCTCATCTTATTCTTGTACTCGTAAGTTAGTCACCATACTTTTGCTTAGCCGCTGCTGCAACCTCACCACTATCCTTTTTCATACCCTTTAAGCTTTGCTAGTCTTGATACCCATGGTTATGGGATTGCTGAGTTCTCGTGGCTCACAGATACTACAACAACAGTTGCAGGTGCAGGTTTCCGATGACTTGACGCGAGAGCGATGTTCTTTGTGTTGGAGTTATTTCTTCTTCTTCTTCGTCAGTCTTGGGTTAGGTTCCGGGTCGGCAGCCTGGGATAGCAGATGGATGTCGTGGTGCTTTTCATGTTTACATCCGTAGTTGGATGCCTTGTATTCATGTTGTTGTATTCATGTGTCTTGTATGTTATGTTGTATCCCCATGTATTTTATAATGGTACGATGTAATGATATCCATCTTGCTAAGCGCCCGAAATGTGATTGTGCCCCAATCACGAGTGTGTCACGTGATCGGGATAGAATCGCATCTTGGGCCTGACAATCGCCTTGCTTCCTTTAATCCTTTTCAAGACCCCCCTTGACCTCAGAATCCAAGATTCGCCACACAAAACGCTTGCTGGTATATCCTCAAATGAGTCGTCAAGTTCAATGGTAGAGCTCTCATTCTACCCATTGAACAACTTGTCGAAGTACTCCGGCCATCTATACTTAATCTCCTCGTGTTTCATCAAGAGCTGGTCTGCTCTATCCTTGATGTAGTTTGGTGTATAAAATTTAATGAAATTAAAATCTAAACAATTGCCATTATTACCTTCTTTTTTTCCAGTTTCTTTAAAATTTGCCATGTCCCTAGTACAATTTTTTGCCATGGCAAGTATAAGTTTTGTCGTGCCATGAAATACACATTCGGGGCTGCCATGACTATAATATCTGCAGCTGCCATGGAAATTTGGTTAATTAACATAACAATTAATGAATTTCATTCCATACTTCCATCTATGTTGTACAAAACTGGATGCAAATGCACTATTAGTTTCTAGTGGAAGGGCATCCATGTCGATAAGGACATCGTCTGGCAGTGGCCTGAGCTTGGAGAGCGCTAGCTGGATGCTCTCGTGGAGGCCCTGCCACGGCCATGTGCCTTCTGTGTGTCGTCCTCGGCCGTGGCATTCCTAGCCTTCTAGCTGTCGTATGTGATAGAAAACTCTAACAGGTCTAAGACGTCCCAATGAAACTGAAACTTAAATAAACATTCGCCCACACACATTTTTTACACCGATCATGAAAAAGCATTGGGAGTACACTTTCTGATAGCAAACACAGCAAAAGACAACATTTACACAACGCTGAAATGGCAATATGTTTCCATACGATCCCTTTGTCAGCAAGAGAAATGATAGGGAATAGGGAAAAACACCGGCATCCATAGGCATATTGAAAATGGGATTGCTGAATCTCAGTCGACTAGGACTTAAAGAAGTCTCGGTCGATGCTATATTCGTGAGATTTTACGTGAAGATCTGTACAATTTTTTTCCTTTCTTCTTGTTTAATGTTCTATCACTTGACTGAGACTTGGGTAAAACAGTCAATTGAGATTTCGCAAACACTGCGGAGATATGTCTCACTTAAGGAAGACAATGCTGAAACAAACCGTGCGAAGGAAGTAAATGCACTTCTTGAGCCCATGAAAACGAAAACGAATCATCAAGCGTTTTCATCTTAGGGTCTAAGAGTTGCATGAGAAATGAGACATAACTAATTCTCATCGACCTAATCCGTCCTCTCAAGCAAAAAAACAAACAAACAAACAGGAGAATGCATCTACCAAGTCCCAACACATACAAACTACGTAGGGTAGAATACAACAGAGCAAACTTAATTGGGTGGTACAGCGATACAGTAGATTTTTGCATGGCCAAGATAAATTTAGAACAAGCGAGCATCTAGGCAGTGATTGGGACGCTATGGAGAACGACCGTCTCCACAGTAAGGCCGGGGCCAAAGCCGAAGAGAACGCCCCAATCCATTCCCTCGCCAGTTGTGGTGTGGCCATCCTCGGCGGAGCGTTTGCGCATTTCGTCCATGATGAAGAGTACGCAGGCACTTGACATGTTGCCATATTCGGATAGAACATGCCTGGTCGCGCGCATCCGTTCCTTGTTCAGGTTTACCTTGGCCTCCACCATGTCGAGGATTGCTGGCCCGCCGGGGTGCGCTATCCAAAAGACAGAGTTCCAGTCATCGATGCCCAATGGCTTGAAGGCGTCCTCTAGGGCGCGCTCGATGTTCTTGGAGATGAGACCGGGCACATCCTTGAGGAGGTGGAAGGTGAGGCCAACCTCCCGAAGGTGGCCGTCGATGGCGCCCTCGGAGTCTGGCAGAATCGTCTGGCTCGCAGACACCAGCTGGAATAGGGGGCGCTCGACGGACTCGTCGGGGTCTGCGCCGACGATCACCGCGGCTGCACCATCGCCGAAGAGCGCCTGGCCTACCAGCGAGTCGAGGTGGGACTCGTGCGGGCCGCGGAAGGTCACCGCGGTGATCTCCGAGCAGACCACCAGCACGCGCGCACCGCGGTTGTTCTCGGCGAGGTCTTTGGCTAGGCGAAGCACGGTGCCGCCGGCAAAGCAGCCCTGCTGATACATCATGAGGCGTTTCACGGACGGGCGCAGGCCGAGCATCTTGGTGAGCTGGTAGTCGGCGCCGGGCATGTCCACGCCGGAGGTGGTGCAGAAGACAAGGTGGGTGATCTTAGACCGCGGCTGGCCCCATTCCTTGATCGCCTTTTGCGCCGCCGCCTTCCCGAGCTTGGGGACCTCGACGACGACGATGTCCTGGCGCGCGTCCAGAGACGGGGCCATGTAGGCGCACATGTTGGGGTTGTCCTGTAGGATCTCCTCCGTCAGGTGCATGTACCTCTTCCTGATCTGCGACTTGTCACCTGAAAATGAAACGAAGCATTGTTTGTTTGTTAGCTCGCGTGTCCGTTCGAGAAAAGGCAAAAGAGACGGCAAGGAAGAATGGAATGTAATTCATTGGACTTACACATCCTCTTGAACTTCTCCTTGAGGTCGGCCATGTGGTCGCTCTTGGTGATCTTGAAGTAGTAGTCCGGGTAGTCGGCCTGGTACACGCAGTTTGCCGGTGTTGCCGTGCCGATGGCTAGCACGGTGGCCGGTCCCTCCGCCCGCTGCGCCTTCCTCACCTCCTCCACCGTCATCGTCGCCGCCATGGATCTCTACCTCTACGTACGTACCAGTGGCCGGCTGGAGGCTCTGTGTGATGTCTAGCTAGGTTTGCGGGGTGCAGCAGGAGGCAGAGATGAGTGTGATAGATGCTGGCCGTACTGCTGGTGCGTGTGCTGATACGAGTGTGGGGAAAGGGATATATACCAGGCGGGAAGGGTTGGTAAGGGAAAGGGGGAGAAGTGATTTGGTCAGTTGGACGGGAAGATGGAGGGCCACGAATGCCGAGGGCAGGACATGGGTGGCGCGTGTGCCACGTCTACCGTCGGCCCAAGGGGGAGTTAGTTGCGTCGCTTGGCTTTGCGCCTCCCCGGTTGCACGCACTCGTGTGCTTTGCTCTGTCCAGCCAGTTGCTCCCACTCGTGCTTGACCGGCTCACCTACTACCACACCTGGCTATAGTATAGTAGGACTCGTGTGGCCAGTGGCCATCACCAACAGAACCACAATTATTGTATCTCTTCAAGGATACACACGATTTCAAGGTTCTATTGGTGAGGAAACTTTTCTAGCTAAACATGGTGTTAGTCATGGACCATGTAAGGTCTGGTCACATGTTCCTCCAGATTTTATTCTTAGCAGTGTGTATATCCTCTGAGATTCCAAACTTGGTTGAATAATTGAAGTAGAAGTTGATCCTAAAAAAAACGACAATAGTTGCGCTTTTTAGACTTCCGCTATGACACCGAGTTACGGCAACTTCAATGCGAGTCACCAAATCGACCTCAAATGTTCGGACTAAGTGGTTCGAACACTTTCAGCCATCCAACACGGCTTGCCTAAATTGTTCGGACCGATTCAGACATCCAAAATCCCGCAAACCGGCATCAAATTTAGGGGAGGTTTGGAGGAGTCCGAAAGTCCGTCACATCTAACTCCGACAAAACAGACCCATCCAAACTCGTCTCCTTTCTCTCCTTCATCCCTACAGTTTCCTCTCCCCACTTCACTTCTGTCAACATTCTCAGTTTTTGCATACAAGGCCACTTTGGATTATTTTTTTGTCAAACTTTGACTTATAATTTTGGTCAACAAAATATGGGTTATATGACATAAAAAATATATCACCGGAAAGTCCTTTGAAATTTGTATCGGATGTCATGTTATCTAAGGCATATAAGTAATATTTTGTTTGGAAAATTATTGATCAAGTTAGACATAAAAATATGAAGTGGCATTGTATACAAAAATGAAGAAAGTAGATGATACGGATGTACAACAAGGTGAACGTATGGAAATAATGGATCCAAACCGAACACCGCATCCATCCGTGGACAGGTGGGACCAATTTACGAAGACTGATGCAGAAGCCGGTCATCCAATTCTATACAACAAATGTCTGTCTTAGAAAAATAACAACTGAGCGGGGGCTGGTGGCCCAGCACTCACTCCGCCCGCGCTCGCCGGGGCGTTGGGGACCCCGCCGGTGCCTGCGACGGATCTTGGTGACTCTCCGGGTGTTACAGCCTGGTCATGCGTTGGGGATGAGGCTGGAGGCCTTGCCCCAAACGGGGCCACTCGGGAGGAGGTCATCGCTTTTGGAGGCATTCCGGATCCTGTGTCTGAGGGGCGATGGATGAGCTGCCGCCTCCAGGACCAGCCGGATGTTGATGACATGCAGCTGAGGTGCGCCATGCGGGCGCCCAAGCTTCATGACATTGAGGTCACTACTGGTATGTCGGTCAACACTTCCAATTCCATTCTATATTTTTCTAATGATGAGATTATTCATAATGCAAATCAGCTAGGAGTTTCACTAGGTAGTAATGATAGTGAAATTTCTAAATCCGTTAATGATATCCTAGACCTTGAAGCGGAACGTGCTTTAGAATTGATTCACAACTTAGCAGCGGTCAAACCTATGAACAATTCCGACATAGATGCATTGGGAGTCAGGATGCTAGATATTTTATGTGCGGATCTTGCCCCATCCCTCCCTGAGACAGAGTAGGATGACGGCTCTATACCCCTAGGGGAGATTGTTGGAAATATGCCCTAGAGGCAATAATAAATTGGTTATTATTATATTTCCTTGTTCATGATAATCGTTTATTATCCATGCTAGAATTGTATTGATAGGAAACTAAGATACATGTGTGGATACATAGACAACACCGTGTCCCTAGTGAGCCTCTACTAGACTAGCTCGTTGATCAAAGATGGCTACGGTTTCCTAGCCATAGACATGAGTTGTCATTTGATAACGGGATCGCATCATTAGGAGAATGATGTGATGGACAAGACCCAAACGATAAACGTAGCATATGATCGTGTCAGTCTATTGCTATTGTTTTCTGCATGTCAAGTATATGTTCCTACGACCATGAGATCATGCAACTCACTGACACCGGAAGAGTACCTTGTGTGTACCCAACATCACAACGTAACTGGGTGACTATAAAGGTGCTCTACAGGTATCTCCGAGGGTGTCTGTTTAGTTGGCATGGATCAAGACTGGGATTTGTCACTCCGTATGACGGAGAGGTATCTCAGGGCCCACTCGGTAATACAACATCACAATGAGCTTGCAAGCAATGTGACCAATGAGTTGATCACGGGATCTTGTATTACGGAACGAGTAAAGAGACTTGCCGGTAACGAGATTGAACTAGGTATAGAGATACCGACGATCGAATCTCGGGCAAGTAACATACCGACAGACAAAGGGAACTATATACGGGATTGTCTGAATCCTTGACATCGAGGTTCAATCAATAAGATCTTCGTAGAATATGTGGGAACCAATATGGGCATCCAGGTCCCGCTATTGGTTATTGACCGTAGAGGTGTCTCGGTCTTGTCTGCATAGTTCTCGAACCCGCAGGGTCTACACACTTAACGTTTGGTGATGATATAAGTATAGTCGAGTCATTATGTTGGTAACCGAAGGTTGTTCGGAGTCCCGGATGAGATCCCGGACGTGACGAGGAACTCCGGAATGGTCCGGGGATGAAGATTGATATATTGGATGATGGGAATCGGAGTCCGGAAGTGTTCCGGGGAGCACCGGGGAGTCGTCGGATGACCGAAAGGAGTTTCGGGGGGTCCCGGCAAGTGTTGCGGGCCTCATGGGCCAAAAGGGGGGAGGCACATCAGCCCACACAGGGGCTGTGCGCCCCCCCTCCCACGCAGCTAGGAGGGTGGGGGCGCCCCTAGGGCAGCCGGCCCCCTCTGGCTTGGGGGGCAAGGCGCCTAGGGGGGGCCACCCAAACCCTATCCGCCCCCCCCCCCCTCTCCCTTGTGGCCGCCACCCCCTAGGGGAAACCCTAGGGGCGCCTCCACTTCTCCCCTCCCCCTATATATAGAGAGGTAGAGAGAGGGCAGCCATACCCCGACGTGCCTTGGCGCTGCCTCTCCTCTCCCTCGTAGCATATCTTCTTCTCCGCAGTGCTTGGCGAAGCCCTGCTGAGTTTT